>OZ014493.1:31470894-32070894 GCA_963966045.1 Xestobium rufovillosum
AATGGTTTATTCCAAAGAAGAATACCGGCTAATAACTCCTGAGGTCTTGAGAAATGTAAGAGTAGATAAGCTATGCCGATACGGGCTCAAAATCCTGGCTTCTGATTGGTCCATTGAAATTTTTACTTCCGGTCCGGGACAAGAACCTAGAATTAGTCTGGACAACAACCTAAAATATTCAGGAAACGGTAATGGTGGAGGTGACGTTCAACTATTCTCCGTCAGATGGCGTTGTCGTCAAATAAAAATTAAACTATTCTCCGTCAGATGGCGTTGTCGTCAAAATTAAAAATGGCGGCCGTCGCGGCGACGCCTTGACAATTGACAGGTAAAAATTTGCAATTGGCAAATTGACAGATGGCGTTGTTATCAAAATAAAGAAGAATATGTAAAAACAGATTGTGGTACCGCAACAGAGTGGGAGAGGTAATTGAGTAATTACACGCATGTCAAAACAATAAACAGTTTTATTTAATGATAAAAGATAAACATACACTTAAAAGTAAAACAAAAATTAAATCTATTAAGTGGCACATCCGACATCCTCAACTAGGTGCAAACAGAAAATACATAGCATTAAGAATAACAAATGTTGCACGTTTGTGAGAAAATGTACAGAAATAAGTGTCGTTCGCAGTTACAGCAATATACAGCGTTGCCGAGCTCTTCATAATGCCAAATGGTTGTAATTGTGTGCTTGGAGACGACGGCGACTTCAGCGATGGAAACGATATTTGCGTGAATGAGGCAGTAATGGCAATAACAGTTGTTTTCGTTGTCAATAAAATATGATTCTATAACGCACACGTTCTCAAACGTGTGAGGATTATTATTATTAATATCGGGCACCACCACAATTTGCTCATCGGTCACCTCTGGTTCGGAACTTGACTCATAATCGGATGAACCACTCATATTTTATGTTATATTTTAGCAAGTAAAAGTTACGCGAATTCGAAAATGTTCGCAGCAGTGGGCTTGCCCACGTTCTTGGTACCACGATAAATAATGGAGAGTTCGTTTGGCACCAGAGAGTCTATCATCGTTTTGGTCACATGATCACTCATTCGTTGTGGCAGGAACAATATATTTTTATCCAGCTCAACTAGCACACTTTCCCCGAAAGACGTTTTAATTTTCCGCATTCCTATTATGGGATATTTACGGTTAAGAATCATATCAGCAGGAGTAAGTTTTGGTTTGAACTCACACTGGGCCAAGTCATTTAATTTTTTAAATTGAGCCATAATCTCTCGTACTTCGCGCAAATTAAACCGTTTTACTGATCACACCACACTGTTAACAGAATGAGCTAGAATTTATAGTGATCTATTTATATATAGATATACAATAGAGAGGGGAGGAAAACGACAAGAATTGACACGCGCTAGATTTTCTTATCAGCAGGATACACACATCCGGGACCCGCGCTTTTTAAAAAACCCGCGAAATATTTTCAGATATACGTATGAACGCGCCTTTAGCCCAGTTTCCAGGGCCGCTCGCCGGATATATGATGATAACAACATAACAGGAAGTGTTATCACGGGCAACCCATATTATTCGATTTTAACCACGTCTTTGAGTGAATGAATATTGTGTTCGTGTTTTTAGGCGCGGGATTTTACCTGAAAGGGATAGTATTTTACCCAGAAGACGAACGCGGAAGACAGATAAGGTGAGTGTTGTAATTCTATAATATTTTTCCTTACATAAATGAGCTCAAACGAGGTAGTTAGTACAAACTATTTAGCCGACGCATTTTGTTAAAAATTTGATATACAGGGTGGCTTGGAAAATTTTAAGTATGTGTTAATGCGTTGAATTAGATATGCGGGTTATGTAGTCGCCATAAATTTCAACAATTATTTTTGGTACTCTTGATTTCAGAAATACAGGGTGCGGCCAAAAGGTTGTAAGTATTTTGTATGACATATTTTTAGCGTTTTTCATTTCAGGATTTGTATTTTAACGTTCTGTAACTAATACGCAATTGTTTGTTTTCCACAGAAACGGTGAGAATTGGTATTCCTGGAACATCTTATGACTAAATGGAGAAAGAGTCGATTAGGGCACCCCGTATGATCTTCAGCGAGAGAGAGGAAAATGGGCTGTTGGACATTTCGGATTTTAAGACGACATTAAACATCAGGGAACAAGCTGAAAAAATGTGAGTACATTCCTTAGACTTAGTAAATTTCAATTACACATTATTTTTGCTGCTCTAAACGTGCTATACAGGGTGTACGTGTTGCTTTGAATTAGATATACAAGGTATTTAGGTGGCAAATTTCAATTATTATTTTTAGTGCTCTGGATTTCTGAAATACAGGGTGCGGTCGGAAGGTTGTAAGTATTTTACGGCCATGTATGATGTATTTTTAGTGTTTTCCATTTCAGGATTTATATTTCTATTTACTATAACTAATATTTATTTGTTTGTTTTCCACAGAAACGGTGAGAATTGGTATTGCTGGAACATCTTATGACTAAATGGAGAAAGAGATGATTAGGACACCCCGTATGATTTTCAGCAAGAGAGAGGAAATTGGGCTGTTGGACATTTCGAATCTGGAACGATGGTGACGTCATCAATCTTCAAGTCAGCTTCAAATGACGCGACTCTTGCAAGTATTTTATGCTACCTGGTGATGCTCTTATTCTAATTTATACAATAAAAATCATTGTACTTAATCGTCGAATTTATTTAATCTTACATTATGGTAATAATTGACTTACATAAGTATATAAAGTGAAGCAATTTCTTATTGCACAAACACAATAGGTGTTATTAAGATGACTTAAACAATATGGGATATTTTTCTCAAAATTTGGAACAGATTCACAATCTTCGGTTTCTTCAAGGTTGATTATGAGAGGGATCGAAGTAGTAGTAGTCGATGCTGGAGAGCTTCTTTCACGCATAACCACACTCTCCAAGAATTCCTTCTTTTCGCGTCCTTTTACGTACACCCTTTGTACATCGGTAGAGCACAAAAATTCTTCCAAAACATCGCCCACATGTTCGTATTTAATGTGACCACTGCTGTACCTGATACAATGATGATTAGATTCCAAATACCTGACTTGTCGTGCTTGTTCCACAGATAAAGACGAATAATTTTTCGGCGATTTAAATACGAAATGTTGCGTTCTCATACCATCGTTTATGGCGACTTCTTTCGCCACAAATTCGGGAATACGAAACCCCTGTATGTCTACAACTAGAAACTTCATCTTTAACTCTCTCCGTCCTTCCTTCCTTCCGGACAATCTGCTCAATACTGAGGGTTAAAATTACATTATATTTCTAACGGCGCCAGACAGAGGTTTATATACTCTACTACGCAGTCGTGAATAATTATGCAGTAGGCTCGGGTATTTTCGGGAAAATTATTCGAACTTTCGAATTCCAGTTTGACATCTACGGTTGACGACTTTAGAGCCTCGTTTTGCTTGGAACAGTCAATAACAAATATTGCTTTCTTGTGGAACTCGTAATATGAGAGTAAAGGTTCAGGGCGTAATTTTCCGCGGAAACTTTTTTGAAAGTCCACGTACATTAGGTATGCGTCCATGTACCGTTTTTTCCTGAAATCCATTCGCAGAGATTCATACGGATAACACTGTGAGTTTAAATAAAGTCTCACGTCAGTTAAATTTACGTTGTCAAAGTAATCAATATCTCCTGTCGGATTATCTTTTCTCCCTGTTTGAAATGCCACAATGACATATCTGGGCCGTTCAACGTTTGTTGTAGTTTTAACAGCCCACACATCCCGATTTGTCTCTCTCAGTGCAGGTAACTCGTGAAACTCCCATCGCCTGAACGGAATCAGTATAGGTGAATCTTTCGATATTTCGTTCAAAAGCCTCAATTTCACCGCGTCATTTGGATATACGTGCTTCACACGTAATTCGATGTTAGTAATTTCAATCGATGCCGTCTTAGTGCTGGCGGGAGGAATTTGAAAACAATTATCATCGGTTCGTGCTCTTATCAAGCGCAGTGTATGCTTTCCGCTAATGACCCGCCTGTAATCTTGGAAGACCCCCAACAAATAATCCAAGGGCATTCCAACTGTATAGGTCTTATCAGTATGGAGGGTTGGAATAGGGGTGTCGTCTCGAGGGTAGTTCCACCCTAATACGTCGTAGGGGACGCATTCGCTGGGACTGAGGGATATGTAGGTGCGTAGAGAGCTAGTTGTTCCGGGGTCTCTAATTTTATCCACTTCTTTTCCATTTAATTCGTAAGTTATAGATTCAAATAGATAAGCCCCCGAATTATTTGAAAGCTTCACTTCACCCACACCTTCCCCGCCAATTTTTAATTTTGCTTCTATATGTAAAACGGCCTCATTCAATGACACCAACACATCCTCTTGATTGATTGATATTATAATTTCATCCGAATTACCGAAAGATTTGGTCTGGGGGTGATACGTATGTATTTCTTCCCGGACGATAGAGTCATCAAAATTTGGGTCGCCGAATATTTCTAGTTTGCTTGACATGGTGCCCCAGAGACCGAAGAAACCTGATGTTTTCTAAAGTTAGAGCCGCTCTGTTGCGTCGTTGTTGTTGTTCTTGAACTGTGTCTGCTAAGACTGAATCTTTCCGAAACTGTCCTGCTTTAATATACTCTGCGAAAGTTAGGCCCATGATGGCTGCCTCTTCAGTTCCAATCTGATTACGACTTCTTCTTCCCGAAAATTTATCGGTTGATTGTCCTGATCGAGCAGTGTAAGCGTAATATTGTCTATGCTGGTTTTGTTCACGAGCGGTAAATAAATGTGATTGGTCGGCTCAATATTTATACTATATCCTGGAGGGACTGACGGGCTGAATTCGTATATGGTGTGAGCCTGGGTGCCGCCGTAGTAGGCGCCACTAGTAATATTGCACTCCACTCTGATGGTTACAACCTTGATTATGTTCACGGGCAAGTCGGATTCGTGCAGAATATCGGGCTTTAGTTTTCGTCTGGAGAATCCCAATATGGGGCCGATGCTATCTTCACGGTCGAAATTAACGGGAAAAGCGCTTTTCAGCTGACACTGCAACGTATTGTTGTTCGCGGTCAGAGACAGAATTTTCTGATTTTCCTCGTATGTGGCGTGTTCGTCGGCGAGAATGACTGAATGCAAATATTTCTCGATGTCGATTATTTCATAGGACCCCGTCGGAATTTTAACAGACACTTCCGTGTTCTTATTGGTTTTCACGTTTTTAATTGTGTAATAGAATTTATTACACCCCACATCAATGTTAGGTATAGAGTTGTAGGTATGAAATCCTATAAGAGCCAACGAATATTCAAATCTGGGGATAAGTTCAATCGGGGGATAGAAATTCGCAGACAACTGATTGCTTAGTCCCTTGAGGGTGAACGTCTGAGACATGACTGATAGAAAAACTCTTTGGTACACAATTTTATTTATTTGTCAAAAATTCTAAGCACAAATGACCGCAGTTAACGCTTCCGTAGTTTTGATATCTGTTGTAATTGTATAATATTTTACATCCGCGAAAATAATTAAGTAATTCGAGAGGGGGTTTGAGATCTCCAAAACTGTCAAAGTACTGCACAACCCCGTCCCGCTTCTTGTAAGCCACCCAGTGTGTCCCCCGTCCAGATTCGCTGTCCAAATTAACTACTGCAGACTCGTTGCGTTTGAAGGTAGCCGGCATACCGTCACGCATAAACACACCTCTGAAATGGGGAATTTTCATTTGTTTTGCGTACTTTACGATATCTGAGTCCGTCAGAGGTCGTCGACGATTATTGATTCCTACCGGCATTTTGTTCAGTTTTTTTCGCTCTTGAGAAAGAGACCCATGCCTCTTCGGTACGGTTTTAAGTATAGACCGCTTCCCTTTTTACCCAACGCAATTGCTTCCATAGTTTTGTTGTGCCGAGATAATTCGTCGAATTTCTTGGTTGCTTGTTTCGAGTCGTTAACAACCTTCGCAATGCCTGCGGCGCCCCCAGATAGAGCTCCCAATGCTGAAAGTCCCGCGAAGATGGCCGGCAAGAGAGGTAAAAAGCCCCCAGATTTCGGAATAGGTATAACTCGAGGTGTTCGAACTTTCTTCTTACCTCCAGCTTTACGTACTGCGTTCCGCGCCGCTTCTAAAGCTAATTTAACGGCATCGTTAACATTTGGTGCTCTAGCATCTTTTATCGCTTGCTTAGATGCTTCTATGATTCGTCTTAAAGCGACTTTCTTTTTCTTGGCCTTTAATCGTTGTTGTTGTCTTCGCCGCTTCAAGCCCATTCCTAGTTTACGTTTAACTTTCATCGCGTTCGTGACCGCCCAAGCTGCAGCCTTTTCACCGAATTTTGAATCTTTTGCCTTCACGCGGTCCCACGCCTTATACTCGAGAATTTTGTCGGCTTTGTGTCGTTCCTCAAGATTCTCACTTTTGGAATAAGCTACGTCGTGGTCTTTACACGCTGCGTCTAAGGGATTAATACCGGTATCCCCGCGTTGAAGTCTTTTTCTCAATTTAGTACCAGGGCCACAATACTGATAACCGGGCACGTGAAGTTCAAACGGGAGCTTATTTATAAGAGCGTTTAAAACACCCTCACCTTGATAGGTTAACATAGATACTGAACCGGCCACGAAGAGATATGCTCTATAAATAGGCGCGTACGTGTAATGTTCGATCAGTTAATAGAAATGCGTATAATTAAGCAAACCGCCTCGCTGCCAATAAGAAATCTCGATGATGTTGCCGGATCTGTTAAACCGAAACTATCAAAGCACGGGTGTCTGCTACCAAACAGCATACGTGCTCTAATTTGCGGCCCCAGTGGATGCGGAAAAACAAACGTCCTCATAAGCCTCATTTTCGATCCTAATGGACTGCGTTTTGAGAATGTTTACGTGTACTCGAAATCATTGAAGCAATGGAAGTATGAAATTTTGCAGAAAGTTATGTCACGTGTTGACGAAGTGAACTATTACCCCTACGAGGATAATGATAAGGTATTAGATCCATCGGAAGCGAAACCATATTCTCTGATGATATTTGATGACATCGCGTTTGTTAACCAAGCCAAGGTTTATCCATATTTTACGACTGGGAGACATTGGGAAATTGATTCTTTCTATTTATCTCAAACCTATACTAAGATCCCGAAGCATCTCATACGAGATAATGCGAACTGTATAGTGTTGTTTAAACAAGACGCTTTGAACTTGAGACACGCCTACGATGAACATGTGACGACAGACATGACATTCGACCGGTTCAAAAATATTTGTTCCGAATGTTGGAATGATAAGTACGGCGTGTTAGTGATAGTAAAAGATAATGCGATTAACGAGGGAAGATACAGAAAAGGGTTCGATGGGTACATTGTAATATAAATACAACCGGTTCATTGATTATCGGTTCATATCAACCGATGACTCAGACCGGATCAGTTCATTAGAAGTGACCGCTCAAGAGACCAAAGAGGCCGATCGATGGGGTCAAAGAGACCGATCGAAGGGATCGCATCAAGCGGTCGCTTCCATTCGAAGGGCTCAAAGAGACCGCTCATGCGCTTTTCAAGCGATCCCTTTAAGCGATCGCTTGGACCCATTCAAAAACCGGTTGACCGGTCGGTTAACCGGTCGGTTAACCGGTTCAAAACCTGTTCAACACCTGATCAAAACCAGTTCAAAATGACGGGAAGACATAATAAAGTTAACCGTGGCCCTCGACGTAACATCAAACCGCCCAAGTCTACTCAAATTACAGAGGAACTTATTAAAGCCGCCGATAACATACGAAAAAAATATATGGCTTTAAGGTTGGGAAGAGCCGAAGAGGATGAATCAATCGGTAGACTTATGAAATCCGTATCAAAACCTTTGAGTCACATAAGTGAAACCGCTAAAGCAATCGCCCAGGACGTAATTCAAATAAAAGAGGAACGTAAAGTTAAAGCGGAACCGCCGCACCAGGAACATCACCACCATCACCATCATCAATTCGACAGCCCCCCTTCAAAATTAAAGCGGCGAAAATTATCCTTTGTACCGTTAGAGAAGATTGCTGAAAGTTCAGACCCCGAAGAAGAAGACGCAGCAGAGGGGCCCTCAAAAGACGCCGAAGATGATGTGTTTGAAAGTATGCGAACTGAATACGAAAGGACGCCGGAACAAATTCAACAAGAGTTTCTCGAACAATATCCGCCGATAGCGAGAAATTACATAGAAGGTTACATATTGGACAAAACCCGCGAATATGATTCGGCTTACGGCATTTATTTCGATGGGAATAAGTGCAAATTGGGGAACAAGATAGTCGAAATAGACGATATTGGCAATTTTATAATTGAAGGAAACAAATTTAATGCGACCTGTGGGTTGTACGAATTACTTTTCAAACGTGACCCTAAGGAGACTCTTTACAGCAAAGAGGATCAGCGGAAGTATAAAGAGATGCTGGAATTGACTAGCGCACACAAACGGAATTTCAATCCGCTGGATCAACTCCAGGGCACCAAGGCTCTAAAGTACACGAAAATAGTGAAACAGCTGTTCCCCAAGCAACGGTCAAAGTCTTATGGAGGGGAGGGTTTATTATATAATCAAAAAATCTGTACAGACAAACCAGTTGATTATATTTATTGGGACGATGTCAACGAGCTTGTAGATCGCTTAAAGTTATTAATTGCTTCGCAACTGTCGGGTCATACCAATCATCAAAACGAAATTTTATCGATCGAAGAAGAACTGAGGGAAGCCGGCGTGATAGCATGAGTATCAACAAGTTCGGGAGAAGCGCCCAACATAACGCATCAGCGGTTCGAGGGCCTCGAGGCATCGGTTTCCATCTGACCCCAGAAGGTGACTTTAACATTCAAAATCGTAAATTGTGCAACGTTAAATTACCTACCGGTGAAAATGATGGTGCGACAAAGATCTATATCGATTCAATCAAAAATATTCTGGAGACAAAGATCGATACTGTTGATCTGATGTTGAAAAACCACATAACTGCAGCAAATCAAAACATACAATCTGCGAATGGTGTTATTAAAGGAATGGGAAAGTGGCAAGAGGTTAAGGCAAAAGAAATTCAATCGATGCAAGAGAACAAAGCAGATAAACAATACGTGGACGATAAGATAGAAGAAGAAATTGGTGCTGATGTGAATAAAATGGAGCAGTTTATAACAACTAATTTACAGGCGTTCTTTACTAAGGAGCGCCAGCAAGATCTCACTAAATGGGAGAAATTATTCCAAGATAACAATCGTATATTAACCGATAGAATTAATAAATTGGAACAGAATATTAAAAGCTCTTCGCCGAAACGTGTAAAGCCCACGCCCACAACGACAATCTAAGATATGCCGCCGAAAATTAAACCTTCAACGGGAAAATTGCAAGTTGTTCGAGAATTGCATAAGCCTGCTAGAAGGAATTTTTCGCGTAGGCGCACAATTATAAAGGGATACGATGATTTGTGGCAGGCGGATCTGGCGGAATTCGGTCAATATTCAACAACAAATCGAGGACATAAATATCTTTTAGTGGTAATTGATTGTTTTTCAAAATACGTGTGGGGAAAACCTCTAAAATCAAAGACCGCTCAAGAGGTTACGAACGCTTTGGCGGCAATTTTGAAACAAGGACGACGTAAACCTAAAAATCTGCAAACAGATCAGGGTACAGAGTTTTTCAATGTGCATTTTAAGAAGTTGACTGATAAGTACAAAATCAATCACTACAACACGTACAGCGTTAAGAAAGCGGCGATCGTTGAACGGGTTATTAGAACCCTAAAAGAGAAACTTTATAAATTGTTCAGTTTAAACGGGACATATAAATGGATAGATCTAATTGATGATGTAATACTACAGTACAATAATACGGTGCACAGAACCACAAACAGGAAACCTACAGATATAACGAAAAATATGGAAAATGCGGTGTTGAATTCCTCGTTTAACCACACAAAAATCGCGGGAAGGCCGAAATTTAAAAAGGGGGACATCGTGCGAATAAGTAAGACAAAATTTCAATTTGAAAAAGGCTATACACCCAACTGGTCAACGGAATTATTTAAAATAGCGAAAATACAAATTACCAATCCGTGTACGTATCTGTTGGAAGATATGGAGGGGCAACCAATCAGCGGGGGATTTTACTCTGAAGAATTACAGAAAACTACGCAACCAGATGTTTACTTGGTGGAAAAGGTTCTGCGCAAAAACAAGAGGGGGGATTTGTACGTTTCCTGGCTTGGTTTCCCGGCAAGTCACAACTCGTGGGTGAAATCTTCAGACGTAGTTTAGTCGAGGTGAAACAATTACCGTGTAAAGATGTCCTCCGAAATCAGTAGCACCGATAGCTTCCTCGCCAGCCCGTGGAGTTTTATGGAAAATCATTTGTCGAAATACGAGGAAGCAATTCGTAATGAAAATCGTTTCATCTACGAGACTCGTTACAAGTGCGCGAATGACTTTTCTTTAACCTGTGGACTTAGTCACGCGAGAAATTTCGAACCCGCGGTGAAAATTTTCAATAAATTCACCGTGAGTGGTGTACATAGTGTCTCCTTCTTAGCTGACGATTGGTATGAAGTAGCTAAATTTATACGGGAATCGTTGGAACAGTACTTTTTGAAGCCTAAAGAAGACGACGCCAAGTACCGCAGGGAAAGTGGTTCGTGTTCCGTTGACGGAGACTCGCTTTTCGGGTGCAGACTGCTTAGAATTCAAGAAAAAAACACCAATCTCAATTCTGTGCTGTATCTGGGCGAAGATACCGTTCGTCAAATTGTCGAGTTGGAAACAGTAATAGATGGTCGGTTAGATCTCTTGTATTCCTTATATTTTCCCGAATTTTACAATGATGTGCTCTTACCCACAGTGTCCGAGGAACTTAAAAAATATAAAAAAGAATGTGCTCATGATATATTTTTAAATCATCATTTCATAGCCCGCCCCAGTGATGAAAAAGAATGTGTTAAAAATATAATTTTAAATCGTCGTTTCATAACCCACGCCGGCGTGCGTTATGAAGATGTGCGGTACTGTTTAAAAGAATGTTTGGTATATTGTATGGACAAATTATATTATGATTTAGGCGTAGTAGTAGTACCTATTTATGTAGAAAACTAAATAAATCTAATCACTTTCAACCCAAATGTCTTTTAATGCAGACCTCTGCCTCCCACCCGAAAATTTAACGAAAGAATTTATCGAGATTTATTGGATCTACATATACTTAATTAGTGTTTAGTGTGTTAATAATCGAATACCTATTTAAAATGTCTTACGCCACATCTTTAATGAACAAACATAAAGCCGCCCTGCTCAGTGCTAATGATAACCCCGGTAACATCGTCGAGAGTATAAAAAATTGCGGTCGGGATATTAAACTGTTAAATGCGCTTTTAAAAAAATCTTCCAACATCGGCGAAAAACAACATATCACCACATCAATCGGCCACATAAAGGGATTTCGGCAGCTCCTTAAAGGATTGGGGGTTATTGGTGGATCATATGCATCATCATCAGCTGTTAAGTCTCCATCCAGTGGAGTGAAATGGGAAGATGTCGAATCGGCGTTTAAAAGTCGCATGAGAACCGGGGTTATCATTAATCTAATTCATAAAGATCCCGCGCATTTTTTGGCGGATTGTCAAAACGTGTTTAAGGAAAAAGTCGCCCAGTTACTCCAACAACACATCCATATTAAAGTAAATACGGTATTTTGCGGCGAATTTAAAATAGTTACAGCTGAGCAGGAAACTTTGGAATTTAAATATATACGGACTAAAAATGTGGCAATTTATAATGACACCGATTTAACGTCATGGTTCTCCGAGAACGTCGAACAGCCTATTCTGCAGGAGCTGGAAGAATTTCAGGAAAGAGATTCGGGTAAGTTCTTTCCTTGTAATAGTAGATCATGCGCAGTTAACAGAATGATAAAGACTATTAGAGTTTTATTTATATATTTTCATTGTTTTAGGTTGGGCGTTGTCGGCGATTGTGAACCTTCAGGTTAATATTAATAAGTTCACCCCGCAAGTTGGTTCGTCATATATTGAATTGCCACCTCAAATCAAAAGGAAGGAGGCCTGCGTGAATGTTAAGAACAGGACCGACGATTTGTGCGTGGGCTGGAGCATTGTTTCCTGTCTGTATCCAAGTAATACTAATAGCGATAGAACTTCTTCATACCCTCACCCCTCAGCCGTTTTAAATTTATCTGGAATTCAATTCCCCATGACGATTAAGCAAGTACCACGTCTCGAAGCACAAAATCACCTTTCAATTAACGTCTATATTTTGGAAAAGAAGAAGAAAAATTATGAAACCCTCCCCGTCTATTTAACCAAGGAGAAACAGGACAGACATGTTAATCTGTTGATGATTCAAGATAAGTACTTTAATGATGATGATAATGGCCCCAATGATGTAGATATAAAATATCATTTTGTCTGGATAAAAAATCTGTCACGCTTAGTTTCCACGCAGTTAAACAAACATGCTCATAAAAACTATTTTTGCGATCGTTGTCTTCATTATTTTTATTCTGAAACGAAATTAAATAAGCACTACGAGGACTGCATAAATATGAACGAGTGTAAAATTCGTTTGCCAACTGCCGAACAGAAATATTTTTCTTTTAAAAATTGGGCGAATAAACTAAAGGCTCCGTTCATTATTTATGCGGACTTGGAGTGCATTTTAGAGCCGAGCACTAAGAATAAGGAATTTCAAAAACATGTGCCCTGCAGTATCGCTTATTATGTTAAATGTTCATATGATGATTCGCTCTCTTTCTTCAGATTTTATCGCGGTGAGGACTCAATCCAATGGTTTGTCCGAGAACTGGAAACTTTTGCTGAGGATTTAGAGACCGTATTTCTTTGCCCTTTACCTATGGACCCGCTGACCTTAAACCAACAAATTCAGTTCGCCAACACCTCAGTTTGCCACATTTGTGAGCAACCTTTTACACAAGAACAGAAAAAATTTCGAGACCATTGTCATTTGAGTGGTACATACAGAGGCCCCGCTCATGAAAATTGCAACCTAAACTTCCAGGATAGTCACGTGGTTCCGGTGGTTTTTCACAATTTATCCGGTTACGATTCTCATTTCATCATACAAAATTTGGCTACGGATTTGAAAGGTCGCGTTGATTTGTTACCTATAAATAAAGAAAGGTACATTTCCTTTACCAAACATCTAGATGAAAATCTTATTAAATTTCGTTTCATAGATTCGCTTAGATTTTTGGCGTCCGGTTTAGATCAGCTCGCGTCATATTTACTCAAGTATCCAACACTAAACTCGGAGTTTACAAATTTAAACGCGGAACAGCTTCGTTTGCTGCAGAGAAAGGGTATTTACCCCTACGACTATTTTGACAATTTTTCGAAATTTAACGAAACTTCCCTACCACCGAAATCAAAATTTTATAATAAATTGAATGATTCCGATATTACTGATGTCGCCTATGAGCATGCGCAACGGGTTTGGCGCGACTTTGAAATTCAAAATTTGGGGGAATATTCGGACCTTTATTTAAAAACAGACGTGTTACTCTTGGCCGACGTTTTCGAAGAATTTAGAATTAGCTGTTTAGAAACTTATGGTTTAGATCCCGCCCACTATTATACCCTCCCCGGCTATACGTGGGACTGCATGCTTAAACACACCAACATTACTTTAGAGTTATTGGTAGATATTGATCAGATAATGTTTTTCGAGCGGGGGATAAGGGGGGGTCTTAGTCAGTGTTCCAAGCGGTATAGTAAATCGAATAATCGCTACATGCCCGATTTTAATCCTGCAGAACCATCAAAATTTTTAATGTATAACGACATAAATAATCAATATGGTTGGGCTATGTCCATGTATCTCCCGTACGGGGGTTTTGAGTGGGTGGGTGACGATGATTTCGGCGGTTTAAATGTAAATGATGTAGCTGATAATTCCGATGTGGGCTACATTTTCGAGGTCGATTTGGAATACCCCCAAAATTTGCACGACTCTCATTCGGACCTCCCATTCTGCCCTGAACATCTTAATCCGCCGAATTCTAAACAGCGAAAACTTTTGGCCACCCTGTATAACAAAGAGCGTTACGTCATTCATTATCGAAATTTAAAACAAGCTTTGAAACATGGGCTAAGAGTAAGAAAAGTTCACCGTATTCTTAAATTCAACCAATCGCCTTGGCTGAAATCTTACATTGACTTGAACACGCAGCTTAGAACAAATGCTAAAAATGATTTCGAAAAGAATTTGTTCAAATTAATGAACAACGCGGTTTTTGGCAAGACTATGGAAAATATTCGCAAACATTCTATAGTAAAATTAATTTCCAAATGGGAGGGCCGATACGGCGCCGAAGCTTTCATCTCGAAACCGACATTTAAAGCGTCAACGATTTTCTCGGAAAATTTGGCCGCGATCGAGTTAAATAAATCTGAAATTTACTTCAATAAACCGATATACGTGGGCATGTGCATACTCGACATCAGTAAAACGAAAATTTATGAATTTCATTATGAATATATGAAACGAAAATTTAATAATGCCTGCAAAGTTCTTTACACCGATACCGACTCCCTTATTTATGAAATTACAACTGAAGATTTATATACGGCTATTAGGGAGGATTGTCACGAATTTTTTGATACCAGCGACTACCCTGCGGATAATATTTATCAAATTCCGTTGGTAAATAAAAAGGTGTTGGGCCTCATGAAAGATGAGAATAATGGAAAAATAATGACTGAATTTGTTGGTTTGAGGTCAAAAATGTACGCCATACGGGTAGAGGGCAAAGATGCTGTTAAAAAATCCAAGGGCGTAAAGCGGTGTGTGATTAAGAACCAAATAACCTTTGATGATTATTTAGACTGTTTAAATTCTTTTCGTGAAAAGTACTTTACTCAAAATTTAATAAAATCCGAAAAACACGCCGTCAGTTCCATCACCCAGACGAAAATTGGATTGAGCCCTCACGACGATAAACGTTATCTACTTAAAGATGATTTTAAGACGCTACCGTGGGGGCATTATTCTATTTTAGAGCAATAGATAGTAGTTTTAATTGTAGTCTTAGGGTTTTAATATGAGTAATTTTGTATAATATAAAGTATTTTCTGTTTTCAAATAGTTTAGGATGTTCTACTTAATAGATTTTACTTTTGTTCTGTTTACAAATAGTTGGGAATGTTGGATGTTCTACTTAATATATTTTAGTTTGTTTACTTTATCGATTATTATTAAATAAACTGTTTACTATTTTGACATACGTGTAATTACTCAATTACCTCTCCCACTCTGTTGCGGTACCACAATCTGTTTTTACATATTCTTCTTTATTTTGATAACAACGCCATCTGTCAATTTGCCAATTGCAAATTTTTACCTGTCAATTGTCAAGGCGTCGCCGCGACGGCCGCCATTTTTAATTTTGACGACAACGCCATCTGACGGAGAATAGTTTAATTTTTATTTGACGACAACGCCATCTGACGGAGAATAGTTGAACGTCACCTCCACCATTACCGTTTCCTGAATATTTTAGGTTGTTGTCCAGACTAATTCTAGGTTCTTGTCCCGGACCGGAAGTAAAAATTTCAATGGACCAATCAGAAGCCAGGATTTTGAGCCCGTATCGGCATAGCTTATCTACTTGTAAGATCCGGATTTGAATCCAGAATGTATTATAGTATGACAATTGGTGGAGGTCATTTCGAGAAATACATTCGATAGTTTAAATCTTTTTGTGCTTTTATTAATTCTTTACCTTGGAAACTTCAAGAAGCAATTTCTCGGTAACAAATTGATCGAATTGAATAAAACAAATATGGTTGTGTAAGTAATGAAAAACCCTTCCAAATTAGGGATCATTTGACCCCCGTCCCATTTAGAAATTTGGGGGGGGGGGTCGCTAACCCCCCGCACAGGGCTAGAGTTGCAAGAATGATTATTGCATAAAAATTGGTCCCCTTTGATATAAAAATCGGCGTGGTTTTGGATTTTTGTCAAAACGTTAATTTGCAGAGTTTTCGTTGGGACACCGTGTATAAAGTCCAGAAAGGGACAAAAAGAGAAAATGTAGCACGGAAGATTTCTTTTATCTTGTTTAACTTCTTTCCATGACCAATATGTTTTTTTTGTAATTTCTAATGTTTTTACATTGATTTCGTTTTTAGTGACTGGGAGCGAGGATGGAAATGTTTATTTCTTGGATATAGAAAAAATTGGAAATAGGGCCATATTGAATACGTTACAGGGTCATGCAAATGTTGTTTTGGGAGTTAGTTTTAATTATGATGAATCTCTTTTAGCAACCTGTGATTTAGAAGGACTTGTTATTATCTGGAAAAGGACCGATATTGTAAGCGATCAGTGAAAGTATGTATTTACATTTTGTTGATAAAAAACTGCTTAAATCGAATTTTAATTGGTGAATTTTATATCAACTCTACTATAAATATATGTATTTTATTTTATTCTGATTATGTTTACATTGAAATGGCAATATACTCATAAGTACCTAATATGTATTCTTATAAAAATAAAAACAGTTCGGGGGTTTATTATTATCATTTGTTTGCTTTTTCTTAAGGGTGCGGAATTTGAGCACTAAAAACGAGACATGTAGACACATTTTTATTCCAACACCATTCTGAAATTAAAGTAGATATGGCGTTAAATAAAAAAAAGATTTATCGATAAAGGATCAACTTAGAGACTCGCACTACTTTTATAGTAATATTTTTTGTTCGCCTTAAATAAATCTCCCTCAAATTATTGAAAAATCCGTCATAAACTCGACACCTTTTTTACTATTTGTACATATATTTATCATAATTAGAAAGTAGGGTTGTCTAAGTTAATTATTCCTTATTCATTTTCGACCAGGAACGTCTTGATACGTTACTTCGTTAAACCGGCGTGTTGGAATGAAAATTATATGGCAATCTCTCCATTTTGTGCATATTTGGCCGATATGCACAGTAAACTGGACGTTTGACAGTAGTAGTAGTAGTGTGTGACTACTGCAATGCAGATGGCGGTGGCGCTTCAGTTTATTCTCATATTTCTAAATAGGAAATAATAATTTATTCGGTTGCCGCTAAAGCAAAAAACCCTGAAAATTCCAAGCTGTAGAGTTTGCAGTTGTGATAGAAAACAATCATAATAGATTGTGAGTATATCTTGCATAATTCTAATCACACTTTTGGGCGATAGGTGACAGCACTTTATAGACTAACAGTTGATATCGCAGCCTTAATATTGAGTTTTACTATGCAATAAATGAACTTATTCGACTAATTCTGGGCAGAAACTTCACCATGTATTCATATAATTAAATCCAGATTTTTTGTTCTGTGAGATATCACAGAATGTTTCGCATCCTATAGGTAACTGCTTTGAAAAATATATAACGTGCCGCATAGTCCCCAAAACATGGTGGCACAGTATGAATGCTTCGATGCCAGTTATAGCAGGGATAGCATTTTGTGATACAAATTAATATTTAGATATAATTTATTGACTGGCGAGGTGTTTGCCCAAGGACTAGTTGTTGGAACTGCCCAGTATCACTTAACACTTACATAATTGACTAGATACTGTCTGAACCTAGGTCAGTATATATGAGTTAAGTTGGGTAGAAATGTACCAAGAGGGCACTGCACTGATTAGTGCCACAAGGAGGAAACCAGTTTTCTTTTCGCACTTTGATGCAAGATTTTGAGTGTTTTTTTCAATATTCCTATAATTTTTCTAACAAAATTCAAAATTATTTGCTAGAATCTCTTGAAGAATGAAGCAAGATTTTTTTTTAACAAATTTACTGCATATACATATTAGAAAATAAAGGTAAATTTCATTTTATACAAAAAATGTGGTTTATAAAAATATATTCTTATTCCAAATGTAACTCCTCTGGAACATCACCCGTCTTTTTTTCTTTCTTCTTTTGAGCGTAACTCAAACTATTTTTATCGAATTCTAAAGGCATTATGCCCAGTTCACCGCTATATCGATTTTTTGCGATCTGAAATTATTTTAATGAAAAATTTGCTTCTGCTGCTTCAAATACTATGTGTACTTGTAAAAACTTTTTGCCTCTAAGAGATGTGAGTCGTTTATCCTGTAAAATAAGTACATTGTCCGCTTCCTGCGAAGCTTTTGCGCCACCAAATATCGAATTTGTCGTCAAGTTATCTTCATCTCTTTCCTTTCTTGGATGTATGACTAAGGAAACGTGACAATTTTTTCTAGTGGCAAAAGTTCGAAAAGCTGAAATAATCGCATCTTGGTACCAAAAACGATCGTAGTGTTTAGCATCTTCTGTAATGCCCATCATAAACTGCACATTATCTATTATAACATGTGCTATGTCATGGACATATGTAGCATGTTCCACAGCCTTCAAAAAATTATAAAGCAATCAAGTTTTTTTTGTTTGGTTCATCAATTGAAAAATAGAATTTGATTTTTCTTAACATACCTACCTCCATTACAATTTTAATAGTTTGTTGTCCATGAAATGTCATGAAATAAATAGGCAGCTGCTCAAAATCATCTGCCCATTTGTCAAACATCTGTAAATTTTCTTCTAATTGTTGTCCTACCATTTGCTGCAGCATGGTTTTAGCCAGTCGGGCATTTCTGATTTCAAAACTACCCCATAAAGTGTTGACCTAAAGAAAATTGTAAAGTGTCCAAAATATTAATATATAAATTATATTTTACCCCCTGCATGGCCAAATCTAAAGAATAGTCGCTAATGAATGTAGTTTTTCCACTTCCTGTCGGCCCAGTGATAACTGTTAGCTCTCCTCGCCGATGGCCTTTTAATATCTTATTTAATGTGGGATACCTTTTCCATTTCACTCCTTGAACCTGTTATTTTGAATTACTGCCAATTAAAAGTACATTTGGTATTTAGTTAGGATGCAATTGTGCATGTTCGTTCCACATTGTATTTAATTTCTAGATTTGTTTGCGCTCATTCGCATTCATTTGTTAAATATATACACATCTTTACACAGCAACTGACCTTGTCAAAATTTTGTAAATCTGATAAAACATCCTGTCTAAGACTAGCGAAAGTTGTTATAGACTTGTGCCATATAGGTTGTGCTGCATTTACAATACTTTTCAAGTCTTGCTTCTGAACTAAATGAGGTAATGGAGTATCATCCGTAGGTCTAAATGAAAAAAATGTTTTATAATAGCATATGTACAAATAATGTACTTAATGCACATTACCGAATAAATAAACAACGCTTCTCTCCTAGCTTCTTTGCAAAATTATGGGCCGTATCCCAGGAAGCTACATCATGTCCGAACCACAATATTAATTTTTGGAATCGTTCAAAACTCGGTAAAATATATTGTGGTAACTGAGATAAGCCATGCGGCAAACAAATGACGTTTGTTGTAACATTAGAATTGAGAACACATAAAAAATCTTTAACGTGGGGTACTATTACTGCAGTGGTTTTATTTTTCACTGGCTTTCCAGTTAAAACTCCTGTACAGTTCTGACAAGGTTCAATACTTTCTTTTTTAGTTTCAGAGTTAAGCACCATATAACCTACTGTTTCCGACAATACATTTTCCAGTGGAAGATAGATATTCTCACGTTTGTTATCTATTCTTATATCTAAGTGACTAACAGACGAATACTTTATTTCCTAAAACATCAACATTAACAATGCAATGTGACTCACGATGCGTCTGGTATATGCAAAACATAGATCCAGACAACGATTTTTTTGCAATTAGAGAATGTGCTGTGTGCACGAATGTATGCAGGTCTGTGTATCAATGTTAACTACTTACTGGTAAATTAAACTTTTTTAAAAGTTCAACGAAATCGTTGTTTTTAAAGACTGACAACTTGATGGTGTTTTCCGCTACTTTTTTTAGAACACCATTAATTTTATTGACTTCAGAGTTACACATATCTTCACTAATTGTTTTCTTGCTTTTCTTCTTTAAAATTAATGAATGCAGTGTATTCCACTGACTTAAGTACTTGCATGACGCACATAGAAACATACCTACAATATACGTGAAAATCATTTATACTACAGTATGTGTACATAGTAACGGAATTCTTAGATTATGTTTCTTTTACACGTTTGAGGGCAAAACTTCTGAAGACCCTCTTTTATACCGTCTGGCAACAGTCTGCGGGTAAGCATGTTGGGGTGTGGTTACTTTAGCTTTAACATGTTGAAATACTCAGTGAAATGCCTGCTGCATTTGTAGTCTAGTATGTACTTATATGGAAAAAACAAAGTATGCTTGAAAAGTTTTTCTCTACCAACGCATAATAAAACCATAGTTTGAGAATTCCTTACTACAAGTGACTAGACCATATAAGTATTGAGCTACCTGTTGTTTTATTTATATATATATTTGGAGTGCCAACATTGCTGCCTTTTTGACACCACGGGCAAGAGATAATAAAACTGGCGAAACCATCATGAACAGGTATATTATTTGCTTTTAAAAGTTTCTTTATGATCAGAGGAGAAATTTCTGGTACATCTTCTACAGATATATTGTTGTAAGTTCGTAAAAATATATTTGTTTGTTTGAATACTGAATTTATCTTTCTCACAAATATTTTGGTATACATCTCGAGACAAACATTATTTAAATTTTTAATTTTAGCGTACCAACATTTACGTCCGTGCACTCATTACATTCATTCGAACATCTATTGCCGAGCGCACTTTCACATTTCGTTTTAACTGTTATGTCATGTATTTTTTCCTAAAATTTAAAAGTTCCTCGTGAATCGGTAGGGTTATGTCCAATTTCAAAAAGTGTTTCAGTAGTTGGTATGTGCCACACAGATGAACTACTATGGGAAATTTTCCTGTTTCTCGGTTAATACATAATGAAATTACAATTTTAATTCGTAATAATTAACATAACTAGGATTCTTTGGTAAATATAGGGGTACAGAAGCATCTTTGGAAAGAGTTCTGTAAATTCCGTTTGATCTATAATACATATGTGCCGCTACATTTCAACTGATCTCGTCCTATGGTTTCAGCTAGTCTAAATTTTGCTCTACGGGACTACGGGTTAGAACATGAGTGAACGTAGATATGCATGAAAGGCTAAGAAGAAGAAGAAGAAGATAATCATCAATAAGTCAACGTCAAAGGATTTGAAAGATGACAGTATAAATAAAGTGTACTGTCTGAAATCCCATAATAATTCAAAATTCAATTAAAATTCTCAAATAGTGTGTAAAATATACCGGTGATTAACAATGAATTAAATATTTTTAATATATTATATTTGATGCATTCATAGACAATGAATTTATATTGTAAAATAGTGTGTCTTATTCTAACTTTTGGTGAGCTAATTATGAACAAACCCACAATTATGTACTTAAATTTTCTCGTTTCCAGCATTTAGTAATAATTTTAGTAACGGATCCAGGGTACTTGAGCTCAGTGATAAATTTTCTGAAGTCCGAAAGGATGGTGGACATTGGTTAGTAATGTTTTATGCTCCATGGTGCGGGCATTGTAAGAGGCTTGAACCAATTTGGGCTCACGTGGCACAAGCGTTGCATAAGACAAATGTAAGAGTAGGAAAGGTAGACTGCACAAGATTTACAAGTCTGGCTCAAGAATTTTCTGTAGCGGGGTTTCCTACTATTAAGTTGTAAGGGTCTTTTTATTTTAGATTCTATTGTGCTTTAGGGTCGGCACTAGGTTTTGGAACCCTGGGTAATTGAAAAAGTGCAACGGATGTTTTATCAGTAAAATGTGAAGAAGGGGGTGAGTAGTGTCGATTCAATCCTTTACTCACAGATGACGATACATCTTTTTTGGACAAACCTTGTGTGTGACAGTTTTTGTGAGCTTTAAAGCTCTATTTATCTGCTGCTAGAGCTTTTTCTTTTTTCATCCTACAGAATAAGATTTTTAAACAAATGCACATGATATGAAATTTGCTGTTCCTGAACGGGAGATGGGAGTGAAGGCCGGGCGGTCGCTTTGATGTGGTCCCATTCTCGTTATAGGATATGGTCGCTTTACATGAGTGTAACTAAGAGTAAAGTATAGAAATATGTGCTTGTTCCTGTAATTGGTCTCTTGCTCAAATGGTCAGTTTATAGAAATGGTCACTTCTAAGATTTTCACTGTATGTTAAACTTCTTTATGAATTTATTCCATTTGAGAGTTCCAACTAAGAGATAAAAAGTTCAAAGTGTTTGAAAAACTTGTTTTAGCTTAACTTTTGAAAATATGCTCTGAGCAGCAGCCTACTTGTCCCAGCCCTAGGACCGACTCTAATGTGCTTATATAAGTTTACATTCGTACTAGTTAAAGTTCAGATTCCATTGAAAAATTAACGTTTATGGACGATTCCTGACTGTTGCTTGTTGCAGTATAAAAGGTGAAGAAGAACATACATTCCATGGTGACAGAATTAAAGAAGATATTGTTAATTTTGCTGTACGAATGTCGGGACCTCCAGTTCAAGAAATCACTCGCGCTGATAGTTGGACAAATATAAAAGGCAACAATCAGTTGTTTTTCATGTATGTTGGTCCTCAAGAAGGCCATTTATGGGATGCGTACTATTCAGTGGCAGTGAAGATGCAACCACATGGCTTTTTCTATTCTGCAAATACAGGAATAGCGAAACAACATGTCGATATTGATGATTTGCCCGCAGTTTTTGTTTATAAAGAGAGTCTGCACTATTTTTACCCAGGCAAGTTATTTAGTTAGTTGAATGTAAGCTATGCATTGTTTACCATAACAAGAAAGAAAGGAATGTCACGCTTTCATAGAAGAGTTATTTTTGCAGATATACCAGTCCAGTAAAATTTTTGAGTTCCCAATAATACTTAATTTTCTATTTTAGTCGACAGTATTACGGAATCAGAAGATGGGGAGCACTTAAATAACACTATGTACAAATGGATTAACGAAGAACGTTTTGAAACTTTTCCAAAAATAACTAAAGGAAATATTAACCAAATAATGCAAACTAAGAAGTATTTGGTTTTTGTTGTCGTCGAAGAAAATAAACTTGAGGAAGTGCCTGCGGACATGCTGGAATTCAGAGATATGGTGGAATCTGTTATACGCAAGAATCGGGATAAGTACCATAGAGTGTTCCAGTTTGGGTGGATTGGAAGTCCGGATATAGCGAACAGCATTGCAATGACCGTCCTCCCCTTACCTCATTTATTGGTAGTGAATTCCACAACGAATCATCATCATTTTCTTGAAGATGATCCTTCAAAGTTGACTCCAGATGCTCTTCATTTGTTCCTTGATCGTATTATTAATGAAAGTGTACCGGTAAGTATGGTGTTGAGAAAAGTTATGAATATATTGGTTGGTAAATGACTAACAGTGTTTGCTTTGATGTTTTTGTGATATCACAAAAAGTGTTCCTTTCATGATTTGAAAATATTAATTTACTTAGGCGTATGGAGGAAACAGTTTTGGAGTCCGCTTCTACAGGGCATATTTTGAAATCAGAACATCTTTGGCTGATATGTGGAGGGGTAATCCAGTCTTATTGACTGTGCTGTTTGGTTTACCTTTAGGCTTCTTATCATTAATTTTATATTCTATTTGTTGTTCTGATATTATGGATGCAGAAGACGAAGAAGAAGAAGGTACAATTTTATTTTTACCAGCAGTTTTGGTATTTTATCAATTTCATTTTCCTTTTCAGAGCTCCTACATGAAAAGAAGGAGTAGTGATTTTGTTGTCTAGTCATTTTATTTACTATTCGTTCCTTGTTATTTGTTTACGTATTTTATTTACACGGTTTTATAAAATATAATTGAAAGTAATTGTACATATTTTAATTTAGATGATCAGAATTTATTATGTCTAATTATTTGCATGTCATACTTTTGTGACATTGTTTTGTCTTGAAGAATGGTTCATTTTGATCTCACGAATCTGTAGATAGTTGGTAGTGCTCGACCGTGTTCATTTTGTGGTAGCATTCACAGCCAATATTTGTGAAAACTGAATGTATTGTATTGACATTTTTTACACTAAATCTCTAACACTGATCACTACTATTGTGCTTAAATATAAACAAACAAAAAATTTTGTATTTTCATCTTATTTTTTTCTCTTTTATTTAAAAACGAACAGTAAGGGAGGGTGCACCAAAAACGAAAATCGTAGAACAAAAATCCAAACTGTGTTGCTCTACGTCAAACGATTCGAAAATTAGAGGACCCAGAAACTGTTCGGCTTGAAATTGGGACATCACAGTGTCTTAACTTTGTTCTATACCAGATGATAAAGCATTGACAGGCATGCCAGTTCTTATATATGCCGCATGTTCTTGAAAAGGGCGCTAGTAGGAAAAAATCGCAAGATATGAAATAATGTGAATAATACTTCAGCTTTAATGTGCTTTTTTTCAGATTAATTCTTGCTTTAACACCAATTAAATTACAAGCATTTCAATAACCCCTTCACTTCCAAGACCCAGGAAATTTATTACAAAAGGCCGGGTATTTCTAGCCGGTGGCTATACCTGGACTTTAAAAATATTATGACCCCGGATACCCTTAAAAAGGTATATCTACACAAATTCAAAGAAGTTAAGCACGATTCTTGTTTAATAACTTTAAATTTTTATGGTTTTATAATATATAGAATTCGAATATGACTATACAGGTTATTTTTCAGATATGCAGGATGCAACACCATCACAATGTTATAAACGTTAGAGTATTTTATGAATTTATAAATTACGCATTTGCTCTTCCATCAGAAATTATATCTACTATGTACTGGAAAGACCTACAAACTTATTTTCAAAATTATTGTCCAATGTGTGCCAGTTTACTTTAAATAATTTTCAAATTTACAAATTGACTGCTCTTCAATGGGATCAGTCAGCAATGCCCAATGGGTAATAAAGCCTTATCGAGATCCTTACATCTGCTCCAGGATGTGCACAAAATATTACATCATCATTATCAAGTTCTCAATCAGAAGACTGGTTGGACTCGTACCTCCATCCTTTCCTATCCTGAGCTAGCCTACATATTTCCCTAAAACTAGAAAATCCTACATCCCCAACTATTTGATAGCAGTAGTCTGATCTGGGCTTATCCCTATCTCCGACTCTAGTATGTCGCGAACTATTTCTTCATGTCTCAGAAGGTGTCTTACCATCCTATCACTCCTATTCTTTATTGTCTTCCATACCTTTCACTTTTCCCCAATTCTTTCTAATACCTCCCTATTACTAACCTTATCTATCCACGGTATCTTCATCATGTGTCTGTTCACCATATTTCAAACGCTTCTACTCTTTTTTGATCCGCTTGTCCTATTATCCAAGTTTCGCACCCATACAGTGTTATCCACCAGACATACGTCTTTAAGAGTCTCTTCTACATTGACCATTCCCGAGCATAACAGTTGTTTCTTTTTATTAAACGCAACTCGGCCCTGCGCTATTCTTTGTTTTATATATCTAGTGCTCCTACCATCGCGAGTTATTTGACTTCCTAAATAACAGAAATCTGAGACTTCCTCTATCTTCTCGTTTCCAATTTGATTTTAGTTTTAGTCGAATTGATTATTTAACACAGTCTCTAACATCTTAATCCTTGATACTGAGTATACTTGAAACTTAGTCAAGTTCATTTTCAATGCCATAACGAAGGCTGCTAAATTGCAACTTTTGTAATTTTTTATTATTTCCCTCTGCATTTCCATATCTCCTTTTTCACTCTGCTGACTGTTTTTTTTACTTCACTACAGCAGTTTCTGTAATATTTGTATTTTCTCGATCATTAATGGATAATCGGACACCAACGAAAAATTTTCAAAAATAAACTTAAAGATTATTAAAATTTGAACACTTCATTTCAGGCAGCACTTAAACATTACCATTTCCTCGCAGAATTCATTCGATGCAGAGCAACAAAAGTGAGCTCACATCCGTCCTAGCTGCAAGCTGCACGTGTATTAGACAGAGATCTCGCTCGGCATTTATTACCTGCCTCAGTGGCATAAAAGGGATAATTTTTATTAATTTTTTTCTCGGTAAATGTGGGCCTTCGGCGAAAAAACGGTTCGAATATTTCAACATATTTTGAAATAAGAAAAGTTGTTGCGCCGATTAACCATGCTCAAAACTAACCACTTTATAATAAAAATAATTAAATGAATGATATAAATAACACACTTTAATCAAAACTAATCAAATTGTGACACGAAATAAGCTTAATATAAGGCATTAAAAATGGGGTACAAACGTGTGCGTGGGTATTACTTATTAAAAATCGTCATCATCAGAATCCAGTGCAGCTCTTCTTCGATCGAATTTTACAGAAGCCTTGTTTTGAGGGATTTGAGAATTAACACTTTCTAAAATTCCTATAAGATCTTTCTCGCCTAACTTGGTCCTTATTTGTCCAGTTTGAGCCATTCTCACCAACATGGATTCTACCATTTGGCCTTTCTCTGGCTTCCCAAGCGATAAAGTATTTACTGAAAAGTACCAATTGTCAAATGCTTTTATTTACATTAATTTTGTGGCGAGCAAAATTTCCAAACTTACATCGAGCTCTAGCAGATTGATCCAAAATCTGTGACAGAATGCTATTCTTCATTTCATCTTGGGCTTTTCTTGCTTGTTCCTGTTTGTCAGCATTTTCTGTCCCATTTCCTCCCTTCACAAATATAAATTATTTGTAACCCTAAATAAATTGCTTTTTAAAAGATTAGTACCTGCATTTGAGATTGCATCTGAGCCAACCTCTGTTTTCTTATTTGCTCCAGCTCTGGGTCTGCCATTTTAAGCCAAAATTATTTAAAACCAAATATTTCTTTAATTATAATCACAGCAGTCACATTCTGTAACTAACCACCAATAATAAGTTATGACCTCAACTGTCAATTTGACAATTACCTTTTTTCATCCCACATTTCTTTTCAAAATGGACCTACTAAAGCCAATTCTGCACCTGGGGATTGGATTCCGCAAAACGTAAAAGAAAAAATAAAACTGTAAAAAAAATAGGTAGTTCACGGGCGTTTTGAACTTTAGAGCAGAAAGGAAAGAAGGGGTAACAAAGCAGATATTTGGGTTTGCAGTTGGCACCAAAAGAAAAGGGGCGTAACCAGGACTGCCTAGTCCTTTTACACCAAAAACTGGACGGAAATTCATATGATATAATATATTTAATTGTATAATTACAAACATTACTTGCGTTATTTTTTGTTAAATTTCTAAAAAGTAACTTGGTTTCACAAATTTGTTTGGTACCAAACTGATCAAACTTCCTTAACACTTGTGGGTACGGCACCAACCCATCGTTGCATATTCTTCCCTTAACTAAGGTTGGAACACAAATGACGAAAAATGGTTGGGTTCGCCAATAAAATTGACGACACAAATGTGACGTCAATGTCGCGTGCTCTTGGCTAAGGTTCTCTAGAGCCTTACTCTTGGCAACTGACACTTTCCCCTTTCCCCTAACCATTGAATTTGTAGACACAAATTGAATGCCCTAACCTAA
This sequence comes from Xestobium rufovillosum, assembly GCA_963966045.1. Taxonomy (NCBI): domain Eukaryota; kingdom Metazoa; phylum Arthropoda; class Insecta; order Coleoptera; family Ptinidae; genus Xestobium; species Xestobium rufovillosum. The sequence goes on from OZ014493.1 coordinate 31,498,468, forward strand.
CTTTTGTAGTTGTATAGTGGAGACAGTCAGGATACCTCAAGTCTTATGGCGCTATCTAAGTCTCTCATCTGTCAATGTAGTTGAGGGATGTCCGTGTGGATGGCGCAATTGCAATCGGTGTAGAAGATAGCTATTCAGTGTTTTTCTATGTTACCCAAGTGGTGCGAGAGATGGCAGTAATTTAAAACTTTCGGTTCGGAAGTGTTTAAATTTATGTGTCAGAATTTCAGAAAATAACTTTTTTACCTTTATTTACCTTTTCAAGTGGATAATAGAACTAGAATAAATTCGAACTTGAAGTGATTTTTGTTTATAACGTTTCTCCGTTAATGTTAGGGACTGTCAGGGTAATTTTGTTCGTTTTTTATTTACTTATTTGTTTATGTGTTCCTAATGTTCTGTGCGTATCGTGGGAAAAATAATATAGTGCCTGAAATATTTCTTGTTTCTTGGGGATACTTACATAAGGTACTTTAGTTAATTACTTCCTCCTATTTGTTTAGTGTTTGGATTGCCAGTATGCATACAGATTTGTTAACTTTATAAGGTGGAAATTTAGACTTGTGTTTCGTGAAGGGCAGTGTGGTGTGGTGTGTGCAAGTGCATTTATAAACCGATTTTGTTGTTTTTGCTGTTTGTGCTCTTATTTTGACTATTTAGTATTTAATTTAGTGTGTTGGAAGATAAGGTTGCAAAAATTTAACTGCTTGATACCAGATAAACAGGTACGTTTAGAAAAAGTACCTATTTTAACGGTACCCTATTATAATTGGAAATTAAATTAGGAACAAATAAAAAAGTATATCCCTGCTTGATCAATTTTAAAGTACATATTGGATAGCTATAGTGTGATAGAAAGGATCCTTTCCATAATATACATACATTAGCATAGATTGACAAGATTTATACTTGGACCGCCGAACAGACGGAGTGATCACCCTGCAAGCATGAGCTCTAGACGGGACCACTATCAATTTAGGATGACAGAACCGCAGTGATGCGCTTTCTTTAGACCCAACGAAGTCGCATATCACTCCAATTCGGTAGTCATAAATTAATATTGGCCCCGCTAGAGCACGTTCTTGCAGGGTGATCACTCCGTCTGTTGGCCGGCCCAAGTATAATGACCATGTTTCACGAAAAATTTTTGTGACAAAACTCCGAGTAGGTATATGGTTTTTTCTTATTTTTAGGGTGCTTAAATTGTCGATCCTATTCATAAACAAGGGTAGTAGTAAGAGAATTGACGAATTACAAATTTTTGTAATATGGACTCGTTATGTCTTGTATTCTTAAAGTTCAAAAGCGTTATTATTATTAGGTACCTATAAATATTTTCATTGCATTGTATGCATTCTGCTGTCAATTTTAAAAAGCATACCTATTTTTAATAAAAATTAAACATTCTTTTATAAGAAATTACTTGTTTTGCTTCTTCCTCCATGGGCATATTTCTTATATTTGTTTGCATTAAAAGCAGCAATATATGATGATCTATATTGTTGCTTTTAATACAATCAAATATAGAAATAAAAATAATTAAATAAATTCGAATAAAATGTATAGGAACGGTCAGCTGGGATGGCGCTTTACAGTTTCAACAGTTACTGTGGGACTTGTCGTTCTCTATTTTTACTATTTCCATGGAGACAGTTTACTTTCAAATTTGTCCTTGAAAAGTTCTATAATTATGTGGCAAATGTTATGCAGAGATGTTTTCGTGTCTGAAACTGACTGACGTCAAGAGTACGTGAAATATTGTTCATTTGGAATGAGTTGAACTGCCCCAAATTTACGTCACTACTCTTTCGATGAACTACCACAAGATATAATTTTTGGTAAGGAAAATGCTATTGCAAACAGTTGATAACAAAAGTAGTGACTTTGGTGTTAATTCCAAACAATCGCTCACCATTTATTAACTAAATTGTTGAATCGTTTATAACGTCATAACTACCACTTTTCATTCCAACCAGCCCTTCATTGTGCAGCGCTAGCCAATCAGATGGTATGTATAAAGATAAGATGATAAGAGAATAAAGGGGAAACAGCCTAGAATTGGTTTGTGAAAGGCAGGGGCTTGTTTGGAAATTTGGAATGAGAAGTGCCTCGCTCTCACTGCTTTTGTGATCAATAGGGGAGATAAGTACCTCCGTCATACGTCAGATTTTCATTCCAAACAAAACAAAAGCACGTGCCATTTGACGTTTATCGATATTATTTACGTCTTAAACTAGTTTTTGCAATATAATTATAGACGTTTTGCAGTGAAAACAGTTTATTTTCAATTTGTGTGTTGGGCTTACGTGTAAAAACTTGAAAACAACTATAATTATATTTCAGAGGTTAGGTTAAAACGTCAGAAAGCACGTGGCTTTGTTTTGTTTGGAATGAAAATCTGACGTTTGTGACGCGCCACTTATTTCATCCATTCCAGATTCCAGACGCAACGGGAACAGAAATTTGCCGCCTCGCTATTATATGACATGGAATATCTCATACGCCAGAGAATGGCGCTTGACGTTCGGGATGTGACTTAGAACCGAAGTATTATTTTCGTGTTATCGTGTGCCATTATTTATTTTTCCGGGTAAATCTTCTATGAATAAAAATGAGCATAATTATGCCACGATTCTTATCTTTTTTGCTTGGTTGTTATGTGTGCTTGCCTATTATACAAACGTCAGGAATCAAAAGACCCACTGTTTTAATTTTTATGTTGGCCAGAAACAAGGCACATACTTTACCTTATTTCTTAAGTATGCTCCAAAATTTAAATTATCCCAAAGATCGAATAACTTTGTGGTAAGTAGTTCATTTCTTTGTTTACATTTCACCCACCTTTGCGAACACGTGTCCTAGGCCACGCCTTTCCTTGGTTTTTATGAAATCCTCCAATCACCTGCTTCATTTATTTATTTGGATATTTTTGTTTCAAATTTAACCCAAAATGTTTTTGTTGGAACAGAAATCCAAAAAATTCTATTAAATTTATCCCTTTCTGGTCAAGTGTGCAAAAATAGCGAAACAAATGATTATGCAAAACATATAAGCGCCTTAGCGCATAAGCAATAATTATTGCTTATGCGCTAAGCAACCAGTAGATTATGACAGTTTCAAAATGATGATTAGTTCAAAATGTCAGGAAGACAGTTCTGTCTCAACTTCAAAGTTCAAATGGTATTAGGTAAGTAGTTAAAATTTAAGAATGCCAGGAAGACCGAATTAAGCAGACATTCTATCGGGCCCATCAATGCATCAATGCTGGAGAAAACAGACTTTTTGTTTAATTTTAAGTTGGCCATGGATTTATTAAAACTATTAAATAAAAAGCTTAAACATATAATAAGGTTAAAATAATAATACTAATAATGTGATAACGTAAGTAATCAGTTGATCAAATGTTCAAATTGGAGTCTAAATATCTAATTTGGCAACTCTGAAGCTTGCGAAATGAATATTACCCAGTTAATGTCAGATTTGACTTTTTGTCTTAAAATAGATGCAAAATCCATTTTTGCGAGCTCCAAACTAAGACGGAAAATGTGTTTATGTCGCACGCATGTTTTCAGTGATATTAAAGTGTATATTGGCATCCATAGAGCATCTTTGGAATTAATTATTTATTTATGATAGAACCGTCATTATGACATTTTTAACTAACCATTTTGAAGTTATGAAACTGTCATAATCTATTAGTTTACTTAGCAAGTATCATGAGATAAGCGATAAGCGCACTAGGGATGTTATCACTTATAATAGTCCAAGGGTCCTTTTCGTACATTTCTGATGATGGGATCTTTGTGAATCCTGAAACCGGTAAAATATTTAAATAAAACGTTATATATTGGTAGTTCGCGGAGTATTTATTTGTTTCATCAATTCGAAATAACTTGATACATTTTCGAAAGCGGGTTGCTCGGCAACATCCCGACGCCGAAGGCGGAGTAGGGTTGCCATATGACCGGGAATGACCGGGAATTTCCCGGAATACAAAAATTATCCCGGAATGTTCCAACTTAATCCCGGAATCAACCACCTAACCCTAACTGCCTAACGCCTAACCTCGTTTAGTAAGCTTGCTGCGATGCGGGGTTGCATACACTTGTATTTTCTAATATGAACACAGAACAGAATTCGATTTAACTCTCGCAATTCGTTCTTGGCGAGCACCGCCATCGGTTTCGGTGGGTATGCGAGTATTGTACAGAATTGCCGTTTTGTTCTCCTAGGGCTGGATGAGTTCTGCTCCCATACAGGTTGATTTATTTTGCTTGTTTCTACATCATCTTTTTTCCAAAAAATGCGTGTGTCTGGTGCGAGGACAGCTAAATAGTCTGTTTCAAGAATGCGTTCTCTCAGCTTTAGTTTCTTTACACTTCCAAAATGAAAATGCGTTGACATTCCGTAATGCGCATGCCCGACCGTGTTCTAACAAAATTTTAGATGACGGTCGGACGGAGTAGTAGTCACTCTCTATCTTTTGAAGTTTTAACGTAAACATGTTTGCTCGAATAAAAATTTATTTTTATTTTAAATGCATTAAGAAACATACATTTCTGTTGTTAATTAAGCTAACATTCTAATTTTAAATCCCGGAATTCGTTCAAAAATCCCGGATTTTATTTTCTCCCTCCCGGAAAGGCGCGAATCTCATATGGCAACCCTAAGGCGGAGGTATGTTGCCACAGAGAAACCCGCTTGAGGAAATGTATCAATTATGAGGATTTGTCAAGACTCGAGGGCTATTCGGTAAGAAAATTTTTTGCCCAAAAAGAACAATTTGTTAAAAAGAAATTAAAATTGAAAAGAACAATCTTGGAAATGACATTTTGTGCAAAAAATTCGACAGCAGTGCAAAATAGACATTTTTCCGTTGCTACAGTAATCCAGATGACATACATAAGTGAAAATAGCCCATAAGCACTTTTCAGTTAAATGTTCTCCTGATTGGCTGTCTTTGAACACGTGACTCTAGAGTGACTGTAAATACACAAATTCTATTGGATTATATTGTATAGGTAAAAAATTTTCAGTGTAATCATCATTTGATTTGCTACTTTTGCGCACTTGGCCGGAAATGGACGGATTTAATTGGATTTCTGTTTCAGCAAAAATAAATAATTAAATAATATTAAATCTGCAAAAATTTATTTTTAGGGAATATCTCTGGAACATTCATTGATAAATAGGTACCTAATTTATAATTTTATAACTTCCCGAAATTAATGTTTGTTATTTATCGGTAGCTATGCAAAATGTCTCTCCTAAAATCTAAAAAGTTACCCACCTACCTATACTTTGAAAGATTCACCGCTATAAATAGGTATCACGGTCCCTAAGATTCCAAACAATTTTATGGATGTACTTACTTAATCTTTTTCTTATGTTTATTAGTTCGGCTAAGATTGAGATATTAGTACATTTTTCTATCTGCCACATTCTCGCCAGTATGGCCCAGCCGTGTGGCATAGGCATTATTTGGAAGGCCAGGGATATAATAAGTCCCAGTGTGTTGAAATTAGATATTCCAAAATGTTTCCATATGCATTATGTTGCTCTTAAACTCATTTGCCACATTAATATTCTTGACAGTTCCGTCTTTCTACAAATACCTACAAAATAAGAAATGCAGATACATTCATCAATAATGTGTTGAAGTTCTGGTATTTATAGCTCTCAATTAGGTATTTCAAGTGATTTTATTTAGCCTAATAGTGGCTATTTTTTAAAGGATTCGTAGTGACCATAATGTGGATGAAACTAATGAAATTTTGAGAAGATGGATTTCTTCAGTAGACAAATCGTATCATTCTATACATTTAGAATTGTTAGACAATGATGTGCCTTATATGGAAGAGGAGAGCCCAGTACAATGGACACAGGATAGATTTAATCATATGATTGAATCACGAGAAGAAGCCCTAAATTTTGGGAGGAAAATTTGGGCAGATTATGTTCTAGTAAGTACCTCTGTCTATAGTTTTAGTATGACGTTTTACGTTACTGAAAGGTTAAGAGGACTTGATATTTTCTTGGAATGTGCTAGAAATTAGAAAGTGGCGAGTCGTGTTATTTTGTATTTAGGAATAGTTAAAAAATAAAATATTTAATTTTTTTAACTATTACAATAGCTTTTGTTAGTACCTACACTTACTTATTAGCAACAAGTCAAGAACCGAGAGAGTAGACAATAAACTGACAGGACCTAGGAGATTAGTGTGAAGCAAATTAGTTCCTGTGGTTCCAAACCGAGATTAGCGCTGGAAACTACCACGTATGGTAACCAGAAAAATGACAATTTTGAAACCACTTGATAAGTGGTTAGGGGGCTCCGAGGGTGGCTCTGTATAAAAACCGAAACAAAAACAAATGGTTCTATAACTTCTTGGGTCTTGGGATGCTGCCCGTCCTCCAGACTTTTCCTCCACGTCAAACATTTAGGCGGTTTTCCTCGCTTAAATTTCTGGACGTTTTAGGCAATCGTACGAACTTCTTTTATTTCATAATTACAAAAAAACTTGTCAAAATATTTGACCCGTGTTTTTTATTTTTTCGCCTAGGACGCGCATTTACCGAGAAGACGTAAGAAATGTCGGGAGATATCTCTGTTTAAAGCACGTGCAACATGCAGCTGCGACAGGCGTGACGTCACTTTTGTTGCTTGGCGCGAAATAAATTCTGCAACGAAATGACAATGTTTAAAAGCGCCACCTAAAATTATGGGTTTAAATTTTAATCATTTTTACATTGTGGGATGTTAAATGGGTATAATATTTGATTTAAGAGCAACATTTTCTAAAATTTTCGTTAGTGTTTGATTACCTTCCGCGTGCTTTCTCCCTAGGTACTTCTAGGTCTTGCTGTTTCCCTATTTTACTCTTGGTAACTGGTCTCTTGGCATCCTTTTTACGTGGTTGAAACTGTTCATACATTCATTGACATGATTTAATTTTTAATTCTTCTCACTAAACGATTTCAATTTCAATTTGTTTGTGCGTCAAAAAATAAGATCTTCAACGCTCTTTAAAATGATGAAGTAATCATACGGTAGGGGGCATTGTTCAAATTATTTGCCACAGTTTATGAACTATTCTTCTGGTGTTAGTCCTATCAGAATCAGTTTAGTGCCACCCTCTTGCCTAAGCAGGCATAAAGGTGTGTGTTTTGATATTAGACGGATAGATTTCCATCGAATTTCTTTCAACTCATATAACCAATTGCTCTGGAAATCGCCTAATTTTCAGGCTTTCATTTTTCTAGTTTCATAAAAAATGAATTACGATTGTGTTACAATGTCACTTATCAGAATCATTTTCATGGATTCTGTGCATGAATATTTAGTAGGTATGAATTTAAAAATTAGTTTTTAACATATTTTGGAACTTCGGGATAACCTACGTGGGAAGGGCGAATGTTCTTGTTCTTCCAAAGTTGTGGTGCATTGTACTTTGTTTATTTCGCATTGTTTTTTCAATTGATACAATTATTTAGTGCTCTAACATTATATTTTCCAATACCTTGGTCTTCGTTCATTTTATGATTTTTACCATTCCTTTGCTTAATGCTTTATTAAATTTTGTGATTTATGACAGTAATTTGACCTCGAATTTGACCTAGAAATATGAGGTGGTGTGAACCACATCTTTTGTCTGCTGAACATCAATCTAAGTAAAGTGCTAATGCATTTTGTGTTCTAAAATCCAAAAAGTAAAATAAAACGTAAATAAAATAAGTAAAAATTTTTTTAAGTTATGCGGTTTTATTGTAAAGAAACATAATAATGATGCAGATAATGTACTAAAAGCTAAAAAATAATTAGGTAGGTACCAGGTACCATTCATCACACCACCTTCCTCATCAATCTAGAGCATTGATCGGACTAAAATAAAAAACGAAAGTTGCGGATTTTTTTTTAATTCAATTGATTAACACAATTTTTAAAACTTGGGAGTTTTCGCCTTTGCCCGTTTATTCATCTATCTAATGTTCTTGGGGCTTCCGTTGTTAGTTGTCACCTTAGGTAACCCATCTGACATCCAGAATATGACGTAAATATTTTACTGAATAACTACTGATAAGTGATCGCCCCCAAAGACTTTCCAGAATGAGATAGTTCTAACATTTGAATTTTCAGGACTTTATACAGACGACAAGGTCAACGCCATAATAAGCAACTGCGGCTTGCTGTCAAACAGCGTGACTCATAACCATGAGCATCGCTTCCGGGGCAAAAATTCGAATCAATACTTTCGACGATCTAAAAATTGTATGAACGGAATATAATTCACTGCCTTCTGATTACTAAGCATCTACACCCTTTAACCGTACTCTGTAAGCCCAAACTCAAATTTTATGATTCTCCTTTTTGTTACAGGCCATTGACTGCGACGTGTTTCTCACAGAACCCGAAACATTAAATTACCTGATTGCAAAAAACCTAACTGTGATAGCCCCCATGTTAATTTCGGAGGGTTTGTATTCTAATTTCTGGCACGGATGGACTGAAGACTATTACTATTTGAGAACTGACGAATATAAACCGATAGTGTATCGTGAAAATATTGGTTGTTTTACAGTGCCTATGGTGCATTCGTGTGTTCTGATAGACTTAAATCGCGTTGGATCGGACCACCTGACTTATGTTCCTCAAAACGTACACGATTTCGACGGTCCAAATGACGATATTATTACTTTCGCGATTTCGGCAAATCGAAGTGGTGTACCACTGCATGTGTCTAATGAACTCATTTTCGGGTATATCACGCTTCCGCTAGAACCGGAAGATACCTTGGAGACGGACGTTCAGCACGTCATCAACGTGAAATTGAACATATTAGCAGAAGGGAATTCTGTTGTTGTGGATGAAATTTTTAAATCATATATGAAGATGCCTGACAAAGATACATTGGACTTTGATAAAATATATATGATAAACCTTTTACGTAGGCCGGAACGAAGGAAGAGGATGATGAGTTGCTTTGACGAGCTAGGGCTCAATGTCACTGTTTTTGATGCTGTGGACGGGAGGTAAGTTTCTATTATTTTTAAACGTGGTTGATAGATATACATAGATTAGATGACTATTATGTGGCATTAAACGGTGATTTACGATATTTATGGCACGTATTTTTAAGCGAAATGTCTTCAGTAGGTATGACACAAGGGAAAAGTAATTAATCTTTGGCTGTTACTTTCGTCGAACAATTTATTCTTCATGTGTTTACTTATTAGTTATATCTGTAGTCCTGGCTCAGGGACACTAATAATAAGTAGGTACCGGTGGCTGGGATCTATGACTATATTCAATCCTTGAATCATATTAGTGATGCAGTTGAACTAATATGTGGGGTAATCCCACTTCTGATGAACAGAATGTAAACTTGCAGAAATTTTGTACTTGATACCTACTCCAAATACTGACCCTAGACATAACTCTGCAATTATACTAAATATTGACACGCAGTGTTCATAAATCTTGAGATTGTTAGCACAACGTAGTAGGCCAGGAGGGGCGACTGTATCATAACATTTGGTGGGGAGAGAGGAGACGTATACAAAGCAACAACTCTGTACTCGATAAACACAGCTGCGTTCGTGCCTTCTTTTCATGGAATTGGCGTGCCCGAGTACCTTATCGCTGCTGCACCACAATGTATGAGTTAACGTTAAAATTTCATGTAAAATAGAAGGTGTTTCAAAAGTTTTTAACAGTTTTTCAATATTGCATGTTTAGAATGTGCATGGAAAAACCGAAGACCACTGGTTTCGTTCTTGTGGGACTCATCAGTACGGTGCTTTGCCCCACACACTCGAACCATACAATATTACTTGCTTTGTATATGTATTCTTACACACTTGGTGCAGGTATAAGAGTTAATAACGCGGCAGAGGTGAGTGGTACTGGAGCGTTCGAGCAACTACTCCTCGGGCAAGTACCCTGTCAGGCATTGAATTATAGAACTAAATCCAGATTTTGTGTACTACGAGATCTCTTACGGGATGCTACCCCAAACATATCGTTGATCTTGGAGCACCCTTATACCTCTACGTACGTTCATACTTTAATTAAAAATTGGACTTTTCAATGGTATATCATTTATTATATTAATAATACACGTATAGCCAACACAAGCGCTAGGAAACTTACATCGATAATGAACTTTGAATTGTTTTCTTCGAATTCAAAGTTTTGCCATCGTTTAGTTTCTTCAGTCATTGTATTGGTCAGTGCAACTGCACTTTTTAAATTTCTGCCCTAAATGCTTATAATAATGTAAGGCATTTCGAACTTAACATAATTTTATTTAGTGACGACTTTTACATATACCTACTTAGAATTAAAAGTGGTATGAGTACATAAAATTTGTAATAATTAACAATAAGCAGTGAAATAACAAGCAACAAAAAACCACAGCAAGCTATATCAATTAAAAAACTAGCCGTAAACAATTAACTACCCCTAATCAATCAGTTAAAACTTTTCTTAAAACACTTCTGTAAACAACGGTTGTAACGATGTAAAAGAAAATGCAACAATTTTTCAAACAAATGAATAATCATTTTCTCCGGTCGTATGAAGCGAGGATGCCCCCTTCTAGATTTTGGGAAAATATGGTCGCGCCGCGCGCCGAAGCCTCCTTCCAAAATCTCCTGCCGCTGGCCTCTCGATATAGTCCGACCGCTCCGAGGCCTCGAGAGCACTTCTCTACGAGTGTTGGCACGTAGACGTAGTAGAAATTGTTCAAGGTACACTCCGAGGACGTAAACGTTTATGAGATTAAATGTTTATTGTCGTACCGCCGATAGAACTGTTAAATACTTGATAGTTGCTAACCGAAACCGCCGATAGTGTGTCGTCGTAATACCTAGAGTCTTACAAACCCGATTACTAATTTGGAGGTGGGCACATTTTCCAATAATCCGTAAACGCAGGTAATCGATTAGAGCTAGTCGAAAGGCTTGCCTAATTTATTACAGACCTAAGTTGCAGGCGGTGAAATACCAGCCGCTCTTAGGGGGTAAATACAGTGCAGAGTTCTTTGGCATAGTATATACCTTGCTATTTCATAACGCAACACAGCCATCATTTACACTGAAGGGAATAGTTCCAATCGAAAGACGGAATAATTCTCTTCTCCGCACATTCATTAGGGAAAGCTTGCGTCGAAAGGCTGCGAGAGTCCCTATCACACTGAAACAACATTTACACCCCGTGAATAACCATAAGGTAGTACGATTTACATACCTTCGTTGATTTTGGTTTGTGATTTTCCGAATGTGGGTGCCCGATCGGTAACCTACATCGCCAAGAGCGAAATAAGTTATCTATCCGTCGCAAGCTTTGTGTATACAGTGATACCGACTTTGACCGCCAGATACCGCTGGTTGTCATTATTTTGATTAAATTTGTAAATAACTTTTTATTGTACATTCGTTCTGCTTTTATTTGAATTTTCTGAATATAGTTAAATTAATAGAGTGTGTTTAAGTTTCATCGCGAGTATTATTTTTGTTTTTGCAATAGTTCCAGAGAACCATGTCTCTGACTAGAGTTCAGGGTATATTTATCCAGAAGTCCACCGACCGACCGACTGAAGCAACACCCTGTATGGTCACAAAAGGTGACGCAACGGGAAAGGTCGTTGTACGGTTAATCTCGTCCAAGAACGCTCCGGTAAACACTATAACGGGAGAGCTGATTAAAACATTGTGATACGCAAAGTAAACATAAAAATATTCCAAAATTTAAAGGATGATGCCCAGTAGACATTCTTTTCACCTGGGAAATAAATTCATGGGGCTTGATAAAATAAACTTGGCGAACCTCTTGCGCGGCCGGCGGTTACAAAGACTAATGACTTTTTTCAATGAGCCTTGTATTATGTCAATCTTCTCGGTCTGCCGACGAAAGACAAGACACTTTGTTGAAAAGGTTTACTATAAATTACTGCTATTAGTGGTTGTGCTTGTAAAGGATCGGCTGAAAAAGAAAACGGAAGGAGCAAGAAAAGGGTATTATCAGTATTCTTAGGCCTTATAAAGTGCTTGAAATAAGGGGCCTTGATTTGTGTTACACATTAAGTGTTCATAAAGAACTTATTGGCCGTAATTATTTATTCTGATAGAACAGTCGATATTTCTATGAAATCAATAGAACCGTGAAACTGATATTTTCAACAATTTACGATTTATTTATTACTATTTAAGTTAGAAGTGGACTCTTTGGCCCTTTGTCTTCTATTGAACAGTTTATACAATTATGATAAAGTAAATTCCTGCACCAAATATAGGAGGAAAATACGACTGTTTTATTTATTTCTAGACTTGTTTTTATTGTAGATTATACATACCTCTCTTTAGCTGAGGATACACAGTGTCTTTAGGTTGCCCAACATTAAACAACGAGATGATAAACGGGGCTTTTTACAAATAACGGCAGTTGCAGTAATGATTTGCCGTCCTATCTGCATGGTGTATTAATTTTCGTTTACCATAATGTAGAAGTGTGCCTTACCTGCATGGCGTAGGAATCTACCGTGCAGCCTCCTAAGCTGCAGGAATTGTGCCTTCTGATGCGTGCTACGCCCGATTTTTGAAATACCCGCATATGAATTTTACGAGGAAACAACTACTACCACATCCAAATCTTCAGAAATGATCTTGAGAGACATTAGAATATCTGCAAGAACTGGATGGGCATGGTTTCGAACTCTCTTGTTTACGCTACTAATTATGTTTAGATCTTTTAAACTGATATTATGTATTTAGTGATTTTCAGTGAGATTTTTTAATGAATTCAAAAAATCATGCAATAGCTAAAGAATCTTGAACTGATTCGTTTTCGTGTTCGCAGTCGAGATCGGTTTGTTTTCCAGAATACGTCGCTGTTATAGTCGTAGGAAACTGTAAATGTTACTACCTACTACATGATTTTCTGGCTTAAATATTGATTCAAATTTTGAGTCTGGTTGCACTGTATGAGAATATTTGTTTCGGTTTTCTAATGCATCCGCCCAGTTTTGGATTTTGAATCATTTTGCTGACTACATTTACTTTAGTTCAAATGTTCCGCCAAATCAAATCAGATAGATTCAAATGAGTTAATTTTCTGGTCCAGACAATTTGTCATAGGTATCATCAAAATATTTATCCAGCAATTTGAAAAAAACTCGAATATTTTGCCTATTTGACCACTTGTATACGTACGAATATATTACGGCCGAGCATTTACATTGCATACTCGGACGCTGCGGTCCTGAATTTAGGTAGTTCATGCATAACGTCCACGTGCTCACTTTTCATCAGAAGGGGGATACAAAATGTTTACTATACGTTAAATCCGTTGCTATTCGGAAAACCAGAGATCGTTGTCTGTTTTTATCGTTGGAACAAGGGCGTTTGTTACACTGTGTTTTGTGTTCCATACTTTTGATTAATTGATTGATTTATTAGCGTACGATACAATCTTTAGAAGCCGCTATTGAACAGTTACTTGTCTGTCATTCTATTTCAAAAAGTATAATAATAATAATAATATCTCTACTGACTCCAAACTAACCCTAAGGTTAGCCCCAGAAGCTAGTGCTAGCTTGTGCGGGACGGAGGAGGCGGCATATTACTATTGGCCGCAGGTGCGTCACAGGAACGACCTACAGTTGTTAGTACTCTACCCACCATTTAGTGCGAGAATGAGGAAAACCTGGAAAACCTCATTAGGTAAAGCTGGATAGGCGATCCAAGGCGCGCCCTAGCCACAACGCAGAAATGGGTCACCCATCCATAGCCAAACCGCGGGCACTGTTGCTGAGCATTAACGACTACTCACTCGCGCATGCCAGCAAGATCCCACGGCTCGATATCTTTAATAATTTATTGTTTGATTTGTGCCAGTTTAAATTTTTAATATTTTTATATAAATTTTGTGAATTTCTGGCAATAAATAACTGTATAAGTATATAATATATCGACGTTTCGCCCCCGCTCGGGGGCTTTGCCAAGATTTATTAAAAAGAAACGTGTAAAAAGATATTTAAAATATTTGACAAATTTTTTTCTTTCAAACAGTCAAAAATTATATGGTAACTATGATATAAATATAAAACTATATTTTTTTAGACTTAACTTTATATAAAATAAAAAAGTCAATAGAAACTGAATGGAATCCACCAATTTTACAATAATAATACGGATAGTAAAAACCCGAAAGAAAATTAAAATTACATTTCATTACCATATATTAAAGGTATGTCGCACAATATTAATAAATTATTAGTAAAATACAACTTACAAATATCACAAAAAAATTATAACAACTTAAAATTTTTGTATTCTAATTTGAAAACACCAATTCCTAAACTAATGAAAACACATACTGTATACAAAATTAAATGTTAAGACTGTGATAAAACATATATTGGGCAATCTAAAAATCATTTAGAAACCAGACTTAACACAAATATAAAAACAGTAATTCAGCAATAAGTAAACACATGAAAAACAATAATCATACTTTTGAATTTAATGATACCAAAATTTTAGAACAAGAAAAAAATTTAAATCTCGACTATTCTTAGAAATGATCTTCATAAAAAGAACAAAATTCTACTATTGATAGAATTGATATACAAAATTTAAGTCAAATTTACTGTAATGTAATAAAATAAATCATACTCTCCGCTACTTACTTATTAATAGATTCTATTGTTAAACTAAATACATGTGCCTTTTTCTCTTTCATAAATTCGAATGTTTCCAAAATCAAAAGTGCTAAAATTTTATATTTATATCATAGTTACCATATAATTTTTTATGGGTCGTAATTTACACCCGATAATTTAATGCATTTTGCATACTAAAAAATAATAAATGCTCGATATAAAATAATAAATGCTCGATAAAATATAAAAATGCCGAATAAACTAATACAATATGCGTGTATTTTAAAGAAATTCACCCGATAAAGTATCTCATTTGCACTATAAGTTCTGGTCACTATTTTAATCAAATAAGCGGTCTAAAAAAATGTAAATGCTCGATAAGTCGGGTTCACTATTAAATCAAATTTTGCTTGATATAATTGAATTATACCGATGGGGTACTAAATAAACGCTCGGGGGGGAGACTTAAACGCTCCGCTCGCTTCGCTCGCTCCGCTTGCCCAAAGACCGGAAATAGTGGGCTGTGGAACCAATTTTTTGGCTGTATTCAGTGACAGGCAAGTATAAAACAAAGCAGTACGTTTTGTATACCTTTATATACCGAACATTCATTATAATAATTGAGAGTTTATAATTTTTTATCGAATATTTATTATTATGGGAGGCATTTGAATTTTGTATCAATCTTTCATTACATTTATCGAGCGTCTATCATATTTATCGAGTATTTATTATATTACCGAGCATGTGAATTATATACCGAGCATTCATTATAATAATCGAGTGTCTGTTATTTATACCGAATTTCTATTTCTTAATCATGCAATTGTATAAATTAACGGGAAAGTGTACCCTGCAGTATGATTATAATATCGAGCACCTAATTTGTTCCCATTTTTTATTGTTTGAAAGGAAAAATTTGTCAAATATTTTATATCTTTGCACGTGTCTTTTTAATACATCTTGATAAAGCCCCCAAACGGGGGCGAAACGTCGATATATTATATACTTATACAGTTATTTATTGCTAGTACATAACATTTTTAATAATTTAGTCCAGTACACGATAAGCAAAATACGTTTATACAGAGAAAAAACTTTATTTACATACTTTTCCATCAGTAAAGCATAAAACAGTTTATGTACAAAAATGATTGCACTAATATCCACCTTTCAAGAATTTTCCATTCACAGTTTTTGTGGAAACACCGGCCATTTTAGAGCAGAGTGTTTAAAAGTTCACAAGGACTGACACTCCTGTGTTTCACAGAACCATTATTTCTAAACTGTCGAAGTGCTGTTCTTTTGACGTTAGAAGTAGTCTCGCTGTCCACCGCGTAGCAATTTATGTTGCGTTGCCTTCTTGAAGGGCAGCAGAGTTGACCAATTGCGGAATGCATTCTTTGTGTTCCGTCCTGGCAACAAAAAATAAAACATGTAACATAATCTAACAATGAGCTAGATGATGGAGCAAGGTAAAGTGGGAAATTGTGTATTTAGGGAACTTACACGAGGGACGAGAAATAGCTTGTTTAGAAAAGGAAATCGGTTTAGGGAGCTCCACCTAGGCTATCCCATTATGAGAGGAGTGTTTGAGTTAGTATTAAAAATCGGTATGGAGCACCATACATGGCTTCCATGTTCATTGTATACAGGGTGTCCCAGAACGTTTTACACAGGTTATAGCTCCAGAACTATAACAGATAACGAAATGACACAAAAACCACTTTGTAGCGTTGATGAAGGAGTACACAACCCCAAGAACGTAACCACCCTCGGGGCGGCCATCTCCGACAAACCACCCCCACTTATTTTTTTTCAAATAGCACCCTGTAAATGTCGAAGTTAATTTGAGTTAACTGAAAAGTAGTTTTGTGTTGTGTTCTGAAATGCCTGCTTTATTTATTTTCCATATGAGTATGTGGACAAGCGACAGGTACTTAGAAGAAATTTATTGCCCAGGTTAGAAATGTTTGTTGCTGCAGAAGGACTTCAATTTGAACAACTGGTTACGTTATCACATTATTAGTGTTACTAGTTTAACTTATGTTTAAACTTTTTATTTAATAGTTTTAATAATTCCATGGCTAACTTAAAAATAAATAAAAAGTCTGTTTCCTCCATCATTGATGGGCCAATTTTTAATTTCAAAAAAATCTTGGATAGAGAATTTGATTCTTTGTCATATTCCTTCACGGAATATACAGGGTGCTATTTGAAAAAAAAGTGGGGGTGGTTTGTCGGAGATGGCCGCCCCGGGGGTGGTTACGTTCTTGGGGTTGTGTACTCTTTCATCAACACTACAAAGTGGTTTTTGTTTCATTTCGTTATCTCTTATAGTTTTGGAGCTCTAGCCTGTGTAAAACGTTCTGGGACACCCGGTATAACAAAAGAACACTTAAAACAATTATCTGTTTATTTTACAATTTTACGAAATCAAATATTGGTTTATAGTATCTAATCACGAGTATCTATCAAACTGACACTATTGTAGGTTACTGCAAACTGTCTACAATAATTATAAACCCTATATTGACATATCTAAAAGAAGAAACATTGTTGCAAAACTTCTTAAGATATGAAAATACTTAAATACATTTTATTTGCTTGTTTCTAATAAAATCTTCATAACATGTGCGTCTTTCTTTTCCTGAAGCCTAAGAATGTTCTTTATTCAAAGGTAAATCAGAAAATTTCGGTTACAGCATCAAGGTTGCTATGCCACAGAAGTGTCAAATTTATATCTTACTTGTCCCAGAAATTCAAGAGAGCGTATTAGTATATTACCTACATGTTTCTATGACAACGTTTATAACTCGCTCGTTGGATAAGCTACTGCAATGATTAATAACTTAACAAATAACTTAATAAATAATTATTGAATTAGGGAAAAATTGGTTGTAACAAAATTTTTTGGCCTTAAAATACGCAACATTTTTTATTCAAACTTTTTTTTTAATATCTCTAATAGTTTGGCCACAATATTTTTTTGAAGAATTAAAATGTTAATAACAAATGAACACCTGGTTTAATTATTACCAAAATCAATGGGTCTGGAGTCCTCGTCGAGACGCACTTTTCAAAAAAAATCATTAAAATCGGTTAGTTTTTACGGCAGTTATCGAACGCCAAAGAAATCCGGACACACACAAACACGTACAGACACACGCACGCACAGCCACGAAGCTAAAAAAACTTTTTCTCGACGTTTCGCAGTTAGTACAATACGAATCTGATCTTATCTTGGACACGAATTTTTGTCGGTAATACAATACTTCCATTTCCTTATACGGAACATGGAAGTAAAAATTTAGGAAGCAATAAAGTGTTAGGTCAGGTAGTAGACGTTTTCAATTGTGCCAGGTCAAGAGGTAATAGATCGTTTATTTAAATTAGTTACCTGTTAGCCAACTAGTATACCAGACGGGTGAGATAAAGGAGGATTACAAACGGAATACCGAAGTCATTCTATCGAAAACGGAAGGCCGGAAACAATGAAGAGGAAAGACCGTAACATTTAAGAAGGAATTGGGATTCAGAAGAAGCTTTCCACAATGTACTTAAGATGGAAAACCAAAAACGATGTTCGAAATGCTCAAAAATGTAGGAAATGAAATATAGTGGTAGAAGAGCAATACATAATTTGTACAAACAGCAAACGGCCGCAATGGAATTTGAGCAGGAACGTAAAGAATAAGTTATTTGAAAGGAGGAGAGATAGGGACGCGCATTGTTGCATCTAGTTTTCGGTTTATAAATCGATGAATGATTAATATTAATAACGTATTTTATTAATTACATTAGTGAAATTATTGGACTGCCCGTTTTTTTGCCTCACTGGTCCTATTTATTTGGCATTCTTGCATAACATATTGCCAGAATTACTGGAAGACGTACCATTAGCGATTCGTGAATGGATGTGGATGCAACATGACAGTGCACCAGCACACTTTTCGCTTGATGTTCGAGATCACATCAACCAAGTAGGTATTCGGTGACTGATAGATTAGCCGAAGGGAGGCTAGTAGCGTGGCTGCCACATTCCCCGGACATAACCCCGATTGGTTTTTGTGGGTCCGTATAAAGAATTTGGTTATCGAGCCAGAAGATCTGCTAGCACGTCGAACCTCTGTACTTAAACTGGACTTTCATTAGTTGAACTGATTTGTCAACAAAATGTCTCATAGAAGGAGCCCGCCATGATGTGCACTTTCTAGGGAATTTTGAAAGACGTCAAATAGTTTAGCATTTTATCTAGAACTGGCGTCCGTAAAAGTACCTACTAAGCAACATGAAATTATTCCACGCAGGAATACTAAAATCGGCTAGGTCAGTATTTTAAATCTTTTGAAACTTCTGTGAATGTTCAAGTCGGCACCATTATTTCAAGTGTATTCGATTGCACGGAAAAGTTTCCTCTTTCTACCACTTTTTGGTAAAAGCATACATCATGGCGGCTTTCTTCGATTGTCAAACGAAAGTAGAAGTAGAAGACCAGAATTGTAACAAAAGAGGAGATTTTTGTACTTTTTTGTTTTCATCGTACCTATGGTAAGCGTTGGTATTTTTGTAATTACCTGAATTTCCTTCATCCTCGTTGTGTATATGATTGGATTTAATAGAGTTTTTAATATAAGGAAGCTCGTTTTTAGCCACATAAGACCAAACATTTCGAGATTGTACTTATTAGCAATATGAACCAACTGTGTTCCATTCACAGGGCAGTCCACACGACACATGAGGGTAAACGCTAATATTGCGGGTATCCATCCCATAACGCAGGACCCAAGAATTAAAAGAGTCGTTTTGATTGCTCGCACGTTGCCCTCCATTTGACGTTGTTCATTGCGATTATTCGACGTTTGTTTTGAGGATGTCCGTACTGCTTTCCATCTGGTGCTTCCACACCTCTGCATTTGTGACCATTTTTTCTGTTGTTTTCTCACAATAAATACTATGTGGATGTAAAAGAATGACATCAGAATCAAAGGCACAAAAAATAACGAGGAAAATATTATTCTGAACTTAAATCGGTCCAGAAACGTTAACGCTGTACTTCCGTCTTGCCAGAATTCCTCTTCAGAAGCTACGATGAAGTAAGAAGCGATGAAAGTTGTGGGGCACACCCACAAGATGATGATTATTACTGTTACTTTCTTTGGAGTAACTATGGAATGGTAGTGTAAAGGTTTGATGATGCCCAAATAGTGATTGACGCTCAAAGCGAAGAGATGGGCCACTGTGACTATACATCCACTCAATCTGCATATTTCTATTATGCCTGATATCATTTGTGGTACAGATATGTTGAAAACTGTTGCCAGGTAACTGTGTAGGAACAATCCGATGCCTATAAAAGCCGAAGTGCAAGCGTCTGCTGCAGCGAGACTGAGGCTTATCATGAGAATGGGAGATAGCGGCCTTCGAATCCAGTGGACACACAGTAACACTTTCAGATTTATGACTAGCGATATTAGGCAGATTATGAGCATAGGTGGAACGCAATACGTGTAGACCATCTTCTGATAATCCTGAAAAAGAAAATTCGTTTTAGTTCAAAATGCATGAGGATTATGTATAAATGTTATAGCGAACATGCAATAAATTGTGGTGTAGTAGTTTTCGTAGAAATGGAAAGGGAAAGCCAATTAAATGTATAAATAGGGATGAGAAAGTTTACTTGCCCTGAGCAGCGTAGACAGCTAGACAGGTCTGAGAAATTTGGAACAGATGCTGAAATTCTCACGCGTAGGGGCAGTAATTGTAGGGAAATAAAAATGCATGGTTGCACGTAATAATATATATTTTTTTAAAAAATGACAACGTGAAGTATACACAAAAATATTCTACTTTGTTTATTTTGTATCTATGTAGATTCAGTTCTGAATACGGAGGATACACCATTCGAAAGATCCTTGATGGAAGGAATTGAAATATAAAACTCTACAGGAGGAGGCGAAGAGTTATCCAGTCGTTGAGAAGTTCTATAAAGCAACTTATTGACAAGGCGAGGATATGAATTGTTGAGAAATGTTTTCCTAAGTTTGTGAAGTCCCAGTTGACGCCTAGTAGGATGGGATAGCTAGTTCATTCTATGTTTTACGCCAAGGACCAGGTTTATTTTTATTATTTCCTGATGTTCGGAAAGGAAATGGAGATAACGACTAGAGCTGGAAGGTTTGCAATACTACTCAGTAACAAGAGAATTGTCATCAGTGCGAGTGACTAATGTATCAAGGAACGGAATTGAACGATTTTGTTCCTTTTCGATGGTGAACTGTATTTTCTCATGTTGGCAGTTAAAGATTTGAAACATATCGTCTACATGATCTTCCGGAAGAACTATGAAAACATCATCGATACTTATACTTCTTGGTGGAGGATGTCGTCCATTACGATCCGAGCAATAATAGGAGAAATTTTAGCCCCCATAGGTGAACCAGAGGTCTGTTGAGGAATTCACCTTCAAAAGAGAAATAGTGCTTTCGAAAAGTAAAGTGATGCCACGTGTAATATTATCTAATGGCAATTCCCTGTAGTTTATGATGGAGGTCCAACGCCTTCAGATTGAGTCAATCGTCAGGACAAGGGGGATGTTTACAAACAAGGAGACAACGGCAAAACTGGCGATGACTTAAACATCTGGCACTCTGAAGTCAATCACAAAATCAGCAAAGGAGAAAGAGTCCTGCACAAAGTAGGGGTTGTTATTATTATAACTGACTGGCAGTCAATAAAGAATGACTGAAGACCTGATGTAGGAGAATTGATTGAGGAGATGAAAGGTGTGAGGGTCAGCTCGGTTTATGAATCTTAGGAGCTGCACCATTTTAAGACGATTGGGAATTGGATGTTTCTTCGTTAATCCTTCTTTATCTGACAAGTAGGATCGTTTTGGAGAGTGGAACTATGAAATTAATCTCTAAGAAGATGTTCTGAAATGGTGGAATATCTTGTACGATTAAGTGCTACAGTGACATTGCCCTTGTCGGATCTAGTAATATAAATCTCAGGGTGGGCCTTGAGGAAAGAAGACGTGACTATACAGGTGTAAATAAGGGTTCGAGTTCGAGTTGCTGAAAGCTGAATAAATTGCGAAAGCTTGAGTATCGATATAAGGGTTTTTCTTTCATTTGCTGACTCAGACGCAATCAGACGGAATCAACATATTCAATCTACGAATTAAATGATAGTGCCTCGTAGATAGTAGGTACTCCAGTTGATTCCTTTTTGGTTTTCTTTCTTTCTAAACTTCCGATAATTTAAGTTTAACACTTCGGTAACAGTGAAATAACCGTCCTGGATTTTTCTCTCGATTTATGGTTCATAGAATATTGGTAGAGAACATAAGTACTAAACATCTTTCTTAATAGGTAATAAGCTATATTAACTGTTCATAAAAAGAGTATTTTGTGCTGCAACTTTGTGTTTTGTGTTTAAAACTGTTCAGAAGTAATTTCAAAGAGCCACTTCGTATTTCATTAATATTTAGAAAGCACAATGAGTCCTGAAATAAAATAAATAAAATTTTACCGACCCAAAATAATTTTACTTATGGTAGTAGATAAGCCTCAACAGTTTTGGCTCAAAAGTCCATGTATTTCTTTATGTAGGTTTATCTTTCAATTGAAGGCCATTCGCATGGCGTTATTAACTAACTTCGTGCGCTTCTAGTGGATAGTGAATGTAGTCACAGTAAAAACTAATGGCAGTTGTGGACACACCAACGCGAGAATGATTATTACGTTTGCTTTCTTTGGAGTAACTATGGAATGGTATCGTAAAGGTTTAAAGATGCCGAAATAGTCATTTATGTCTGCTATTATTTGTGAGATGTGAAAATAGTTGTAACATAACTTCAGGGAGAGCCTTAAACTTGGAGAGGGGACTTAGCTACTTACATTTACGACTGAAGCATCCGATATACTCACAATAAGTGTGTGTTTGTGGAAAAGACAAAACAAGGCAGCCGACCAGTTGTGTAGTAAACAGGCACCGCTGCGGAAACGGAATATCGCGGAACATTCGTCTGGTCGGTTGTTTTGTTGGCCGTTATATTGTGTTGCTTGTTTTTATGCTGTACAGTGCAAAACACTGTTAGTATTTTTTAACAGTTTTATATTATACAAGGACGTATAGGCAAGTGTTTTAGTAAGCCTATAGAAAGTTCTGTGAGCGGTAGACCAAACATCTCATTTCATTTGAGGTTATTTAAGTTCGCATAAGTGTGAATGAATTTTTTCATTATCTGTTTTGATTAGCGATATTAAGCAGATTATGAGCACCTATAAATGGAACGCAATACGTGTATACCATCTTCTCATAATCTTCAAAAAACTTGGTTTTAGTTTGTTGTATGAAGAATAAATAAGCCGTAGTGAACAAACAGATAAATGTTGCGTAGTAATTTTCATTGCGTTGGAACAGAACAAGGAAGCCAATTAAATGTATAAATAGGGACGAGAAAGTTCACTTAGCGTGAGCAGTGCAAGACAAGTAGACAGGGCGTGATAGATTTGGAACAGATGCTGAAATTCGCGAACGCAGTAGGGGCAGTTCTAGGAAAATAAAAAATGCATCGAGACACGCAATGTAACTATTTTCCCTTTCCTAAAATGATGTTGGAATAAAGCCAAGCAGATACATGAAATAGTATCACCTTTACTAAGATTAGGGACGCTACGGGGTTAAAATGTTGATAGGGAAAATTTGAACTAGTAGGTATTTTGGTAGGTGGTGACTTAAGACGATATTAGCTGTACGAGCTAAATGTAACATCCAGGCTAGTAGACCTTAAAATTAATTTAAGTGAAACAGAGGTCATGGTGTCAAGGAATCCGTCAAATTGATCAAAACTAGCTGATTGATGTTATCGACGACAGTGGTGGAAATTTAAGAAACCCAATTTTTCAGCAAATATGGTGCCTCTCCAGGACTAAGTAAAAATAGAAATCACGTGCTACACAAAGCTGGAGGGAAAATTCGGGACACGAGGTGATGGTCATAAATTAGAATTGGCAGAAATACTTTAAATCTATACATCATATACAGACATTAAGACTTAAGACAGTTGCGTCAGCAGGGTTGGGTACGTAGAATATTAACAAGTAGAATACGTAAATTCTACGTGTAGAATACACGTAAATTTACACGTTAGTTTTCTACATATTTTACACATACGAAAATAAAAGCATATTGCAATGGAAATTTAACAGCTGCTGATTTTTATTGAGTCTTTCACAAGACGAGAGTTTACCAGACAATACAAGCGCTCAATGACATTCACGAAGAGGTAAACCTTAGTAATGAAAACGAACATTTTTTGTACATGTACTTCAACGCGTAATGCTAAATTCCAGAAGCAAAATGCAGAAGATTGGGGGCATTTCTGAAAAATACATAACAGGTAAAGAAAGTAATAAATTTCCCACGAGTTTCCATCGAGTTATGTACATACAATATTTTTCATAAGGCCCCCTAAGCAACCCTAAGAAAGTAACATTTTATTTATTGATTTAACCAAGGTTTCTGGGCTGCTCCAACAACTTCTGGTGAAGTACATTCTATAGAAGAATCGCTGCTATCTTGTATTTCCATTTTATACGCTAGTACCACGCCATAATTATTGCTGTATTTATCAAAATTTCAAAGCTGCTTACAACCTTTAAATAAACCTACGTAACCGATTAGATGCTGCTGAGCTACCCGTGCGTTATCATAACGCACGGCCTTAACGCACGGGCGAACGAAATCGTTAACTTTCGCGCCTACTTAATCGTGTATAAAGTGTCGCTTTCTTGAAATTGAAGTAAAATTATGATTATATTGAATCTATCAGAATCATCAGCTGCATCTATTGTGTTGCGTGTATAGTTCCGAATAAGACGCTATGCTCACAGCCGTCCCTTTATTTTCCCAGCAAATAGTTCACGCGCTGCCAAGTATAATCTACCGACTACTTCGTCTCCCTACCCAAGGAATTCAATCACCTGGCAGTATAGACTAGTCGACCTGTCCGCCTCGTTTTTTCGTATTAATCTGCTGTCAAAAAAGTGGAAAACGCTTTCCAATGTTTCTGTTTCACTTTTCTCACTTTTAAAATAACAAAACACTCTATTTCACTATTTCCCGTGTTTGACTGAAACTTTAACTTGCGCCACTGGTACTACAAGACATTTTATTGCATCCTTGAAGTATGCTAATGCGCAACCCCACCCCTCGCCAACTTAAATATGTTGGACTGTAAATACTTTTTCATGAAGCATTAGCATTTATGTACTACTTTTTGCGAGCTTTTTGTGCATACCGCCCATAAGCGAGTATTGTTTCGGCGTCAAGATTTCTATTACGGTTTTCATGAAATGAGACGACGAGATCATTGAGACTGGATTAAAACTTCAATATATAAAAGAAGGGGATATATCTAGAGCTGATTTTCTCAGCCCAATAATCATTTCGAAAATAAAAAAAAAACTTACAGACAAAATACATTCCCGGCATCGAATGTTCGAAGCTGAATATTGAGGATGATTCTTTTGGCTTTCAGATTATGGAAGGACAGAATTCTTAAATGTGTGTGTTTTGTATTTCCTCAAACTACCTACATACTTTGACAAAAGCGAGGACAAAAGTTTGTATGTGGGTTCGCTTTAGTGACCAGCGAGGCAAGAAGTGTATATTTTGAATAGTGTTGCACTGTAGTGTTTATGACATTTTGTGGAGTAAGAATACCGTGGGACTATAATAGCAAGGAAGGTACAGAGATTGCCCTTTACGGTCACGGGATGATTGTTCTGAACGAGGAAATTGCATTCCTGTCAGCTTTATATACACTTTGCCATGACACTCAGCATGTTTACGACTTCAGAATAATTTCAACAAGCGGATTATTTGAAATTCAGTTATATTCAGTGAGCTCTTTGGCATTTGAGATTCGTAAAAATGACCCCGTACTGAAATATCCCAGCTTTAATATCCTATTATTGGTATAAATATTAAGCATGGTAATTTGTTTTAGCATTCAAACGTCGGTCGTCAGTAAATGAACGGTCAGAAATTTCAAAGTTGTCCGAGTTATGCCAGTTTCTAACGTTTGTAGTGACAAGTAATTCTTATCTATACATATTTCTAGAAATGAGGTTAATTTTTTGTTCCTCTAAATACTCCATATTGAATATTTTGTTTTCTCTCTTTCTCTTTTGGTTTTTGTGATGGAATAATAGATAAGCCGAGTACCGGCATACTGGGAGATGTGTAGGGAATCGTCATGTTTTCGGCTTTCATTCATGATGTATAAATTTATTATAATTAGTTCACTGGTTACCTACTAAAAGACTGTTGAAAACATGATACTTACTTTTTCCAGAAATGAGACACTTTATTGAATATAATCATTTCATTGGAAATCGAATTCCTTTGATTTTACGTTTACTGTTGCAGGGATGAAATTATAAATGGTCGTATCTGGTGTGTTATACACTTATGCCTAATTATTTAATTAATGTTGTCTCATTAAACTTCTGTCAATATCATAATGAAATTTTGAGGCATCAACGGTTAAACTGTTATACCAGTTCGTAAGAAACATCCTGTTTACAGTAAACTTGTAAAGTTTGAGAGCACAGTCAGTGATTAAATATTTTATCTGTATTAGGGAATCCCAATCAGATTTAAGAGATTGCTTCAGGAAATAAAATCAACGAAAAGTTAAACAACTCCCATGAGACAAACCCAATACGTTGTAAGGGCTCTAACGGTATCTAATGTTTGTTAACCCTCTCTGCTAAACGAAAAGTGATTGTTCTCTTTCAGATTTGAAAGATTAAACGGGCTGAAAACGTGCATATGGTTCATGTCTCCCCATATGTTAACATTGAAAATATTATTAGTGTCCTAGTAGGGTATCATATTCGCCGAAAAGATTGTGTTGCATTTGCCACATACGTCATGCGTGAAAGCCGAGCGGTAGCGGTTAAAGTCGAGCGCCTGGCGGCGCGCTAGACCGCTCGGTTTGAGTAAGCTTCAATCACAGTGGGACCGTCTACCGTCGCAAATGTGAGAGAATGCCACAACAGGATGCAGTTATTATACATCGGCGTAGGTGTTTTATGAATACTTTTTTAACACGCTATCGCGTATGCGGAAATATCCCAAACGCACAAAGGTTACAGTCTGCTTCGTCATTTTCAATGTCTCCCCCGGTTGCATCTTTGCGAAGGCTGTGAATTTTTTAGTGAACCTATTGTCTAGTTTATTTTGTTTCCGATACGTATCTGCTGTCATGCAAAACTTTATGCTGCAAAATATACGTACCTAAATTCATTTTAAAAAGTCCGAAAAGGACGAAACCTGTGGTCTGCAATTTTCCATGCACATTCGAAACATGCAATATTGAAAAACTTCTAACAAAAAAAGACTTCTAACAAGGAAAACTGATCGTTGCAATCTGCACAGAAATACCTACTGGTTTGAAATGGATGCGATGATATAAATGCGAAATAAATATCAATTACCTAAGTATTTCTTGGGACTTGTAGTGCCTTTTTGAAGAGCTGTTTTAATACCGCATTAAGTGATTGTAGAAATTTTCAGTGCAAGCGCGTAAATGTCGGACTGAAATTTGTAGTTCGTCGAGAATATTCTAGTAACACCCTTGTAACTTTATATAATATAGCAGACTGATTTCAGGATGTTATGTCTTTACTGATTAAAATTAATTGCTGAATTAAATTGTTTGAGTACACTACTGTATACTAATCGTGCAATGGCTAGTAGTTTAAGAGTAATGTACCTCTAAATTTCATCTTAATGCATAGTAATATGTTGCAGTGTAGATAGACTATCTTATGCGGATATTGCGATTAACTGCATGTATTTGACCTTAAAACACAATCTGGTGAGCAACATTGGTGGTTAAGCCTGAAAATTAAGTGGTGCTTTAGTAGCTTTCACTTATTAACCACATAATACTGGGACAGCAGCCCTTCCGAGGGGTTTTATTGCCGCTTTTTGTAATTTTAACGAAGAAATGGTTTAAAATTCCAAGACTTTTTTTATTTTTACATTGGGCACCAGTAGAGATGGACGGTAAGCACGTTAAGTGAGGAGTTTTCCCCACTGCACTGCTTAGTGCTATTTTTTGAGCTTAATAAGTAAGCACTTTCGCATTTTTGAATATTTGAATATGTATTTTTATAGTTTATTGGATGTAGGTAAGTAATAGAGGAATCAAATTTTACGAAATTATTCTAGAATATTTTTTGGCGGGCTTGGTATTCGGAAAATACTTGAAGTTTCGGTTTTTAATGGAAACCGTATGCGGCTATGGCACTATTAAGTGAGCAATTTTTGCTGATTTCGGTGATGTATCTACAGCATTTTTTAAGTCTATTTTAAAAAGTAGTGTTTATAAGCGTTTTTCCAAGCTTAGAATAATAAAATGAAATTGGAAAACAAATGGTCATCAAAAACAGTTAGTAACTGCGTTAGAAGTTTTTCAATATTGCATGTTTCGAATGTGATGGAAAACCGTAAACCACTGGTTTCGTCCTTTTGGGACTCATCAGTACGATGCTTTGCCCTACACACTCGAACCATGCAATATTGCTTACTGTATAGGTATATATACTTACACGCTTGATGCAAGTAATAGCAAGAGCTAATTATTTGCCGAATTATGCGGCGAACATGAGTGTACTGGACCGTTCGAACAACTGCTCTTCGGACGAGAAGTAACTGTTGTTAATTTTGACATTTGGCTTCATAGCAATTATAAAATAACGGTAGATTTTGCTAAAAAACTTACTGATAATATCAAGTGTATAGGCAATAAAAATTGTCCTAAAGCAAACTTAAAATTAATTGAAAAGGTTTGTGTACTTAACGGAGACAAAAACCGGGAAACACTGCTATCAACTAATGCAGTATTGAGAATCCGTCGTGCTCCTGGCGTACACTGAAACGGTACACGCCCCGTTACGGCATTAATAGAAAAAGAAGAGAAGGAAAGTTTGGTCTGTTCGCACACAACAACCGCATATCATGATTTCGCTCTATTGGAGCTCATCAGTACGGTGCAGCTGTGTGCGAACAAACCAAAAGAAACCCCTAGACATAAAAGCGAGCGGGCCACATAGGTAAGGGAGCGCCAATTCCGAAAAATAGCTCTCCGCCACCTATCGGCCGCCCAAGGCATTACTAGTCAATGCTAAAGACTTGAAATGAAAAGGTTTGTGTACTTAACGGAGACAAAAACCGGGAAACACTCTGCTATCAACTAATGCAGTATTGAGAATCCGTCGTGCTCCTGGCGTACACTGAAACGGTACACGCCCCGTTACGGCATTAATAGAAAAAGAAGAGAAGGAAAGTTTGGTCTGTTCGCACACAACAACCGCATATCATGATTTCGCTCTATTGGAGCTCATCAGTACGGTGCAGCTGTGTGCGAACAAACCAAAAGAAACCCCTAGACATAAAAGCGAGCGGGCCACATAGGTAAGGGAGCGCCAATTCCGAAAAATAGCTCTCCGCCACCTATCGGCCGCCCAAGGCATTACTAGTCAATGCTAAAGACTTGAAATGAAAAGGTTTGTGTACTTAACGGAGACAAAAACCGGGAAACACTCTGCTATCAACTAATGCAGTATTGAGAATCCGTCGTGCTCCTGGCGTACACTGAAACGGATTCTCAATACTGCATTAGTTGATAGCAGAGTGTTTCCCGGTTTTTGTCTCCGTTAAGTACACAAACCTTTTCATTTCAAGTCTTTAGCATTGACTAGTAATGCCTTGGGCGGCCGATAGGTGGCGGAGAGCTATTTTTCGGAATTGGCGCTCCCTTACCTATGTGGCCCGCTCGCTTTTATGTCTAGGGGTTTCTTTTGGTTTGTTCGCACACAGCTGCACCGTACTGATGAGCTCCAATAGAGCGAAATCATGATATGCGGTTGTTGTGTGCGAACAGACCAAACTTTCCTTCTCTTCTTTTTCTATTAATGCCGTAACGGGGCGTGTACCGTTTCAGTGTACGCCAGGAGCACGACGGATTCTCAATACTGCATTAGTTGATAGCAGAGTGTTTCCCGGTTTTTGTCTCCGTTAAGTACACAAACCATTTCATTTCAAGTCTTTAGCATTGACTAGTAATGCCTTGGGCGGCCGATAGGTGGCGGAGAGCTATTTTTCGGAATTGGCGCTCCTTTACCTATGTGGCCCGCTCGCTTTTATGTCTAGGGGTTTCTTTTGGTTTGTTCGCACACAGCTGCACCGTACTGATGAGCTCCAATAGAGCGAAATCATGATATGCGGTTGTTGTGTGCGAACAGACCAAACTTTCCTTCTCTTCTTTTTCTATTAATGCCGTAATGGGGCATGTACCGTTTCAGTGTACGCCAGGAGCACGACGGATTCTCAATACTGCATTAGTTGATAGCAGAGTGTTTCCCGGTTTTTGTCTCCGTTAAGTACACAAACCTTTTCATTTCAAGTCTTTAGCATTGACTAGTAATGCCTTGGGCGGCCGATAGGTGGCGGAGAGCTATTTTTCGGAATTGGCGCTCCCTTACCTATGTGGCCCGCTCGCTTTTATGTCTAGGGGTTTCTTTTGGTTTGTTCGCACACAGCTGCACCGTACTGATGAGCTCCAATAGAGCGAAATCATGATATGCGGTTGTTGTGTGCGAACAGACAGACCAAACTTTCCTTCTCTTCTTTTTCTATTAATGCCGTAACGGGGCGTGTACCGTTTCAGTGTACGCCAGGAGCACGACGGATTCTCAATACTGCATTAGTTGATAGCAGAGTGTTTCCCGGTTTTTGTCTCCGTTAAGTACACAAACCTTTTCATTTCAAGTCTTTAGCATTGACTAGTAATGCCTTGGGCGGCCGATAGGTGGCGGAGAGCTATTTTTCGGAATTGGCGCTCCCTTACCTATGTGGCCCGCTCGCTTTTATGTCTAGGGGTTTCTTTTGGTTTGTTCGCACACAGCTGCACCGTACTGATGAGCTCCAATAGAGCGAAATCATGATATGCGGTTGTTGTGTGCGAACAGACCAAACTTTCCTTCTCTTCTTTTTCTATTAATGCCGTAACGGGGCGTGTACCGTTTCAGTGTACGCCAGGAGCACGACGGATTCTCAATACTGCATTAGTTGATAGCAGAGTGTTTCCCGGTTTTTGTCTCCGTTAAGTACACAAACCTTTTCATTTCAAGTCTTTAGCATTGACTAGTAATGCCTTGGGCGGCCGATAGGTGGCGGAGAGCTATTTTTCGGAATTGGCGCTCCCTTACCTATGTGGCCCGCTCGCTTTTATGTCTAGGGGTTTCTTTTGGTTTGTTCGCACACAGCTGCACCGTACTGATGAGCTCCAATAGAGCGAAATCATGATATGCGGTTGTTGTGTGCGAACAGACCAAACTTTCCTTCTCTTCTTTTTCTATTAATGCCGTAACGGGGCGTGTACCGTTTCAGTGTACGCCAGGAGCACGACGGATTCTCAATACTGCATTAGTTGATAGCAGAGTATTTCCCGGTTTTTGTCTCCGTTAAGTACACAAACCTTTTCATTTCAAGTCTTTAGCATTGACTAGTAATGCCTTGGGCGGCCGATAGGTGGCGGAGAGCTATTTTTCGGAATTGGCGCTCCCTTACCTATGTGGCCCGCTCGCTTTTATGTCTAGGGGTTTCTTTTGGTTTGTTCGCACACAGCTGCACCGTACTGATGAGCTCCAATAGAGCGAAATCATGATATGCGGTTGTTGTGTGCGAACAGACCAAACTTTCCTTCTCTTCTTTTTCTCTTAAAATTAATCTTTAATCAGGATTGAGAATCAGCAAAAAATAACCTGTTTTATATTGCCATATGATTTCCAATTAAAAAACACAAATAGGTATACATTTATTTTTGAAACGACTGGCATAAGCGCCTCTTAGCCATTTTAATTATTGCCAAATTAAAGTATTTACAACTTGCCTGGAAAATATTTTTAAAGTTCCTAAAATTTGATTCTTATTGTATCTAGAGCACTATACAATTTCTCAAAAAAATTTAAATTGTTTATTTATTAAATTCAAAAAACTGCATCATTTTCTCCATTTGACTTTCAATCTATTTCTGCCAGTTTCCAAGATTTCTGCAGTGAAGGTATTTCACACAGTGAGTACGACATAAACCGATTGTAACTTCCCGCAAGAAGCTGGATGCGTGAGTGACTGTCAAGGCTTCCTTATGGAAACTATGTATAGAACTATACTAATGTAAATAGTTTTAAGGTAAATTCCGAACATTACCAGAAATGATTTGTACTTCTATCCATTATCGTTCTACAATTTATATGTATCTTCATTGATTTTGGTCAATGAATGTATTTTGAATTGGTAATCTGATTTCAGCTAGCAATTATGATTTAACCTGAATAAAAAGGTGTGAACATCCATTAACATAAACATGTATTTCCAACTCAGATATTTATGACTAGTCGTCACACAAAGTACAACATGAAAGACCAAGTAACTATCCTGCCAAAAATAAAACAATCGTCAACTTTATGATCGATGTTCAAAATATTTTGGTTTAAAACTAACTTTATTTGTAATGACCACATATTTACAAAGAACTATTTACAAACATTCACAATTATTATTAGTGATTCGGAAGATTAATTTTGCAATAAATGGATAACAACAATTCAACATTAAAAACTTCCACAACTTAAACTGTTATCTCACCATCCTCGTATTCGCCTTTCTATCGCGCCAATAACAGTTTAAAAATAACTAACTCCACGCGTTTGCACAAGTACTTATACCATCACGCCGAACTTACCGGGAGACTCCAAATGTTTCGATCCAATGACCAATCTATTGAACGTGCGAGATCTATTCCAGATATATCTCGTCGGTGACACACACTTATTGACAACATAACATCTGTTATACGCACACAGTCAAATACTGTACGGCACGGGAGAAAGGGCTCCCGTAACAATTTCAGGATTTAATTTTATATTTTTTGAGGATTATCAACTTTATTATTGATTTTTATTTCTACATTATGATCGTAGTTTGAAGAATATGCGGAATTGCATTCGGGGTGGAAAAATTGAAAGCTGTGCAATATGCTGCATGAGGTCGATACTGATCGATATCGATATCGGTACTGTCACGTTGTAAATGTGATCTGTTTCTAGGGAGTAATAAAATCAGTTAATTAGCAAACCAGATGAGTACCTATATGATAATAAAAACGGCCCTTTTATCACGGAGCATAGAATATTATAACCGATTTGAGCTCAAGTTAAAGGTGAGGTTGCACAAAAAATATGCTTTTAAATTAAACTATGTCACAGCTTTTTCGTTAGCAGTTGCGAATGTCAGCACCGAAAACTGAAAAACTACCGAACCAAGTTAAGAATAAGATGTAAGAATTGCTTTCGTCGTAGAATCCCTCCCCAACAAAGAATACTTGTGCGATAATCCAAATGTGTCTGGTGCAGAAATGCTCTACATATTTCTAACTTCGTAGTTTTATTACAAAGGTGGTGGAAAGAGTATTGGTAGTCCAGATAAGGGTTCATGTTAACAAATACGATATTCTTCCTCAGTGCGACTCTGGATTTAGGCGGGGTTGTGGCTGTGCTACTGAACGTGGTTGACGATATAATTAGTGAAACGGACTGTGGTAAAGCGACTGCCTTGGTACTGCTGGATTATTCGAGGGCTTTCGATACCATTAATCACGATATATTACTTTCTATCCTACATTACATTGGGTTTTCGGATGGTGCTGTCAGTCTTATGACAGATTATTTGGCTGGTGGGACACAATTTGTGGAAACGGTTATGGGATGATCAAGTTGTAGTATCATCTCATGTGGAGTGCCGCAAGGTTCTATTTTGGGACCATTGCTGTACTCAATATATACTTGCGATCTAGTCACTTCCTTAAATAATTGCAAAGTTCATTTATATGCAGATCATATACAGATTTATTATTCGTTTTACCTATCTGATGTTTCTATTGCCAGTACAATGATAAATAGTGACTTGACACATTTGATAGCTCTGTCTGATGCCCATAAGCTGTCTATAAATCCAGCAGTCTTCTGTTTTAGTATTTGGTATGAATAAGAATGTTATTAAGTCGCAACTTGATATTAATATAAACGACAGTGACTTGGCCACACACATTAAGAGTTGGATACAAGCCTTCGTTTTAAAGAGCATGTATCAAAGTGTATTCGGATAGCGAATGCAAGTGTAAGAATGCTCTTTTCGAGCAGACACATTTGATCGGTTTTCTTAAAACGTAGATTGACATATCTGTAAAATCGAAAATAATTTTCAAGTATGGAGACCTAGAATTGAATGTAGTTGAAAGCTTCGTTGACGCACTACTTGCACACCGCGTAATGCACTTATTTTAAACAACAACAGAACGTTAGGTACTTTATTTCAGACGTACCGGTATTTCCCCACCTGTTGATGCGTTCGAGCTATTGAACTCTTGATAATCATCGCTAATGTTCGTGAAATTTGTTCTTCCTAGGATGTAACCCTGAAAACAAATAGGTACATGAGTATCATAATAAATAAAAAATACGTTACATTTCACAACGAATTAAAGGATAGCAAACGTACTCTACTGCAGATCATGTGAATATTATTATAGTTGGCGGAAGGTGACTTGGCGAAAAGAAAGTGAGTTCAAGAAAAATACTAGATGAGCAAGGTGAAAGTTGTAAACGAGAAACTTTTTTTTTAATTTTACCCTCTCTTCCACTCGAGAGATTGCCAAGTCTGAATGCTAAATCGCCCTCTACTACCGCGTCGCTTTAAGTAGGTACCTCAGTGTTGCCAAATGTACTACTTAAGTAGTAGATCTACTACTATTTTTATTATTTTACTACTCTACTACTTTCCAGTTAATTCTACTACTCTTATTGCATTTTCTTGTTCTTCTTTCATCCATATTTTTCACGCAATGCACCACATAAGTGGCGCGTCACAAACGTCAGATTTTCATTCCAAACAAAACAAAGCCACGTGCTTTCTGACGTTTTAACCTAACCTCTGAAATATAATTGTAGTTGTTTTCAAGTTTTTCATGTAAGCCCAACACACAAATTGAAAATAAACTGTTTTCACTGCAAAACGTCTATAATTTTATTGCAAAAACTAGTTTAAGACGTAAATAATATCGATAAACGTCAAATGGCACGTGCGTTTGTTTTGTTTGGAATGAAAATCTGACGTAGAGGCACTTATGTCCTGTATTATCATTATACTTAACATAAACTTCGTAGGGTATCAAAAGCAGCAAAGCTGTGTTGCAAATTATTGTAATTCTGCTTTTAAAAATTAAAATTAATTTAGATAGGCTGGCGCGCCAAGCGTGTACATGCATAACTAGAATAAATTGGAGTTAAAACTTTATTATCGACCGTATGTTAGACAATTATTGTCAAAAGTCGAACCGTAGAATAAGTCAATCAACGGTCGAAGTCTTTATTCCGGGCATTTTTTTAATGCTACTACCCTTTCCCGCCAATCTACTACCCATTTGTGATTGGTTCTACTACTACTCATAAATTCCAAGTGGCAACACTGGGTACCTACCCATTGTTTCTCGACTGGCCACCACGATCAGTCGCAGACGCGATCGTGAGTCGTGCCAGTGAAACCGCACATCAACACGTTGTTGTTCTTATCGACCGACCGGACTTCCGTGATCCAAGGTCCTACGATACATTTTATCTAGTGTTCTTTACAATGCATGCAATTGTAACGATGCAAAAGAAAATGCAGCAATTATTCAAATAAATGATTAGTCATTTTCCCCGTTCGTTTTAATCGAGATTCCAACTGCAAATTTTTGCACGCAGCAGTCTCCCTTCCATTCCTCCTACCACTGGCTTCGCGATAACACCGAGGACCGAGCGCGTCTGGAGCTGGACAGCACTTCTCTCGCACTGCTGAAGTATAGCAGAACATTTCGTGGTGACTCCGAAGACGATCACGTTTATGAGATTAAACGCTGATTGTCATACCGCCGACATAATTGTTGAATACTTGATATTTACTAACCGAAACCGCTGCTAGTGTGTCATCGTAATACCTAAGGTTTTACAGAAACGAGTACTAAATTGGAGGTGGACCTGAACATACGCGAGGGGACATTTTCCAATAATACGTAAAAGCAGGTAATGGATTAGAGCTAGTCGAAAGGCAAGCCTAATTTCTTACACTTCTAAGTTGACAGGCAGTGAAAATACCGCCGCTCTTGTGGGTTAATTTCCATGCAGAGTTCTTTAGCACAGAAATTAATTGCCTATACACAAATACCCTCCATCACCTACACTGAAGGGAATCGCAAAACGGAACAATTCTCTTCTCCGCCCACTCATTAGGGAAAGTTCGCGTCGGAAGGCTGCGTGAGTCCCTCGCCGTTACATTACACCGAAACAACATTTACTCCCAACGAATATCCATAGCAGGGATTACAATGTACATGCGTCCGTAGATTTTGGTTGGTGATCTTCCGAACGTGTGCCCGATTGATAACTTACATCGCCAAGCGCGAAATATCAAGGCATCTGTACTCTACTAGGTAGGCTAGTCAGCGTGTATGTTGCGCTCGGGCCAGAGGTGCGAGACGAGGGGGGCCGGTATTGGGTGACGTCAACGGCGGAAGATTCCGCCTTGTACGCATACGCGTGTATACGTACATTCGTACACGGCACCGTCTAATCGTGTAGGTATGAACGTTATTTTAAATTACAACAAACATAGTGGTGAAAAGGTTTGCATTTCGTGTGTGTATACGTGAATGTCCATAATGCCTGTTAACTGTGCCGTTGCTGCATGTAAAAACTTAGGTGTAAAAGGAAGTAATATTAGTTTCTTTTGCTTTCCAAAAGTAAGGAAAATTTGGGTTCGACAGTGTTTTCGAGATGACTTATTTAACATTGAAACTAGCAGAGTATGTTCCGATCATTTTGTAGAAAACGACTTTTAAAATATTATGGAATGCCATTTAATGCACAAAAAGAAATTGATCCTTAAATCTGAAGCAGTTCCTACGCTGAAATTAAAACCGTGTGAAAATAAAGTAAGAAGTAACAGAGAAAAGAGATACAAAAGAAAGGAACAGAAAACGGTTGTTGATAATTTAATTATTAACAAAATAGAACAAAATAATAATAATAATATTGAAGATGTTGAAATGCCTACTTCCAGTGACGGTAACGAGAATGAGCCAAGTAAAGAACGGTATTTTCATCTCTTGTTGTAAAATATACTAATTTTCTACACATATATATATGAAAATAGCAATTTTTCAACTGTCTACTCTGTATGAAAGTGACATTTTTTTACTCTAGAAGTGAAAATGGAAATGTCAAATTTATAGTTTTAATAATGGATAAAAGAAACACTTTCATTTAGTAGTCTGCGTATAATTATATGTTACCTAGCAACGACTAAATAAACAATTAATAATTTACATTGTGAGGGTTTGCTTATAATTTAATAGCATTTTAAATGGACTCGGAAAGTGAATAGGTACCGTGAATCTGCAGACCCCCAAATATATATGTGTAGAAAAAATAGAATTTCCTACTCGAGATGAAATACGTTTTTTTCGTTCGTGAGATTGCTCCACTCGCTTCGCTCGTGGGCAAATTCTCACCTCACGAAAAAAACAGTATTTTTTATCTCTTGTTGTAAAATATACTATTTTCGGCAAACGTCAAAAAACATGGCTTTAGCGATTCTATGAACGACACTAAACTGTCACTTTTTATGTGGTAAGCAAGTTTTTTTACTGACAAGTCTGTCAAAATTTTTTTACTGACGCTAATCCAAAGCAATCTGTCACACAATAAATAATTACTGTCACTATTGATATTTTTTACTCTTTCTGTAAGCAAAATAATCATGTTTATTTGAATTGAGATAAGTGTACCGAGGTTTGCCGAAAAAAAGCATATTTTATGCGGAGCTATACTAAGTGCTTTTTTTGTGGCTCATCTGTAGTTACTGGACTCACTTTGTTTGTCCGTCAAACGTCTACAGATTCGCCGCAAAAAGTATCACCTTAGCTTCTTATAAAATAAAATACAATTTTGATCTTATTATAATCTAGGCAGTTATTTTTCTACCTTAGTGGCAAGTTGTAGAGTTTATTTTATTAGATCATTTTAATATCAATACACCATCTATCCTGCACAACCCCATTTAAGTACTTGCGTATTCTTTTTGTAATCTGTATTCGTTTAAATTTATACCTATGTAATGTCCAATTAACGTTCACTCTCCGAATCCACACAATTTTTACATAAGATAACATGGGCGATGCTAACATAATTTATTATATTACTTATATTCAATTTCGATGAGTAGTAAGTTATCAGCTTAGGAGCGTGTAATATTGCTGTACGCGGCCTGTAGACTGCAGTCTCCTCCGGTGACGTCACACGCACGCCTCTACCGCGCGAATACAATCACGCGAGGGATTCAGCCTACCTAGTAGAGTACAGATGCCTTGCGAAATATGTTATCTGTAAGTTACATGCTCCGTATATAAAGCGATATCGAATTTGACCGCCAGATACCGCTGGCTGTTACCATTTTGATTTAAAATTTTTCTATATCGTTTCGCTGTACATACGTTTTTATTTTAACACCGATTATATATGGTTAAATTAATAGAGTTTGTTTATTTGCACCGTGAGTATTATTTTAGTTGTTTTGCAATAGTTCTAGAGAACCCTATCTCTGACTAGAGTTTAAGGTATTTATCGACGACCAGAGATCCCACCGACCAACCGACTGAAGCAACACCCTGTATAGTCACAAAAGGTGACGCAACTAGATAGGTCGTTGTACAATGATTAAGCAGTTTTTGTTAAAAACTGCTATTGCTGCAATGGATCATCATAGTATTGTTGATTGAAACCATATATGGTTCCCAGTATATTGGAATTGTATTATTCCTTGAAGTGTTATAAATTCAATATAATGGAGAATCTAAATTCTGTTGTGCATCTAGGTAATTCAATGTCTTAAGTATATCGGGTTGTGTACATTTAGTTTCGGATACATTATTGTCCTGTTTTGGCCAAGCATCATGTGGCATGTAGCATCTATTGCTTGCTTCGGTAATGTAGTCCATAATCCAGAGAAGATTTAGGAAGTCAATAGAAAGCGTTGCCGTTCGCAAGGAAGCATAATTGAGCAGAACTGAAATTGATAGACTGATATTTGCTTTAAATCCTGTTTATATTGTGAGCATAAACTCTGCAGTATACGAAATTGTAATAGAAAATCAAATCGTTCCACGAATTCGGAATTCGTTTCTCAAATGGATATCTGGCGCCGTTAAAAGATAGACGTGTGGCCAGAGGGAGAGGTTTATGCCGGATTTAATAATCAGTAACCACAGTATATTATAT
Organism: Xestobium rufovillosum; assembly: GCA_963966045.1. NCBI lineage: Eukaryota > Metazoa > Arthropoda > Insecta > Coleoptera > Ptinidae > Xestobium > Xestobium rufovillosum. Next base: position 31,537,583 of record OZ014493.1, read on the forward strand.
GGGCACTTAAACAACGCGGCATGTTATAAAAAGGTAGTTAATTACTGTAATTGCATATTTGCCAGTATTACAGGCACATCTAAACAACGCATCACGTTTAAAATTATTACTTACATCATAGCTTCCCTATAAAATAAATTAGGTCAGAAGTAGTTCACTGTTCTTGTATGAATATTACTATTTATGTAGATAAGAAATATTGAAAAATCCCGTTAGCGTCTTAGGAAATTTAATATGTGAAAGGAGAAATTTTATATACTTGGGCCGCCCAACAGACGGAGTGATCACCCTGCAAAAACGTGCTCTAGCGGGGCCAATAGTAATTTATGACAACCGAATTGGAGTGATGCGACTTCGTTTTGTCTAAAGAAAGCGCATCACTGCGGTTCGGTTGTCCTAAATTGATAGTGGTCCCGCCTAGAGCACGTTCTTGCAGTGTGATCACTCCGTCTGTTCGGCGGCCCAAGTATAGTTTATCGCCATCTCAGAAAGAGCATCTTAAATTATTGGTTAGCCCGACGGTCAACTTCCGGCATGAGTAATAGCCTGATGGTAAAATTTTAACTTAACAACGTCTTTTTTGTGCGAATGTACAAGAGATTTATCAAAGATGCCATACATAATTAGAAAACAAAATCGTCGTTACAGCTCACGATACAAAGCAAAAACGAACCTACAGCAGCATAAAAGCATAAACCGATATTGTTACGAGAGAGAGAGAGAGAGAGAGAGAGAGAGAGAGTGCCCACACAAGCGACGCCCATGTTATTTACGCGAAGGATGATTCAACGTGAATAAACAGACAGCTGTTTATTATAGCGTTGACCTTGTTTTTTATTATGAGCCGAGAAATGCCGGTGATTAGTAGATACCTTCCATTTCCAGAAGCTACGACGACTAGAAGCCTCCGATTTCTCGAAGCTTTCTTTGGATGGTATAAGGACAAATGAGAGGCCGAGTTTACAGTTTTTAGTTTTGGAGATGCGACAAGAGGAAAAAGCGATATAATGGGGTCGTTGCACTAAATAGAAAATCGACATAATTTTGATAGAAATAAGTAGGTGTTTAATGACCCTCTGGGTTACATTTATTTACTCACCAGTAGCCCAAAATTTAAACAATGGCGATTTTAGCACGAAGCGCGCCTTCGGAGAATTAAACAGAAACACGTGCTGTCTCCGTTACGTCATTACCTTAGAAGCGCTTGTGATTGGTCATCTGAACTGATGTTTTTTTACCCAGAAAGCGAAAGTTACGTGGAGTTTCAGTCGGTATCGGTAAAGTAGGGAGCGAATAATCAGATTCTGACATTTGGAGGTTATTTTTATTTGTATTGGGCGTATAAATAGTTTTCTGTCATTTATTTATGTGTTTTTATACCCACTTATTGTGTCAGTTAGTGTATTTGTGTACGGGATATAGAGCAAGGTTTCGTTAAAGCCGATTCAGACAATTTACCGACAGTTAGTAGTGAAATGGTTGAAAATTATTATTTATGCAATTTGGACTATCTTAGTGCTGAAATGAAAAATATTATAAGGAAACGGTGGGTGCTTCATTTATTTGGGAACTAGACAAACTGAAAAACAACACTGCGATTGTTTATTATTACGTTTGACTTGACAGCTTGACACAAAATGACGTTTGCGCTAGCAAGCATGAAGAAACAACGGTTGTACTTTCCGGCTAATATCGACAATTTTCGGCATTGCCGCGGATACGTCATCATTTAAAAGGCTTAAAGGGCCAGGGTCTTAACATTGATGGTGGTTTAGATGCCTAAAACGTTCGCCGTGAGAAAAATAAAAAAATACGGGTCAAATATTTTACGAGAATCTTCGGAAAAATATGATTTTTAAAAATTGTGGAACGACCCCATTAGAAGGCGATATTCCGAGTAAAGCGTTGATAGTTTGTTGTGCATGCGGTATAGTGATTTTTGACTGGGCATTTCGTGTTGTAGTGTACACCGGGGCGTTGTTTAAAGAAGTAGGTACTTTTAGAGAAGTTTTAACTGTTTATTTGTGTAGGTGGATTGTTTAGGGTAGTTAATTGTTTGCTTATTGTTTTATCGTTTATTGCTAGTTGTTTATTTGTTATTGATTGTTGTTTGGTTGTTTGTTGCTTGTTATTTCGCTGCTTATTGTTGATTATCAATTTTATGTACTCATATCATTTTTAATTGTAATTATTTTTAAAGTAGCCACTGTTAAATAAATTGTGTTAATTTGAAATACGTTACAATATAAATACCTCCTGAAATTAGTTTTATTCATTTTATTTTGTTTCGACGTTTTCATGCAAGACAAATTCATCTATTCTTTGGAAATCCTTTCTGTAATTCAGCACTGGCGACACCAAAAGGCAGTCAAAACTATAGGAGTCAATCATAACAGTTTTAGTCTGTTTAGTACAAAAAGAATTGGAGAGAGTTTTTGAAAATCGATAAAAATCAACATTATGTTTTTCTCTAAAATTAAAAATGATATCCAAATTCTGGTTTCGGCATTCTATTATTTATACTAAAAAAAGTAGCTCAGATTCGCGAAAACCCCGAGGCTCTATCTCTGGTACTTCTATGAGAAACCTCCAAATCACAACGAAATAGGACAGCCTGTACAATGTACATATTATCTAAACTCAGTGGTCTAATGTGGCCGTAAAAGTGCAACTTCCCATGAGTTTTTGCAGATAAAGTAAAGTATTGCTCTCTCAAGTTATGGCTATTATTAACTCGGATGATTTAAAACACTCGCCTAGGACTCGTGCTTTACACTTTCATCGTTGTTAATAATAGCCACCATAACGCGCTCTAAGATGAAATTCTTTCATTAATTGTGTAATTAGCCCTACCAATGTACCAATTTTCAAGTTTTTGTATGTGTTGGAAGTACATTGTACGTTGAGACGATAAAGAAATTATATCTCGTAAACTAACAAAGGAAGGCATTTGAAACCTGAATTGTTTCTCTTGGGGTAGTAGACCAACAGCTTCCGAAAAATTATAAGTTTGGGGTTGTGCTAGAGACTAGTCAAACGGGGCTTAAGTTGTTTCGTGTAAAAGGTATGCATCATGTAGTGCCACCTGAAGAACATCAAGTAATCGTGGTTTGATCTGGTGTTAAAATCTGCTAAGACGGGAATCGAATGAACCAGATATTATTTGTGAAATTCACGCATATGTTTGGACCACACTTCGTATATTGAAAGCACGAAAGCTGCTATTGGTCTTTATGCATAATGCATATTATGCATATTATGCATATTAATATTATGTCTAGGAAAGACATGATGTCTGGCGGAATTCCAAAGTTTTCCCTGGATAAATTGGGTCAACTCTTTGTTGTTTTGTTTGTAAATTCAAAAAAATAAGAGTCATCCGTAAAACGTGCACTAATCTATTCATAAAATCGCAGTAATTTAAAATGCACGACACTCACTCGAAAATTTATGTCCATATGCCTGCTTTGAATATTCATGTATTTCTGATAATGCGGATAAGTTGACAAGTTCTCGTATATTTATTGATAAAAGAGCTTTTTGAACTTTGATTGTACATATCTGTTGTTTTAGACAGTTTTGTTGCTAATAAAATTCCGAAGAACAATACACCATGCAACTAGCTTTGAGGGTGCCATTCGTATTTATCCTATAGTATCTATGTTATTCTCAAAATTGAACCAGCCAGACAAAATAGAGATAATAATAATATAGAAGAGAAAAGGGCTATACAAGGTCCACGAACTCATTATTGCTGGATTGTTTATATAAAACAATAATTTTTAAAAATATTTTTTTGCTCTAAATAATGTTAAAATATCTCTATAGGACGTGTAAAAAAATTGTAAATAACTTATTTATTGCAAAAAGAAGCAAAATCTAATGTGTAACTATATTGGCTGATTTTGATTCTGGCGGTGGGAGTTGCTTTTTGAATTTCTTAAGTAGGCAGTGTGGGTATCTTGTCTGATTCACAAGTTTCATGTATGTTGGCCATACCAGGAATACCCATCTGTTATGAAAGCACCATTATTTTTAAACTGGGTGGCGGTTCAAACGGACATTATAATCACTTTTTTTGTAACAATAGTTCTCAAACAATGTTCAGGCGCAAATATTCTTACTAACAGAGGTTGCTCGACAGATTTCGAAAGTAACATCGGTTTCTTGCAACTAATTTCAGAATTTTCAAATTTTTTGTACGTTTACGAATTAACGTGGGTAGTTCAAGAATTTTAGAAGCCATAACTTTGAAAAAAATTAAATATGGCTAAAAATTGGCGCAGTTGTTCCATCTGGTGTGCTTAATAATATATCCAAAGTCCCCTAATTTCTCATGTTGGCTTCCTGGAATTCCAGGAGCTGAAACACCGGAACTATGAATAGGTACGCGTAACCACTGGAATTTACAGTATGAGCAAACGGTTGGATGTCACGTCGTGAACCTCCATGATGTCATAGACTGTCATATTCAGCAGTTTACGTCGATACCAGTGCCGCATTAAGCTCCTAAACCCCTTGAAATTAAAAAAATGCAGTCTTCTTTTGAACGCTACCGGCGGCCGTATGGAAAAATGGGAAAAGTATGAAGTCCCTATTTTGATCTCCACTTACCTATTAAAAATATTCCTCGCAAAATAAAACCGCCACGGTGTCTGGAAATGTTCAATGTGTGAGTCGCGAGTCCAAAATGCACCCCTTCGATCTCTCGATAATAACTCTCAAATTTCAATTTTTTAGACGGATATTGGAAGAGCGGGTGTCGGAGAAACTTATTCTTACGACAAAACACGATGAAGTCTCCGGTTTGAAAAGAAAACTGCGAAAAAGACGGTTTTAGGAATACACTTTTCGACGACTGTTTACAACCCCTGAGTAACACTCTTCGGCAAATGTAAAGGTACAATCGCAGGATGAACGTAATGGGCGGCCTACCAGTTCAAAAGTTTCCAATCTGCACTCACACTTGACCCCCAAGGAATATATTTAAATAAAGCCTCGAAATCGCCCTGGACATTTTATCTCAACGGGGGGTAGACACCCGAGGTGACGGCGATCTGTACCTACTTGATAATATAATGTTGAAATGATCTATAAACTTTGTTAAAAAGAACGTACGTTTATGCGGTTTCCGAAACCGTGCGTATAAAGTTACTAAACGACCATTAAAATGGGTTTAATATTGAAGTAGCTGCTTTCAGTATTTCTTTCAGTCAATATGCTTTGCCATGGTGAGATTTTTTAAAATTTCGACTAGTCACGTAAAATATACGTAGGCGATGCGTAATGCAAGTTGTTTGAATAAAACATTCAGTCAAGAAGCGTATAATGTTAGCGTTATATTCCTTGGTTCTTGTGTTGCGGACGTAGGCGGGATTTTCTGCTGAATTCCAAGAGAAGAAAAAATTACTAAAAAGGAGTGCTAAAAATATCTGTATGAAAGGCGACATGACTTATTTTCAAGGGTGATAACCACAAGAGGTATAGGTAAGAATTTTTAGAGACTATTTCACGAAACGAAAACACTAATGCCACGAGATCGAATGTCGAGTGGCATACGTGTTTTTGTATTTGGATATATTACTCAATTTTAGACAAAAATTGTCGCCTAGTTGTTCGTTTTAAAATCAAATATTGTTATAGCCATAATTTAATATTCTGTAGTAGGTAATCCAATAAGGCCCGGTTTTTCAAATGAAAGTTAACTTGTAGGTTAGCAAACCGTAACTTCAAAGTTAACCTTAGGTTGTGTTTTTCACGTTAATTATAATTTCTGGTTAGGAAACCGGGACTACTGTCAGAAATGTGGTGAAAACCATGGAAACTGCTTAATTTTTAACCTTATGTATGAAAGTCAAAGTAGGCCAATTCAGGGCGATTATTAATTTTGGAAAGTTTGTTGTTTGTTTAGATTTAAATACAAAAGGTGTGTTCTAGGAAGTAGAAGCCGTATTTGATGTTATAAGGTCTGTGCCGTGTTATTTTCGGTCCTTTTATTACCTCCTCATCATTACTTTGTACGTTAATTTCCAAGTTGTTCATAATATTTTATTTACTAGATCAAATAATATGGTGTTGTCAGTGCCATTTATTCAGGATATTATGCACAAGTTACTGGTTAACCCATACCCCAAGTCTAGGTTAAAGTTAACTAACAGTTAGGACGTAACCCTGATTTGAAAAACATCTAATTGAAAATAACTGAAGGTTTAGTCCTAACTGACAGTTAACTCGAACTTGAAAAACCGGGCCTAGTGGTCTGGAATTGTCGGAAATTTTACGAAAGCTGTTGCGTTGCTTGGTACCCACGAGTGTAAATTTGACAGTTAAAAGATCACGAGCGCTTGCGCGAGTGATCTTCTGTCAAATTTACACGAGTGGTTAGTAAAAGCAACAGCTTGAGTAAAATTACCTAAAAATTCCAGACCACGAATTGTATTTAACAAGATTATTTTTTGAATCGAAGCAAGGTAGTTCAAAACGAAATTTTATTTCAATTAATTCACATACAAAGAAATGTGTTGGAAATATATGACGTTTAGCAGGTACTAAAGTAACTAGATTATATATTATAAATGCACCTACAAATTCGCAACTATGGCAACTTATCAACAAGCAAAAATTTTAAATTTTAAAAATTTAATTATCAACACTAATTTGACGAGTACTTTTTATTTTGAAGGATAAATTTCTGTTTTGAACGAAATTTTGTTGCTAGGCAATTTGACAGCCAAGAGCGCGCAGGCTTCGCCTTCGCGCTCTTACTGGCTGTCAGTTTTATGAGTCGAATTGCCGTCTAGCAAAACAGAAATTTATCCAGGCAAAATAAAAGGTTCGAGTCAAATTCGGCTAGATAATTTAATGTATATAAGATTACGCATATGGGAGACTCTATTTTTAAACATTTTACAATCAAAAATACGAAATTTGGGACGTCGCCATGGCAGCAAAAGGTAAATAAAAAAATTATCGCTGTAATAGTTAGGGCTAACTTTTCTCGCTGTCATTCTGACAAAAACGTCGCGGCGTACGAGATTTTATACATAATTATTATCGAAAAAAATACCGAAATACTACACGCTTCTAGACCCAAATGAAATGTTCCTATTGGTCAATTGACGATGAAAAAAATAATCATCTGTATAAAATCTCATAGAAGCCGTGATAACAGCGAGAAAAGTTAGCCCTAACTATTACAGCGGTAATTATGTTATTTACCTTTTTGCTATCATGACGACGTTGCAAATTTTGTATTTTTCATCGTAAAATGTTTAAAAATAGAGTCTCCCATATGCGCATTCTCATATTCATTAAATTATCTAGCCGAATTAGACTAGAACTTTTTATTTTGTCTGGATACATTCCCGTTTTGCAAACTCAATTTCGTTTAAAACATTAATTTATCCGGCAAAGTAAAAAGTACTCGTCAACTTACGTAGGAATATTTCCCTCCTGTACGAAAAAGTTCATAATAGGAATGCAATTATCACCGAATTACAGCTATAATTATACCTCGAGAGCGATAATTGCATACTAGGAAACGGAATCGTCAAAAATGGTTTTCCGCAATGACAGTTTTTATTAAACGAAGTATCACTTGAAAGGAAATTAAAATATAAAAAAGGATAAGATTTAGACATAGATTTAATAAAGGGTTTTCCGTGTCCATTCGGCACTACTCGATTAATATTCCGTGTGTGATGCCAACCTTTATTACCCACAGTATTTTAAACTGAATTTAAATTGAAAGGACTAACAATGAAACCAGAGTTTTAAAGCCAACGATTATCGGTTGTAAACATCGATGGTACCGCCGAGAGTAACGTTTGTCTATATAGTTTCTTATTTTCTGCCAGCAACAGAGGCAGGAAAAAGTATTGTTTTTACATGAATGACTCTAGCCTACTTGGAAAATACAGCAGTACCTACGTGACAAATGGCTTAGCAACTGATATCAAGCAAAGCAAATTGTTAGTTATTCTGTAGTATAAACTATCAAGAAGTAAATTGTGAAACTGATGAGCAACTTTTTAATAAAATGTTTCGTTTCAGGAACTTGAGTTCACCTTTACTGCAGAGTATATCATTTCTTCCAGAATATGCGGATCCCTATCACAAAAGGTAAGTGTGACATAATATAATCAGGTAAATTACCGCGGGTCGAAAGTATCTAAAAATGTGTCAACAAAGCGCATCTTATGTAATTATTGTTTTATTATCCATTTTAAGAATAATAACAGTTTTACTACGTCCATTTACTACACATTTTCAAATTATTTTTTAATATACAGGATTATTTTGCCGTACCGCTCTCTAACCCTTTATATTGAATGGGAGACACTATTTTTATTATTGCATTTTTTAAATTTCTTATTTAAAACCGAAACCATCTCGCTTTCACTCGCTAATTGTCCTTGAGAGCAAAGCGCTCGTTTCAGTATTAATTTTTTTGTTAATTACCCAGGCAACTTTCATAGTTTTTGCTTGAAATTTTACACTTCTTGTAATTTCAGATACAAAAGTAAATTATATCAGTTTTTATACCCACTTTAGAAATGGCAATATATTAAAAGAAGTAAATTATTTGCAAAGTATAGAGCATTTTTGTGGTTCAAGTAAATAAACTAAACTGCCAAGAACTTTTGAAAATATGAACTATTTCTATTATTAATTATTTCTCCTGCTGAATCAGAATTATCATAGAGTTGAGGTTGACCCCCATGGCGTTAAGCTGGGAACACATTTCTCTGATGTGTTGTGTTGTGTCGTGTCGTGTCGTGTTGTGTTGTGTTGTGACTCGCCGTGTGCACATGTTTCTGTCGTGTTGTGACGCAACGTTTGATAAACCGGTGCTACCCCATTTCTCAAAAGCTCCAGTGTGTACACACCGAGCGTTTTCGTCCCCGATTAACCGGGAACTTTTTATAGAACTGTTTCTATACTTTTTCCCACACTGTATGTAAGTACAAGTGAAGTAAAAATGCTGTTGCTTTACCTGTAGAATTCATTTCCCTGCCTATCTCCTCCCACGCCTCTTGCTGCATACACTCATTGCGGTAATTCTTCGAATTCACGTTGAATAAACATTCGTAATTTCTAACTTTTTCAATTAAGACAGCTTCATCAATATTTTTTAAGCGAAATGACCCGTGCACACTTCTCTGACGCTCTGATGTGTTGTGTCGCGATGCAACGAAAATCTGGAAAGAAGGGATCGCGTTGCGTCACAACACAACACAACACAACACAAGGCGTAGCGTCAGAAGAATGTGCACGCGCCCCGTTTAATTACATGCGATTTATGCTGTATGATCCATACAACGTTGCGTCACAACACAACACAACACAACACAACACAACACGTCAGAGAAATGTGTCCCTAGCTTTAAACTTTTATGAAAAAAACGCGTAAATTATGAACATATTTTTTAAATATGTTATAATAAAGCTGTTATAGAAGAAATTCCCCTAGTTATCGCACCCTATATATATTTTTACATATATCAACTATGTTGCACCGGCTTGAAAAGTATCACATACCTACTTTAATTCTTTATTGCCCCGTTTCTTTTGATATATTGATGCCTTTAGCCTATACAATGGATTGACTCTTTTCAAATATAAATGTAAAGGAAGCGCTGGTATTGAATATTCAAGGAATGCTCATTTTATTGGACAGAATAGAAGTAACGTAATCCCTTCAGATTTCGTTCTATCCGCGTTTAAATTAATCTGTCCACTTTTCTCAAAATAATTGTGTCGTTAATAATAGGATACGAGAGGAATGTTGCATAAAATAATATAAGTCTTTTGAATGTTTTTACCCTCTATGTATATTGCCACTTCGCAGTTTGTAATATGGATAAAATTAAATTCTGAAATAATTACCGGCTAGGTTATTAAAATGAGTTATGCACCTCATAGCTATAAAACGAAGGAGGATGATGAAATAAATTATTTTGGTCAATACTGGTACCGTAGAAATAATGCTAGAAGCGACCACCTCTAGTAAACGACCACTTGAGCAAGAGACAAGCACATTATCATCCTGTAACGCGACCGGGACTACATCAAAGCGACCGGCCGACCGACAGTCGCTCGCACTCCTCATCGAGCTTCCCGTCAGCCGCTAATATGATTATTGTGAAAAAAACTTCAATTGGGGTAATTGTTTATATTTCATTGGTGCGGTACTCCAAATATCCGATATTTATGGATTTGCATACTTACTTGTTGGTTAAATTCTCTTGTAAATTGTATGTGATGGTTTGTTTTTCCTCGAGGAGGTATCGAGACCTAAGACATTTGGAACTAATTTATTTTGGCCTTGTGTATAGTCTAAGTCAGATTGTTATCAAATTTAACATTGTGTAAGAAAATTTAAAACGAATTTAAAACGATTTTTTAAAATGGTAGAGGTTACAAACAAGAAAGGTTTAACCTTAAAGTGAAAGATAAGGTGATTAAAGGCAGTAAACTAAAAAAATCTAAAAAGCGTATTCAAACCTCTTGACATGGCTACTACTTTAATTAATCTATTTTTTGGAGTTTACTCCTTAAGAATCGATTTTCAGTTATAGCCCGCGGTACGGAAATTTTATGAGGAGTAAAATCAAGGGGTAACTGGTGAGCATTACGTTACCTGTCAAATTGAAATTATGTACGTATCTATGGATACGGCTGTTTATGTCTGACTGCATAAAGCATGGAAATACATAGTGAAAATAGAGTGACATAGAGTAGATATGACAGTTGGCGTTGTAAAGTCAGCATTTGCAGTGTTTGTTCGTTCGTAAATTGGATCTTTTAATTTAATATGAAAAAACCTAATATTAAATACTCCAAATATTGCTTAGTGCCGAAATGTGAATCAACGCTTATTCGAACACCAGGAAAAGTATTTATTTCATTGCCAGTGGGATCGACGTTTAGCAGATTGTCACTTAATTACTGAATTTATAAACAATTTATATTTTGATGTAGTTGGACATTTTCGAACATAAACCATCTGATAAATACACATTTGGGTATAAAGCTGACATTCGCGTGTACCCTATTATCAAGTGATTGAAGTTAAAATAATCGTTCATAAGGAGTAAACTCCAGACGTGCGTCAGAGCTGACACACACAAGTTTTTTTATTACAATATGACGTGTAGGTGTAATACCTGTATAATAATTTGTAATAGAAATTACGTGAAAAATATAGCACTGCCTGCTGATGGCGGTGCAGTCCTGAAATTAAGTGATGCTCTAGTACCTTAAATTTATTGACTAATATAAGGATAGCGGCTTTTATTATAGGTAGTGCCTCCGTAACCGGCGCCGGCTACAGTTTTATAGGTGTATTGTTGCTGGAGCCGGTTTCCATAACTTCGGACGGCCGTGCCAGTTTACGGAATTAATAATAGGGCAGTTTAAGTACCTTGTTAGTTGTAAGGCATCCAGCAGCGACGGTAGGTAGGTAGGTATCGCATAGAACTGGTAGTTTGGTATGCTCGGACCGGGTGGGATCGGCTCCCATATAGGTTAGTTGTTTCTCTCGCGTTTTTACATTATCTTTTTTGCAAAAAATGCGTGTGTCTGGTGCGAGAGGGCAGTTAAGGGGTCTGTTTAAAATGCGTTGTATCAGTTTTTTCGTTCCCAAATAGAGGCGCGCCGACAACTATACGCAAGGCCGGCACTGGCTACGGAGGCACTCCCTTTATTATAATATCTGGCATAAGCCTTCTGAAATGTTTTATTTCGAATTGTCCCCATAATTTTAACGCAGAATTTTTCCAAAATGATTAAGAGTAGAAAGAGGAAAATATATTGAATAAGAATACTTATGTTGATTTTGTAATATTGTATATGTAGGTTATATTTTCTTTAGTTACTTCTTGGTAGTAATTCATGTTGAATTACATGGTAAAATACTTCGCGTGCCACCAATGGAATATTTATTATTTATTAGAGTATTGACCGGTCAATACTATTTTAGAGTATTTTAGAGTATTGACCGGTCAGTACTCTAATAAATTATTCCATTGGTAGTACGCGAAGTATTTTATTAATTCAAAATTATAATCCCAGATGTTCCACCATTGCATATTATTTGATGGTATTAACTCGTATTCCCTTTTCAGGCCAATGACATTTGGAGAGATTGGTTGTTTCTTGAGCCACTACAAAATATGGGAAGAGGTAAGCATGTGCATTTATTAAAAGTTGACTTCAAGTAAACTCAACGAGACTCAAATTCAAGCCACTGCACTTCCCAGAACAACCATTTTTCACTTCTTATTCTTCATATTCTTATTTTTCACTTCTTATTTTCACATTGAAAAGTAGTTGGTGAAAGCTCTTGTGTCGGGTGCGAATTACAACTGCTATTTATGTTAGTCTTTCATCTCTGTTCACCGCCGCGCCGGCCCTATTTGTCTTTTCTGTAACGTCCCCCTGAGATTTAACCCTGAAAATGCGGATGTCGTTTCTTTTACTTACGCAAGTCGTGGGTTGTATCGACTTAACATTGTTAGACAAAGTTTCTATAATTAAGTTACATGTCGAGAAGTTTCTAGATTTTACCCATGTTTCAGGTTTCACAAATGGAATACGAAAGCGTTTTAGTGCTTGAAGACGACATCAGATTTGAACCTTTCTTTCGGGCCAAAGTGCGTAACTTAATGGCGGAGGTGCACCGCCTTAACGACTGGGATCTTGTGTAAGTATGGGCGACGGTAATCTGCAAATTTTTTCTGGGAAATGTGAGCTTTTACGCATTTCGGTATAGCTTATAGGATGTATGAAAAGTTCTAATAAATAATAACAACTTTTATACTATACTTAGGGTTGAAACGCATTAATCGATCGCTTGTAAACTTCACTAGCGTAAAGCTTGTTACTAATTCATTGAAAACCTTGAACGGCTAACAAGAAACAAACTTAAGGAAAGTTGGTTGTTCGGCTTAAACTTAAAAGTAAACGTCATTTCTTACTCCTACAATACATAAATCTGGACAGCTGGCGCGAAATACATAGTTTGTACTGCTCTAAAAACTTTGGAACAACTCATATATTCCACATAATGCCTGGACTAATGAGGAGTCACACGAACTTGCCTTACGAGGGAAAACCATAGTAATAAAGGAGGTTTCTTGATACCAAGAGCGCCATAAAACAAATCAAATTTAATCTATGTGCTTGCGGACTAAAAAAAAAATAGCTTTATTCACAAGTTGTATTGCAACATTTACGAGAACTTTTGGCCTTTTAGAAGAATCGAGCAGTATCCATTTAAGTTGTTAACACAGCCACCATTTACTTGTTGGTAGTCTACATATCTTCATACTTGAGTCTTCACACTACCATGCTTTGTGCCGATAATATACAGTGACAGCCATAAAGTCTGCACCATATGGAAAACTTTTTTATTTATAGGACTATTGGAAAACGGTTTTCGGCATTAGTTTCAGCATGATTAATAACTAGGAAATTGAAAAAAATATTTGTCATGTCACAACTATGACACAGCCAAAATGTAATTTGAAATTTTGAAATGGCCCGAAATACCCTTATTTATCAAAATATGGAAAAGTGCGACAAGGAAAAGTTATTTGTAATTACATTAAGATTCTAAATACGACATTTGGTGAGACAATTTTAATGTTGTAATTTTTTCTTTTTTTTGAAAACATCAAATAGGTAATACATATTTAAGATACCTAAACATATTTTCAAACAATATTCTCTTAAATTAAATATTACATTCCTGTATGTCTTCCTGCTCTTTCCATACATGTTATTGTCCTGTTGAAAAATTATTTGGTTACTTTTCTGAAAAATCTTTAGTATAAATAATAAATCTGCATTATTAACTTTTAATGCTTTAAATAAATTTTAATCGAAATTTTCAGTTTTATTTGTATGATCTAAATGTAATTTAAATGAACAATAGTTTCTTTAATATTTACGCCCATTATCCTGCAAAATTCCACTGTAAGGGTTTAAAAGTGCTGAAAATAGTCCAAAATTGTACTGTTATTTTTCGTAAAAAAGGTTATTTTACAAGAAATTAATTAATTTAAAAAATAAATGGAACATTACTGTATTTTTGCATTGAAATATTTCAAATTAACTCAACTGTAAACAAATAACACGCACACAAAAGTAAATGTTAAATATTTTTGGAAAAAAATGAAAAAACTAAAACATTGAAATTGCCTCACCAAATGTCGTATTTAGAATCTCAATATAATTACAAATAACTTTTCCTTATAGCATTTTTCCATATTTTGATAAATAAGGGCATTTCGGGCCATTTTAAAATTTCAAATGACATTTTGGCAGTGTCATAGTTGTGGCATGGCAAATATTTTTGTCAATTTTCTAGTTATTAATCATGCTTAAACTAATGCCGAAAACCGTTTTCCAATAATCCTACAAATAAAAAAGTTTTCCATATGGTGCAGACTTTATGGCTGTCACTGTATACCGTGTGACACCTCACAAGCCCGAATACAGTGATTTAACATTCGAATTCTGTTTTGTTCTAATTCCTGCAGGGGCTACAAAATGTAGCTATTAATTGTTAGTAAAATCTTCTAATGTATAAAAATCTCGTGTCACGGTGTTTGTGGTCGCACTCCTCCGAAACGACTCGACCGGTTTTTATGAATTATTTTTTGTACATTTGGTAGGTCTGAGAATAGGTCGTAAAGTATTTTTCACCCTCCTACCCCCACTCCCCATTTTTTAATAGCGATTTTAGTATTTTTGTATGAACAATATCCAAATAATTGAATTTTTTTTGTACATTTGGTAGGTATGAGAACAGGTCGTAAAGTATTTATCACCCTCCTACCCCCAACCCCCATTTTTTAATCCCGATTTTAGTATTTTTGTATGACCAATCTACGACTTAACCGATTCATTCATTTTTTTTTATGGTCTCTAATACTTTGTAGGAGGTTCTTACGGAACGAAAAATTAAGAAAATTGCGCAGAAAATTGGAAAATTTGGGAAAACGTAAACGACTATTTTAACTTCGCGCGTTTGACAGTCTGTACGTGTGTATGTCGCCGAATTCCTCCTAAACGGCTGGATCGATTTTGATGAAATTTTTTGTGTGTGTCTTGGAATGGGTCCCTGGATGGTTTACATTCACAATTGGACCCGGTAGGTGGCTCTGCAATCGGATTCTAAGAATTTTTTTGAACGGCTGGACCGATTTTGATGAAATTTTTTGTGTGTGTTGGAGTGGGTCTCTGGA
Organism: Xestobium rufovillosum; assembly: GCA_963966045.1. Classification (NCBI taxonomy): domain Eukaryota; kingdom Metazoa; phylum Arthropoda; class Insecta; order Coleoptera; family Ptinidae; genus Xestobium; species Xestobium rufovillosum. The sequence goes on from OZ014493.1 coordinate 31,552,837, forward strand.
TGGTTTATATTCACAGTTGGACCCGGTAGGTGGCGCTGCTATCGGGTTCTAGGAATTTTTTGACGAAAATTTTTTTGATGTATGAAATTTTTTGTGTTTGTTGTAGTGGGTCTCTGGATGGTTTACATTCACAATTGGACCCGGTAGGTGGCGCTACAATCGGGTTCTAGGATTTTTTTACGAAAATTTTTTTAATGTCGGGCAAGACAACGTCTGCCGGGCCCGCTAGTAACATATAAGTCACTGTCTTTAGTGCATTTTCGGAAAATTTCTTTCCATCTTCAGAAGACGTTTCTATTATTGAAAATAAATAACAGAATTTTAGTAGAACCCAAACAACTTCGAAAACAAACCAAGGCACACTTTCAATCTAGAAAGACTGCAAAAATAAGTCATTATTAGTGACTTTGACATTATTATTGACAGACATCTTAGGAAACCTAAACAATTAAAATTACCTACCTAAATAATTTACGATAATTAAAAATATTAGATTGTATTAAATCAATAAATTTATTCGTTAAGTAACTTAAAAGTAACTCAAATAAGGGGTTCATGTAGCAGCCAGTCATTAAGGCAGTCAATGTCAGTTAAGAGAAAGTCGTCCGAGCCACTCACATTATATGAGAACTTATTTAAATATTTCAATGTTAATCTAACGTTACAGAAGTAAAATCTAAATCTCATCCCATCATCCTAACTTCGTTTCTTTCGACTAGTTAATATTCATTTGAGTACTTCTACTTTTAGGGACAGCCCTGAATTGATAATTATCTCCAGACGTAAAACGCGATTCGAATTTTATTTAGAAATATTTCCCTAACTAGTGGGACAAATACAAGGCCAGAAAAAAATGTCTAAAATGCAACTATAAAAACTGAATTGAACATTAACAAGAAATTCTAGTTGAGGTAGCAGAAAACAAAAATAAATAAATCTTTAATAAATAATGTTATAATTATAAAAATTTTATTACATTAAATTAACACGTATTATAATTAAATGGATTTTTAGAAAATGATACCCAACACAGGAAGAAAATACTGAATTGCAGTGAATATGTACTAATGGCGTCGAAATTTCTCGTGTATAACAAACTTATAAATTATACATGCACTCATAATATACGTTGTCGGATGTAAGAAGGAATTCTTATTTTGCAATTCTATGGAGTACTTTTATGACTTCTCTACTTTACATTGTAAATATAAGATTTTCTCATTGAGTTAATGTAGTAACAAAGTGGCCCCAAAATTCAATAAGAAATTAAAAAATGCAATAATAAACAGGCTGTTCCATTTAAAATAACGAAGTTGTACCTATTTCCGTCATAACCCGAAGTAAAAAGTAATCTTAAAATATGCAGCTAGCAGCTTACAAATTAGAACAACTTTTGTCCTTAGTATGTAGTTATTTCGGATTTCTAAAGATAGTGGAGTTATAGAGGAAAGGCGTTAGCGTGGGACACCCTGTAAATTAGACACTTTGTATTAAACCCAGACATTTTTGGTTATTAAATAATACGATAATTGTTGGTTGTGTTGAAGAATAACAACTAGTAAATTAAACTTTATTCTTGATAACACACTAATTATTTACAAATTGAAAAAACTTACAGATTATTCTAAACGATGAACGTATGTACAATATATACATTTAAAACTTAATTATGACCACTACCGGGCACGCAGTCTCACGCTCCGTACTCTGAAGAAAGACTTGGGTATGTGGTAGTCAAATTTAGACATAATTACCACTACCGGGAATGCAATCTCATATCCATTTCTCTGAAAAAAAGACTTAGCAATAGTGGTTTGAGTCGGACGACACCAAATTGCTCCGACAGTTTCCCGTCTTTTATGTTAAATTGGAAAGCGCCCTATGTAACTTCGCCCAATCGGAGTTCTTTATTATGACTTCAGGATCTATTTTTGTTGAACACCTGCATATAAACTTGTGAGAACGCGTCTAAGGTTAAAGCAGAAACTTTTGCAGGCAAGATGATGATGATGCTGTTCTTTCGACCATGAAAGTCCTATAGTATAAGTAGAATTTGAAGATCATCATTCAACTGTTAACATTTACATTACAATGAAAGCTTGGATAAGCTTTTTGAGGTCATTAGACAAGAACTAGGAAACTTTACGCGCTTATGTCGCCAATGTAATTAAAGAAAATATTCAGCGTATAAAGTAATCACCTTGTAGCTTTCAGATCTCATGTAATATTTCAGCCTTCTGAGCTTTCTTCCTTTCCATCCCCTTTCCTAGCTCGCATCCAGCGATTCCTATGATTGGCGATTTGTTAAGCCGTAGCTTTGAGCGTCTTATAATAATTGTTTATTTTCGTCCAGTCAAAATCTTATAAATCATCAACAATAACTTAAATTAAATACATTTTAACTTTAACTGGTGAAAATCACAGGGACAAATTCAAGAGACAGAGTTCTGTCCTCAATCCGCCATTCACCCCTGACAATTATGTAATTCTCACAATTAGAATTTATTACCTATATACCTAAACCTTAACCTAAAGAGAAAATTCAAAGACAAAACTGAAAAAAAAAACTAGACTTAAGAATACTTATTTTCAATTAATACTATGGAAAACACTATCATAACTAAAACTAGACACCGGCAAAAAGCAGCAGAAATTTTAAATAGCGCGTAGCCAAAGAGAAAAAACAATTTTAAACACTACCTAATTAAAAATCAACAATATTATTTTGTTAATCGCGCAGCCAACCCGCACAGGACAAATCGATGAATCACTGAGTGCCAACCTGTGCGCTAAAAAAGAAACTGGACATTCCTCTTACAAAAGCCCTCAAACTCAACGACTTAAAACCATCGGGCACTTGATTATATATTTTATAAATACTATAGCTGTACGACCCCTCAAACTGAGAGGTTCTGTGCATTGGCGGTGTAATACGACCCCTACTTAGAGTATTTATGTTGTGCACATCGGTACGGAAAGAAATCTTATTGTACAAGTAAGGAGGTCTTTTATTAGTAACTATATTGTGAAATAGAGAGGCAGATAGTAACCCAAACTGATTTCTCATATTGAGCCATTTAATTTCATTAAGTTTGTAAGATATGTGTTGGTATTTCCGGATCCCATAAATATATCTGAGACAAGAGTTCTGGATCTTTTGAATGCGATCAACAGTTATGACATCCAGGCACGGCACATACACAACCGCACAATACCAAAACTGCGATAGTACCAGACTTCTACAAAGCATTGATTTTATGTTAATAGACAGGTATTTTCTATGTGGATACAAGAGCTTCAACCCTATCACAGATTTTTGAATGCAGTTTGATACGTGCTCTCTAAATCTAAAAGAACTATCAATTACTAAACCCAAGCTTTTTGCAGTGTGCACTTTCGGAATAGACACCTTATCAATGCATATATCCGGGTTTAAATCGCATATCTGTAATTTTGGACCGAACAACAAGAATTTCGACTTTGAGGGATTCAAATGTAGATTATGTTCCCGAGCGGCCTGATTAATGCTGGATAAGTCGTCATTTATCATCCCAACTGCAACATTCAATTCATTCCGGAAAAAAGAAAGGTATAGCTGTGTATCATCAGCATACATGTGCGAGCTGCAGTGTCGTATATATTTCTGGAATTGACTAGTATAAATAAGGAACAGAGTTGGACCAAGTATGGATCCTTGTGGAACACCACAGCTCACACTGCACGCCGACGACACCAAACCATCATGTTTCACGCATTGTGTTCTCTCTAACAAATAATTATGTAAGAGACGCACTGAATCGTCGCCGATACCGATGAAATGTAAAACAGACTCCAAAATGTCATGCCGGACCGTGTCAAAAGCTCTCGTAAAATCCAATAGAACCAATGCAGTAATTTTGCCATTATCAGAGGCTCGCAATATGTCATCAGTAACTTTGAGTAAGGCAGTCGCACAGCTATAATTCTGTCGAAAACCAGACTGATTCGAGGGAAGTATCTGAGCGGATAATAGATGTTCAGTCAATTGTAACGTTAGAACCTTTTCCAGTATTTTCGACATTGTACAAAGAATACTGATCGGTCTCAAATCCCTCAAACTAGTTGGATTAATTGTTTTCGGAATCGGCGTAATGTAAGCAGACTTCCACAATGCCGGAACTCTACCCGACAGCACACAAGAATTGACAATGTGCGTTATAAACGGAATCACGTATGGACAACAATATGAAATCATCGTTATATTAATTCCATCGTTCCCAGTGGCAGTAGAGCGAATATTGCTTATTACATTCGCTACAATTTCATTTGTTACCAATTCGAAGTTGAATGTTGCGGGTCTATCATCATGTGTATTTGTTTCATAAAAATGTCTAACACTGTTAGAATCTGCGGTTAACTTTGGAAGGCTGTCAAGAAAATAGGCATTAATAGCATTAACATCACCAAGACTGGCTGGAATATTTTTACTTCTAAGTTGCTTTATCTTCAAAGATTTAAGTTCCGACCAGATAACTTTAGAATTTTTATTACGAAATTTAAATGCAAAATAAGCTCTCTTTTCATTTTTAATAGCAACTTCAGTATATACACGCAATTCTTTGTAATAATTCCAATGAGCTGCTAATTTTGTCGTCTTATGCTTCTTTTTAGCTCTATTCCTTAGCGATATGAGAAGTTTAATATTATCAGTTATCCACGGCGTCCTGTGGCTACGTTTACCAATCTTAATTCTTTTGAAAGGAGCATGAACATCAAAAAGTGAAAGCAGACTCTCATTAAGAAATGCAAGTTTTTGATCGACGCCTTCAATGTGAAACAAATTATGTAAAGGAAGCAATAGAAGATCCTCAGTGAACTGCGTTCTATTGAAATGACTATAGTCTTTATAATTGTAATAACATGGTTCGAACTGATTCATCATTAGGTTAATGTTACAGAAGATAAGTTCATGATCAGAGATATCAGACATTTCTACCCCAGACGAAGAGATTCGTGCAGTATCCGAAACCATAATTAAGTCAATAAGTGTAAGTGTAAGTAGTTGGAAACCGTTATGGGTTCCTATATTGGGATTTTGATTCACGCCATCAAGACCTGTTTGGATTTCCTAAAAAATACACCGAGATAAGCGAAACCCTTTTCTTTCTTTGAGTTGATTAAAACTTTCCTGTTTCGTCCATTCTCTGATATACCTCTTTGTCAATTCGGGAGTTTTCTCTGCAGTTTATTTGTAGTTGATGGGCCACCATCAAATGTCAAGGACCTTAGAATAATAATTGTAATAAGGATATAATTTGCTCCAAGTTCGATAATCTATTCATCGTCTTGATTTACGTATTTCTAGGCCACGGCTTACCACCACCACTTGATTTATTTCTTAGTGTCATTTGTTCAATTGGAACACCGTCTTGATCGTTGCCTTTATGTGGTACCAGGCCTTGGCTTAACGATCTGTCGCGTTTTCGTGGTTGAAGCTTTGGCAGCTTAGAATTTCCTCGCGCTATCCGCGTCTATTTGCTTTACTTTTTCGGGCAGTGGCTAAATTTCGGCCAGTTTATGCCAACAGTTGAGTTCTCGGTTTCACTTTAATTCGCCATTATTTTCTAGCAACGTTTGGGAGTTATGTTTTCATTCAGAGGATCAGCCAACAATTCCTTGGCTGTACTCGTATCTCCGATTAAAGCTTTGTTAATTTTTGTGGGATTGCGGATAAAACTGGCAGCATTCCGCACTAGGTTAACAACTTGTATTGACTGGTTAGAGAGAATAATTTCTTATATAGAAGTAGTTTAAGCGGGGGTACAGAAATAAAGACTCCAATACTTTCATGGACGGACACTAGTTATAGAAAAACCATTTGGCTGTTTTAAGTCTTTGGATTTTAAAAAAGTTAGTAATTGAATTATTATGTTTTAAAGTTTGAACGTTGTTTTATAATTTTATTCCTTTTTCGTGGAATGTCCATCTAATAGGATTAAGGGAATGCCATTTTTCATTCAAGGATTTTTTAAATCTGTTTGCATTTCTGTCATGAAGTTATATTGGAAGCAATTTGTTCACCGACTGTAGTATTTTTATTCCTATTAGAAGTTTGTTATAAAACTTTCCTTATCATTTCCTGTTATAAATTCGTGTAATTCTTTTTAAAGGGAAGTAATCCAAGTTTGCTGCATCGTTGAAATGAATAATAGTGACTGCAGAAATGTGTTCCGTACACAATACCTACATTTTAAGTTACTGTGTCGGTTTGAAATATAGCTTCTGGTGCGATACTTGAACATCGAACAAAAATTGCTGCTGGCGCAAAAGAAATTGTGGGTATGGTAAATTGCATCCGTTGTGCGATGTTTTAGAGAACACATTAATTTTTTTCGAAATTCAAATATAACGCAAAATGGGAAAATAATTGTCAGTTAATATTATTGGACAAAGTGGGCGAACGAAAATTAACATTGATTTTCCCTTTTTCGCCCGATTTAGTTAGTTTTTTGTATACAGAACCTCCAATGCTGTGTAGAATGAATTAGTTCCAAAGTTGACGTATGGCAGGTGTGTGGTAAGCTGAAGAGATTTTAAAGATGTAAATGACAAACTACCTGTTGCCTATACCAAAACTGGTTTCAGGGTTATCTACAGGCTTGGTCAAAGAGTAACAAGCAAATATCGTCCAGTTGTGAGTGAGTTATTAAGCTGCAAATTAAAGTTAGACATCTAAACAAATGCTAAATCAAACGGCAAAAACTTAAAGGAACACCAAGTCAATTTTGCAGACGATTTTGGAAAGAAGAACTACCAGAAAAGATTTTTGAGCTCACACCTTTTAAGGAGGCCAGAGATAAACACTATAGGGCCAGTATAAAAAGGGATATTCTGACAATAAATGGCACGGAGTATACCTGTGAATATTTGAAGCAGATAGAAAGAGACGGATTTTCGTTTAACCAACAACCAGGTATAGAGGGGTACCATCAAATACAAAGCAATACATAATCTATAAGTGACGAAGAGATATTAAACTTCCTACTGCAGCAATCCAAGGACGATAGGAAGGAGAAATCAGAGGGATCTTCATTAAAATCTATTGGGACCAAGCAAAAAGCTACAACTAGGGCCCAAAATATTGCCAACCTTATCCGAAACATTCTAAAAATTGTTGTAGATATAGATTAAGTCATATTTGGATAGAAACTCGACCCTTCCTATTAATCAGTCTGGCTTTAGATCAGGCTACAGCTGTGGAACTGCACTGTGCGGTTCTGACAGTCGTGGATGATATTCTGAATGCATCCGACGATGATTATGATCACGACGCTTGTCGGCAATTCTATACAACGTGCCCAAGATAAGGAGGGCCAGTATGGGGATATTGGAAATGACAAGAGATACGGATTTGGTTAAATGGGAAAAAAGTTGCGTAATTAAAGGATCAATAAAATGGAGCCTAGAAATCCTTGATATAATTTTCCGTTTTTGAGTTATTTTGAAAAAACTGAATTTATGGATTTTTAACTATATTTTTTCTGACTTTAATATTAAAATTAGAGCGAAACTAACAAAACTTCTTCGTAGCAACTTTTAATAAAATTAAAGATTTCATTGCCAATTTTTTTATTCTACGTTTCGTCTTCGGGCAACCATCATCAACTTCATTTTTTTAAATACGGTCCTGATTTTCTGATGTCAAATTTTATGAGCCCTTCTTATTCTGAATTCAACAATGTACCACACATTATGGTTTAATTACGTTTCGACCCGTTTTTGACCATCTTCAAGAAATTTTTAGGATACGGACCTGCATTTCTCTTAATTTTCTAAAAATTATGAGAAATACAGTTAGTTGGGCTTTCTTCTGATATCAGAAACGAACAAGATTTTCCAAAACTGCAAGATGCGCTATGCTTAGAGTAGGGTAGGTGCTTATCGCTAGTATCATCTAACAGATTCGTAAAACTCTTGTGGTGCACTTAAAAATTGCCCAACTTATAATGTATGTATATATTTTTTACAAAACTGTGAGACGTACAGGTCCGTATCTTAAAAATTCTTTGATGATGGCCAAAAAAGGGTCGAAACGTAATTAAACCATAATGTGTTGTACATTGTTGAATTCAGAATAAAAAGGGCTCATAAAATTTGACATCAGAAAATTAGGACCGAATTTAAAAAAATGAAGTTGATGATGGTTGCTCGAAGACGAAACGTAGACTAAAAAATTGGCAATGAAATCTTTAATTTCATCAAAAGTTGCTACGAAGAAGTTTTGTTAGTTTCGCTCTAATTTTAATATTAAAGTCAGAAAAAAATATAGTTAAAAATCCATAAATTCAGTTTTTTCAAAATAACTCAAAAACGGAAAATTATATCAAGGATTTCCAGGCGCCATTTTATTGATCCTTTAATTACACAACTTTTTTCCCATTTAACCAAATCCGTATCTCTTGTCATTTCCAATATCCCCATACTGGCCCTCCTTATCTTGGACACGTTGTATATAGCATCGTATGTGTTGTATTCTGTGGATTTTACGATGATATACTACTTGTATGATAGAGTGTAAACAGTTATATACCTACAAGTTCACTCTCTTCGCCTGTTGCTTGCGTGAGTGGGTTACCGCAGGGTTCTATTTTAGGGCCATTATTGTTTTATATCTACACTTCTTCCTTTCGGAATGCAATCGAATTACTTCGTGAATTCTGATCTGCAATCCCTTTTCGAGCCTTTTCGGGCCTGCGTTTTGATTTTCACGTGAATGGTATCATTAAAAAATCGTACTCCAGTTTGAGGCTCATTTGCGGCAGTCAATATTTTCCAATATATCGATACTCTGATATATCAACATTTCGACATAGCGATATATCGGTATTTATCGATATTCTCATGTATCGATAAAATTTCCCAGGCCTAATTGTAAAGTATTATTTCATGTTATTTTATTAATTTATTGAAGGTTCTAATAAATTTCCACTGGCATTTTATTTGTAAATCTTAATAGCACAACAAATTAATAAATTTATACCATCAGCGTTCGGCCATGAAAGTAGATATTTAGATAAAAAAAATTCAAACATTTTTATTTGCGTGATGACTTTCTCCAACAAAGGTAATAACCTTTAAATGCTGGGATCGGCTTTTTGGAGTAATATTTGTGTTATTGTTTATGCTGCTGTTTTAGCAGTCGATTATATGCCATTGCGTGGTTTTAATAATTTATCTATCGGTATACAGAATTGGATAGTGACCTACATATCCTTAATTCCTGAAGAAAATAAATTATTCGAGGGTATCAATATTACAAGCTCCATTAGTCGGTTGTAGGACAGAATATTGCACATCTCATTCAACAAGCATATATGAAGTCAGTGATCGGGAAGAGCAAAGCGTATTTCCAGCGTCAAGGTCTTGTATTCCTAGCAAAATGGTAAAAAACGACAGGCAATGTTATTTTTACAGGACTGCGGAAATTTTACAGTAATGCATAACTTCAACTAACACTATACAGTAATTACAACATGATGAGCTCGATTTGGGATGGAAAACAGGCAGCAGCTATTAAAAAATTCAATGTTCTTATTCAAAGTTATATACCTAATGAAATTTTGCACATTCTATGTTACTAAAGATATGCATTTTCAACATCTTTTGTAGTCGTGTTTGTCAATATTGTATTCTTCCAATTTTAAACGTTTATTGTTGTTATTAGGTATTATTGATTGAAATTATTTTAACTTTCGGTTGACACTTTCATAACAAGTTCAAAAACATGGAGACAAAAGTCAAAGGCTACTCAGATCAGGTTCTTTTGATCGCCCTGTACATCTTTGTTTACGTGCAGCATGCTTCCATTTTTATAAAGCCTACTCGATAACATAAGTTTGCATTACTTACATAGCTTCATCGAGTCTGATATAAACCAAAAACGAAAATTAACTGTTATTTTGTTTTTATATTTCTTATTTTTAGCCTGATCTCATTAAAATCCCCAGATAACATGTCAGATAATAAATAATCTTAAGTAAACTTTTGTAACGTAAGAAACTTTTGAAGTTGTTTTAAAATATTATATTTTACTCAAGTTTACATCATCTTTAAGCTTTCCAAGTGTTTGTATTCTACGTCAACACATAATAAGAATCCTTTCAGCTTTTCAATTTTATTAGTACCTCCTCCTCAATTATAATTCTTTTCTGACAAAAGAGCCCGATGGGGTTGCTTTAATAACGTACGAAGTTAGTTGTATTCGTTGTATTCAGGGAAAATCCATATTTGTCCTGAAAATCTGCTACAATATTGTTGAAACAAACGCGTACCTCCATTTGACATTTAATTATGATGTTGGGAGAAGAATAGCAGAAATTAGTTGTTGTGAAAGAGAATTAATTGTTTAGGAATTTACCGAACTTAATGAAAGGTGAAAAAGCCGTACGAAGCTGTCAGTAACTGCTCGGGAGAACCTACTAGGACAGTACTATAGAACTTCAAATTAATACATTTAATTTAACTGTTTTACTTTGTTGCTGCGTAATTGACAGTAGAATCATTTGCTTCGTTATACAACAATCGAACCTGGGATTGATTACTTTTTAACTGAAATGGTGCATTCAATTATCAAATAATAGTAAATACTTCATCGGGCCAGCAGAGACATATTGTAGGTGTAATAATTGATTAAATTGTTAAACGAAATAAAGACAAATAGTCGCATAAAAGGCTTTATTGGTCATTTTTTAATTTCATCATACAGTGTATGATAGGTACCCAAATCTTCTCTCAAATCGTACGAAAATAAATACTTATTGCCTGTAGCCTAAATAAAAACGAATATTAAGAGTCCAGCAAACCTCTTTAAAATGAACCTGAAAACTGCCTTCGTAGTAGGTATTTGTACTATGCTCATTTCTAAACGGTGAAAATTAGAGTGTTGAATTTTGGACAGTTTATAAACGAAACTTTATTTTATGCTTCTATAGAAAGAAAATTAAAAAAATTTATCTTAGAAAGTGTCAGTTCACTCATGAAATTGACTAACTTCACGCGTGCATAGCGCCAAGAGATTTACAGTTTTCGAAAAATTGTTTCTATAGAGGCATAAAATATACCTTCTTCTACCATAATCAGGCTTTCATGTTGCTAAATTTACTAGGATGAATGTTTAATCGCGGTACAGCGAAAGCACTGCTAACTCAAAATATGCCTTGGTATGTGCTCCCGCCCCGTGCCGACTGAGCGTAAACTCAGAGAGGCGTTGTCTCATTTACTAGGTACCGAAAACGCTGGCTTTGAATGTGCGTTGTTCTTGTGTCCATAAATGTGTTTAGCGCGACGGTGTTGCAACACCAGCCTGATAGGTTGCCCCGCAAGTGTAACTTTTGAACTGCTTTGCCGGATATGGTATGTTTTTGAGTTTGCAATTCGACACAGTCTAAACTAAAACACACAGATTACATATTTGTCAACAATAATGGGGGTGAGTATTCCGAATTTAATGCAACAGAAACAATGGCATTGTGAAAATTGTGTGCTTGTCAGAGATGACGTTACAATAAGCGTTGTCACTTAGCTCGTGATATTTCGCTTACTATCGTATTTCACTTGATGAATGCGGTGACTCAACAAAAACTTGAATTTTGAATTGCGAGCCATTTCCGTATGTCAAACGTTTAGTCAGTCATGATATATGTCTTGTGGAAACGCAGCGTTATAAATACATTGGAAGAACGTTTATTAATTGTGAAAACCCATTACATAAATTGAGGAAATTTTACAGTGAGAATTCACAGGTTGCGTGATTATTTGATTTTGGTTTGCATAATCGTCAGTCGCGGCCCGCCATTGAAAATTTAATCCAGAAATTGAAAGATGAGAGAAGCCTTAGGCGCCATCGCCTTGGAAGGTCGGCTGAAAACATCACCGGCCGCAGTGAGTGCCAGTGTTACAGAACAACCAAGCACCTCCATTCGGCATTTCAACAAACAAAATCTGGGAAGCAGAAAATTCGCGTGTCATGCAAGAACTTCCGATGCATCTTTAAAAAGTGACAGTTTGGTGTGCCATATGGGCAGGAGGGATCATCGGACCGTATTTCTTTGAAAATAATCAAGGTTCCTCCGATACTATCAATGGCGATCGCTTCCGTAGCATGTTGACAAATGGACGTGAATGAAATGTGATTTCAATAGGATGGTACGACCTGCCACACCGCACAATGACGTTATTGAAAAAGGAGTCCCGGGGTCGTGATCTCTCGTTTTGGAGACCAAAACTGGCCGCCGAGAAGTTGCGATTTAACCCCTTCGGACTTCTTCCTCTGGGGAATGTTACATTTGTGAAATCCAGCCGCCTTTGCTCCACCTGCCAACGGAGCCACGGTGGCCAATTGATTGACATCCTACATCCCTAACTATTTGAGAGCAGTAGTCTAATCTGGGCCTACCCCTACCTCTTTTTATTCCCATCTCTGACTCTAGTATGTCGCGAACTAAGCCTTCGTGCCTCAGAAGGTGTCCTACCATCCTATCCCTCCTATTCCTTACTGTCTTCCATAAATTTCGCTTTTCTAATACCTCTCTGTTGCTAACCTTATCTATCCACGGTATCTTCATCATGCGGCGATAACACCACATTTTAATTGTTTGAAAATGTCTCTTTGAATGATAAACAAATTTCGTTCTTACATCATTCATTTTTGCCTGCTTTTAGGGAAAAAGTGTATCGAGGCCCATTTTTTCTGAAGAATATATTATGATCACACAAGTGGCGTTTCATTTAAAAACAGCTATTGCTCAGCTGTTTTAAAAAAGTTAAATACCTGCTATCATGAACAAAATTGTAAAAAATAACTGCAAATTAACCCGCGAAAACCCCATTTCTAAATCTTGGAAAGGCTGCATTTTTTATTTGGTTTTCATAAATAGTGGAATATCACGAAAATGGTACGTCTTTGTTTTTTTAATGGAACATATTGGTGAGCGAGAGTTGTCTCTCATATTATACACCGTTCCAATGTGGATGCAGGATTCTTGTTACTGCTAGCAGCCGAATTCCAGAAAGCTGAAAGCAGCATTGTTAATTGTGGCCCAACAATGATGCATGGCAGACCGAACCGGGTACTGATCTGTCTGAAAACGCAAATGCCCTTCAGAAGATTCGAACCCGAAACTTCGCAGTCAGAAGCTAGCTCTCTTACGACTAAGCTATTCATAGCGAGGTTAATAAAGTCAGATTAAAATTAAGCAAAGAATCCAATAATGCAATTACATACACGACGTGCCATTTAAAAAAGACGAAGTTGGGTTCTGTATGTACAGAAAATATGGGACATCTTTTCTCTAAAACCTGTATTATGGGATTATTTAAATTTAAGAATGCTTATTTACCCTCAATTTTTTATAGAATATTTTACAAGTCAGTTTTTCTGGGGCATTAAGAATCAGTAGATGGTAAATGCAGATATTACTACACAGACTGGAAAACACTAAGCATCTACTGGTTGTATGGGGAAGTACTATCACACAAAAGTGTATTTTCAATTTAACTCCAGACGCCACATTATTAATAAAGCAGTAAAAATTATAAGGGGATGTATCACAGAGATCCAGGAATTTGAGAGAAGGAATCGCGAACATTTCTAAACGTTCGTATTTAAGAGTTCGGTTTTAAGGGCTGGTCGAAATAACTATACTTGGGCCGCCGAACAGGCGGAGTGATCACCCTGCAAGAACGTGCTCTAGGCGGGACCACTGTCAATTTAGGAGAACCGAACCGCAGTGATGCACTTTCTTTAGACCCAACGAAGTCGCAGCACTCCAAATCGGTCGTCATAAATTACTATTGGCCGCGCTAGAGCACGTTTTTGCAAGGTGATCACTCCGTCTGTTGGGCGGCCCAAGTATAGTCCAAGTTGTCGCTATTGAAGCTGATGTCTCATGGGAATGGTCAGATGTCAAAATATTGTCACCCTTGCGTACTTTTAACTTGCGGAATAGGTTTCTATCAGACTGATGTATTCAAACAAAAGAGTCGCTTAATCTCTTGAACTTGGCGAACGAACTAGCAAATTCGTTTATATTCGCTTTAGACTTTGAATTTAATGTAATTTACTTATTTTATTTTATTTTACTTTACTTCCGAGAAAATACATGTGATTGAGGAGAGAACGCAGCCAAACTCAATTCGCGAGACAAATAAAAAAATAAATACATATTTATATCAAGTAACACTATAAACAAGGAAACAGTATACAGTACTCTGAATTATTGTAGAACTTATTATTATTTCTTGCGGGGTAGGTTTCTGGCCCCTAGCACTAAAGCTCAAGCTTATTGTGCCCCCATACATGATTATCTCATAAGTTCTATCCCCACAAAAAATTTTAGGACAAGACTTATGGGTGCATCTGCTATTACTTTTGGTTCTACAAACATAGCTCCAAAGCTTGTACGTTTAGCTGCGCCAAGAGCCGGACATTCGCATAGTATGTGATGAGAAGTTTCCTCCTCTTCTCCACACATCCTGCAATTAGGATTGTCCTTCGCTCCAATAGTGGTAAGATGTCTCATAAGTGAACAGTGTCCCGTAAATAGTCCTACTGCCCATCTCAGTTGGTTCTTACCCAGTCGTATTAATTCTTCAGCTCTCTTGCTGGATGGTCCGCTAATGAACATCCGCGATTGCCTCAGAGTAGGAGTCAGAGTAGGAGTCCCTATCCAGTAAGAGGTATTGTTTCTGTCTTAATAGGTCCTTTATCACCTCTTTGGCTATCTGATATGCCAAACGACACGTAGGTTCTGGCCCTATCAGCGGGACTTTGGCTCCCTTCTTCGCTAAAAGGTCTGCTTTTTCGTTCCCTTCACTTCCGTGATGGCATTTCACCCATCGTATAATAACCTTGTTATGTACTGCTAGACGAGCTAGCCAGCTGGATTGTATCTTTGTAGCTTCCAGAGCTTTCAGTGCTGCCCGGCTGTCAGTGAGAATCTGGATCCTCCTGTTTTGAAAGGACCTCCCGATCATCTCCTGCGCACATACGGAAATTGCAGTAATTTCTTCCTGGAAAACGGTTGCAAGGCTGCCCAGGTTTATGCTAATCTCATTCCTTGGGCTTTTGCCAGCAATACCCACCCCAGTAGAACTTAAATATTTAATTCTATTCTGCTGCATCCGCTAGAAGAATGGAACATTTTACGATTATTAGGACGATTCCAAGAAACGTTTACTCTTATACGTGATGCGCAACTTTGTGCAGTTAAAACTGACTAGATGAACCCGTGGGCTACGCGCCACGATTTTTACGTAGTGGTGAATCGGTGTAGTAATATTATACTTAAAACGTAGGTGCACCACAAAATATTCCCATAGAATATTCTTAAATAATTAATTGCGTTTAATTTAATACGGCAAAAACCATTCTACCCAGGTTGAACTACGACTGTGAACAGCGCTGAGCAAATCCAAGCGTCCATCGGAATGATGCCGATGCAATTTTCTTATTTGCGTTAAAGAAACACCTGATCGAGTGCACGACCTCACCCATACGATCTCCGCCAGTTGAAAAGGGATCGAGCGACCGAGATCCATCCCCACCCGTAAAGTGTTGTGCCATTTCGCTTTTAATATTATGATGATGATGATGATGATGATGATTATTTGATTACTTTAAAAATGGTTTTTTAGAAAAGCATGCAACATTTGAATTCTAAGTTCTAAGTTCTAAATGAACCTATTTTTATGCTGTTAAAACAGTGTGCAGATCGCGTGATCTAATCCATATCTTACATATACATAAGTACATAGTATTTAACTATACGACTAGTACTCTTTCTCATTCTGCATATATGATTCTTAATTAGATCATCCTTATAGTGAGAATTATTTTTCGATACTAAATAGAATTTCTGTTTTAGTAATACATAACACTAGCTAACGATAACATATATACTTTCTTCTATAACTGGATATTATTTTTTGCAGATATTTTGGAAGAAAACGTCTGGAAGAGAAAGATGAACCTTGGATAGACGGCAGTAACTATCTCGTCAAAGCCGGGTATTCATATTGGACTTTAGGTTATGCGCTAAGTTTACGAGGGGCACGCAAACTCTTGGACGGCGAACCGCTGAAGAAGTTACTTCCCGTAGATGAATACCTTCCTATATTGTTTGACAAGCATCCGCAAGCCGACTGGAAGGGTCATTTCCCACAACGGAACTTAGTTGCACTTTCAGCTGCTCCGCTTTTACTCTACCCTACACATTACACAGGGGAAAAGGGTTACGTGAGCGACACAGAGGATTCTAGTATCATTAAGGATATTCAGGGCGTGACTAAAGAGAAAGACGACTTATGAACAGGAAAATGTCGCCTTTGTGGACAGTGCCAGTGAAATTGTGAACATTGTTTGCCATAAAAGTGCCATCAAACTTAGTTTGTATTACTGAATAAGCTTTAACAATTTGTATTTGACATATCTAGTTATGAACTAATAATTTCTAATATTGTATTTGAAAGAACCAAAAATTATAATAATGTTGGATAATAATTTATCCTTTTTTACTGTCCGGAGCTTGAAATATCTAAAATTCCAAGTTTCGAAATTGTGCTTTTGGGATCAACTTTAATAAATCCGAAGGTTTTGACCGACCTAGATAAACCTGTCCTGGATTACTACAGATTAAAATCACCTATATTTTAGAGCTTAAACGGTCGAGTTCCAAACTTTAAGGCAATGTTAGTGTTGCAGATCTAATAATTTATCTTTCAGATTAGCGTATTTTCGGAAAGTTTTGTAGTTTTGTTGATCGATGGATACAGAATGTTTGGAAATAACAGTTGGCAAGTACTTTTAAAACACGAATTCAACAAAAAATCAAAAATGGAGTGTAAATTGTTCAACACGATTTCAATGATAGCACATACATTTGGACGTCCTTCTGAACATGTTGCATGTCACTCAGAGCAGCATAAAATAAGCGCCAATCAAAAGATTTTAAAATTTTACCCTCGATTTTACCCGTGCAAGTTTCACTTAAGGCTGTAGATCAGAACACGTCAAGGGCAATTCCAATATTTTTTGGAAACGATTCTAGACAGAGAGTTCATACAGTGACCGGCAGAAAGTCCGCACCATATGGGAAAATTTTGTATCTTTTAATTTAATAAATTAACTTTATTGTAAAAAAGTCCTGCATGTCCTTAAACCAAAATACCACCCATCGTACTTGGGAAAACTTCTGTAGTATACGAGGGAGGGGTGAAAATTTCAAATTGCTCCAAGAGTAAAGTAGCCTTATTTCTCATTTTAGGAAAGAATTTTATTAGGAAAAGTTGTTTTTATTTAAAAGTTACTTACGAATATGAAATTTCAGTTCCTTGGGATGGAAAAACTATTTTAATCGTTTTTCAGGTGCACGAGTTTGGCGAAATTATGCATTGCTCAAGAACGTTTCTTATTGGCTTCTTTGCAGAAAAAACATATTTGTATCTTAAATTAAGGTACGTACTTAGTACGCAAATGATAGAGGCCGCTGTTCTTTCTTCATGGCTACTAAACAGATTTTGTAATTTTCTGGAGATTGAATTAGGTATCCATGCTGATAAATTATTGCATGAAATATTGCAGTTTTAAGGGTTTCTGGAAAATTGTGTAGTGTAGAGGATAGATAAAGGTGTTGTGTATATCAGGGGTACAACTGTATTCAATTTTTATAATATCCCATAAAATAAAATAAGGTGTGCACCAAAAAAATCTTACTTTTGATTTAATTTTTGGACAGGCCCTATCATTTGCGTACGTACCTTAATTTAAGGTACAACTATATTTTTTTCTGTAAAGGAGCCCATAAGAAACTTGCTTGGGCAATTAATAATTTCGCCAAACTTGTCATAGGGGGGGTGCACCTGAAAAACGGTTAAAATAATTTTTTCATTCCAAGGAACTGAAATTTCAGTAAGTAACTTTTAAATAGAAACAACTTTTCCTAATAAAAATATTTTCTAAAATGTGAAATAAGACTGCTTTACTCTTGGAGCGATTTGAAATTTTTTCCCCTCCCTCGTATACAACAAAAGTTTTACCGAGTACGATGGGTGGTATTTTGGTTTAAGGACATGCAGGACCTTTTTACAATAAAGTTAATTTATTAAATTGAAAGATAAAAAAATTTCCCATATGGTGCGGACTTTCTGCCGGTCACTGTATTTGTTAGGTAGGTATGCCCAAAGAATATTTTGAAAATAAGATCATCTCAAAACTTTGCGAAAACGATTGCAATTTTAATAATAATAACGCCTAGGTAATACTGAAAAGCTAAGATAATTAGTTGATCAACACATTGACATAATGGTGTTTGTCGTAAGCATTAAGCTACCTTGTTACCGTGCA
Organism: Xestobium rufovillosum; assembly: GCA_963966045.1. Taxonomy (NCBI): domain Eukaryota; kingdom Metazoa; phylum Arthropoda; class Insecta; order Coleoptera; family Ptinidae; genus Xestobium; species Xestobium rufovillosum. Next base: position 31,571,216 of record OZ014493.1, read on the forward strand.
AGATTGTTTGCTTTTGATGTAATTAATTAGGTACCTATCCTAAACTTCCGTGCTTAATGAGAAAGTTTCTGAGGAAACTTATTTTTTTAAATTCAATCGTTTAATTGGAGTATATCCATACAAGACGGTCGTATAGTAAGTATTAAGTACACAAACACAATGGTGGCATCAAAAACTTCCTTCTGATCATTTATCACGCCTAACTGCTTGAATTCACTTTTTTCACATGTCAAGTGATATGTCCAAGGACAAAGTGGATGAGACAAGTGTACCGACTTGCCGCTAAAAGGTGAATAGTATTTGTCCAAGCTTATAGGCAAGGGAAGTGCGAGAGGGGAACCGGGCCGATTTTCCATATTTCACGCGTAGGAAATGCGGCGCGCTCAAAATGTATCATGTCATAACTCACTCAAAAATTGTCTTATCGAGTTGCATTTTCTTAAAAATTATTTCTTAAACTTTCAGGATGCTCACGAAATCTTTCAAATTGCAATTACATAATTACTTTCCATTCCGCTTTGTGATTTTCTAGACGTTGTCTTTTTGGTGCAGTGGAATTTTCACCTATCGAGGAACTATGCTCATATTTAGAATTTGGGCAAACTTCCAGCGGCAAAGTTATAGGGAAAGGATTGAGTTTTATTTTACACCAAGATTCAATTCATTATCTCGCATAGAAAAAAAGTTATGGCGATTTGAACACGATAGTCGTTCTGAGCGCGTAACTCTTGAAGTCAGGTAGGTATACGATTTCAAGAGCTACGCGCTCGGAACGATTATCGTTCAAATCGAGATAATGAATTGAATATTTGTGTAAAATAAAATTCAATCCTTTCTCTATAACTTTGCCGCTGGAAGTTTGTCCAAATTCTAAAAATGAGCATAGTTCCTCGATAGGTGAAAATTCCACTGCACCAAAAAGACAACATCTCGAAAATCGCAAAGCGGAATGAAAAGTAATTATGTACTTGCAATTTGAAAGATTTCGGGAGCATCCTGGAAGTTTAAGAAATAATTTTTAAAAAATGCAACTCGATAAGACAATTTTTGAGTGAGTTATGACATGATACATTTTGAGCGTGCCGCATTTCCTACGCGCGAAATATGGAAAATCGGCCCGATTCCTCTCTCGCACTTCTCTTCTCTTGCCTATAAGCTCGGACAAATACTAATTACCTTTTCCTCTACTGTCTACTGTATGCATGGGAGTCGCTACACTTGTCTTCACTTTGTCCAATGACAATATATTATGAGAGTTTGTTAGTAAGCAAGAGTTCCCATCTAGAGTGCCTTTTTACAGTAGACACTGCATCATTGTAACATCCAGATCGAGGACACTATTGCTATAACATGACGTCACACTCACACCGTTCAGAAGGTGGCCATTTTAGGGGACGTAATTTAGTTTGAATTTTAAATGGGAATAATACGTATACTTGTATGCCACAATTTCAAGTAATACGCTTTAGCATAATTATTTATCTAAAGGCTGAAAACAGTTTATTTTTATTAACTTTTTAAATACATACATAATATACGCAAGGACCGTGCTCTAAGATCACTATTTAGGCAAACGTGTTCTAGGAGGGAGTAGTTACACATTGTTGCAAAAATACCATCATCATAATCTTCAAAAATCAGACGATATCTTGCAGAAATGAGTCACTTATTTAGTGAACGTTCAAGAAGTTTGGCGTTTCTCTCTGTAAAATAGTTCTGACCGTTTGTTAATGGACGTTAAGGAAAAGTTTGACTTTAAGCAATAAGATACAATAATTGTAATAACTTTTACGTTATCTGAGGAGTACCACAAATTTTGATTAATAAAAATGCTTATGTTGTTCGTCATAGAGGTAAATTAGAATTAGGAGTTCCTTAGCATATCAGAAAATATGTACTTACCGGTCAACCCTGTGAACAGAAATGGCGTTGATAGTGAATGAACCTATAAGTTTCCTAAAAAGAAACATGAGACGAATGCGTAGTACGTGATATTTAAATGCGAAGATTATTCCTAAAATAATGAGACGCATTTGGAATTTACGTGACCGGGAAGAGTATGGAGGTGTTAGACGGCGTAAAATTTGGATGAAAAGCGAGAAATTATGAGATACTTAGAGAAATAAATGCCCATAATGCATAGAAAGCAAATTCAGCAAGCAGCATAGCACGAGAATAAAAACGGATATAAATTGTTCGCGAGTTTGAGTTTTCACAGAGGATTTTAACGATTTTTTTAATATTATCTTTTATACGCAGGTTGCAGCGGAAATTTCTGGCAATTGAAACGACAACAAGAGAGCTAAAACTTTTACCCATTCGATAAATCCAGTTTTTATAACAGAAATTCTCTTGTTTGTGGGTTACTGTAGAAAAGAGGATTTTAAAGCAGCAAGCGCATTATCCCCAATTGAAAAAACGCGAACTGTGCAGTGGCACTGGTATTAAAACAATCGGTGATAGCCGGGGTTGTAGGGTGGATGGAAGTTTTAATAATTTAAGAGGTTATACCGCTATTTGTCGAATTGGTACGTATGCAGCCCGTATATTCGCTTTGTAAGAGTTTCAACAATAGAATTCTGTGCTTTCAATTCTTAACCGATTTTAATTTTAAAAATTATTTTTGTATTGGAGAAAGTTGAGCATTTCCTACCCTTCGTCGACTGAAAGCTAAGAGTATTATTGACGAATGGACGTCCTACCGACCGTATATCGTATATCTAGGTGCAGCAAGATAAATCGGTGGTTAATAAGCTAACTATCCGATAGGTAAAGTTATATAGGCCGTCCCAGGAGCCAGGAAAGAAGCCAGAGAAAGAGATATCTCTATAATTATATTCGCAGCTCTATCACACCCGAAAATCTTTTTTCCTAACCGATCTTGCTGGGCATGATTTTTAACGCCTCGGCGGTTGAATGTGGCCATTTTTTTCGGGCTAGTAATCCACTAGTGGAATTCAAAATAGAAAACGTTTGACATGATGAGATTGTAAGGATAATTCATGCAGTTGCAGCAGAAAATTTACACCACCTGCGGGGAATGTAAACGCATCCTGCAACACTTTCAAACTTCATTTCAACATGCCCTATAGGTAGGTACACAAAATGTCGTTTTACATCTTTCGGCATAATGCAGTTTGTAGAGTTCTTTGCTTTCATTTTAGAACCGCATGCGGAACATTTGAATAGCCTGTGGTGCCGTGCTTCCTTCAGAAACTTGAAGTTGTTATTGAAATCCCAAGTAGATACAGGATTCACTGAAAGCACTCGAACAGAAACCCGCCAAGTTGGATATGATCTAGTTTTCTTAGCCAGTAAAAAATTGCATGCCGTTGAAGATGTGCAATAACGTAACACTTACAAAAATTACTGGAATTTGAAAGATGCATAAGAGATTTTCTACTGGAGCAGACACTATCTTTATTCACGGGTTTCGTTAGAGGCAATAAACCGTCATTTAATTGTCACTGGCTACTGTATTGGTCCTAATCCCATTATTGTAAATACGTTATAGAAGCTCAGTCCTATCTTACCTGTACCCCGCAGGTTATCTAACCTGATTATATTAATAAGCGAACTATTTAAATATTTGGTCATGTGATCGTTTACCTACGCTATGTATAAATACCCCTATCTAACTATTATCATATAACAGATTTCTAACAAATGCAAGCAATTCCATAGCAGTACCGGAAACCTCTCGCTCCGTTGATGGCACAAGGCCCAAGGCTTGATCAACTATTTTCCTCCACTCCCTCTTATTTCTTACTTTGTCTGACCATTCCCTTATCCCCAGATCTCTAATATCCTCCTCTACTGCATCCAACCATCTCCCTCTTGGTCTTCCTCTCCTCCTCACACCCAACTATCTTGCTCTCAGGACGATCTTGGTGGTATGAGACCCACTCATTCTTTTCACATGTCCCAGCCATCTTAGTCTTTGGGCTTTTATTACCTTTGTAATTGTCGGCTCTCTGAACAGCTCTTCTAACTCTGAATTTCTTCTTTCCCACCCATATTCATGCAACCTCCCCCCCATAAATCCTCCTTATGATCTTCCTCTCCCATCTTTCTAGCCTTTCCTCGTCTTTCTTAGAGACCACCCAAGTTTCGGAGGCCCAACTACGTACATGTATATCTTTTTCTTTGTATTTAGCGATTCACTTTTTGATTTTAAAATCTTCGTCCGAGCGCCCGTGCTTCTACTTCCTTTCGCAAGCCATGCTGTTATTTCTCGGCTGCTGTCGTTGTCACTGCTTGTCACTACCCCCAAATAAACACATTATGCCTCCATTCGAAACTATATACTTCTCCTTTCGTTACGAATTCTGTTGCGTTTCTGACCCCATACTTATATACTTTGTTTTACTTCCGTTCAATTTCAGTCCTTCCACTTAACCTTTCTATTACACTTTTGAGGCCATCGCTTGTGTTTGCTATAATTACCACATCGTCTGCATATACCAGGCACTGTTGGTTATTACCGTGGATCGTCCCTTGCCTGTTGATACCGATATTCTTTCCAGTGCCAGGTTAAATAAAACTGTAGATAGAGGATCACCCTGTCTCAAACCTCGTCAAATTTCGAACTTCTCTGACACCTGTCCATTCACCTTTACTCTGCTTTTGGCGTTTTTAACGTCATCTTTACAAGCGCTATCAACTTTATTGGTATTCCTAGTTGTTCAATTGCTAAATATAGCTCTTGTCAGTCAATAGTGTCGTATGCCTGCTTGAAGTCCATGAATATCATGTGCAGTGCTCTACCATACTCAAAACCACCACTCAACCACTCAGTATCTGTTTCAATGTGAAAATCTGATGTGTAACTGATCTGTTACTTCGAAACTCACACTGGTAATCTCCAATTATGTTTTCTGCATATTCATTCAGCTTAGATTTTACACAGGTTGCTAATACTTTGAAAACTACGTCTAGCGGCGCTATTGCTCTGTAATTATCGCAAAAACTTACATCTCCTTTTTGTATATAGGCACTATTAACGCTTTTCTGGTATTTCTTTTTTATTCTATGCGGTCCCACGTGTGGGACTTTTTTTCATGCTGTTTTGAACGTGAGTGGTTGTGATTTTGAGAGTTTGTGTAAAATTAGTTAATTTTGCTGGCCAAGATTTTGGGATTTTCTCGAATCACTTCCTTTGGTGTCGATTTAATTGCGCTGTTGTATTAGAAATCGCCGCCTTTTTCCTTTTGGGATTTAATTCACGAGGACAGTTGATTTAGTTGGAAAAAAAAGACCCACACGTGGGTTTTTTTTTTGGGGTGCAAATTTTGCTTTTCGTGCACTTCCCGCTCGAGTCATTAGAAGAAAAAAAAAACGCCGACCACCTGGTGCTGAGCTGCAGGTACCTAGACACCACCTAGAGATTTTCGATAGTAGCTGACCCCTGTCCTGCATCTCATCGATTCGTCTGTAAGGTCAGAAATATAATTTTGATTATTGCGTCGCCTGTCCGTCTGGAAACCCGCGTCCAACGGCTGGTTTTTGTGTAGCGCCTGGCACAGCATTTTGTGACCACCTTGTAACTGTATTTTTCGTGTTTGAACGTCGCCAGTCCATTCGGTTGGTTTTAATGTAGATGCCTGGCCACGGCTTGTTGTGGTCACCTGTTTGTTTTTTTGACATATTGTCACCTGTATTATTAAATTTAGTTTGTCATTAATTCCGGTAGTTTTGTTTGAAATTTTCACTTATAGTTATCACTTTGCCAGTACCTAATACTTAGTTTTGTTTTTTTGTCAATAAGTTTCATGTCATTTAGATAATAAATTATAGTTGTTTGATTAGAGAAACTTAAATAATATTTTGCTTAGTTTTTGCCGTATATTCAACTTTCACTTATAGTTTACATTTATTTTTGTAACGGGATTTAGCGACAGTCGATACTGCCGTTTGCGTCTACTTGCGTTTGTGTAGAGTGCGTGCGATTGACCAGTCGGTGCGCTGCGCGTACGGAGCTCCTAACGTGTAGTGTATTTACCGCGTCATCTGCGCCTATTTTGGTTTTCTTTGTTGTGGCGCAACGCTAGTACCGGGTGCCTAGATTATCAGTAATTTTGTTGTCATTTAATACTATTGCATCCTGATTGGATTTACCACTGTTTTTTTATCTTGTATTTTGGGTAACATTGATATATTTTTTTTCTCAATATTATATGCTGGCATTACTATTTGACTATTTGTTTTATTTTTTTTGTGTTTACCCTGTTGTGTACCAGCGGTTTTTAGGAGCTGTGACCGCTGTGTTTGCGTTTGCATTGGAGGATCAGCCTACAACTCCTTGGCGCCCTTGTACTGTTTTTTTGCCCACTCCCATCTTCGGCTTGAGCATAGTCGCGGCCGGATCCTCCCTTATTGTGACGTTGCGTCATTTGGTGACGTCACATTTCTGGCGCCCAACGTGCAATTCTTTTTATCAATATTTAAGCATTTCGGCACCTATGCTGTTTCCTCCAGGACTCTTATTATCCTTTAAATGATAAATCACCTCCTTAATATCTTCGTCCGTTTTGACTTCTATTCCGCCATTCTTTTCTGTGTCTCTGCACTCCTCCGCCTCATACTCCAGTTCTAATGGCCCTCCTTCATCCATAAGTTCTTCAAAATACTCTTTCTATATTTCTACACTTCTTGTTTTGTCGCCTATTACCTAAGTTCCCCTTCTTATCTTTGCAGAACTTCGTTTTATTTTGGTATCCCTTTTTTGTTTTCCGAATCCCCTGATAGAAGTTCCTTATTTCTTTGTTCTTACAATTTTCCTCAATGTCATTATTAATTTTTCGTTATACATCCTCTTTTTCCTTTTTTGCTTCTTTTCTAGTCATAGCAAACCTTTTCTTATTCTCTTTCGTATCTTCTTTCATCTTGTTAATTCTTGCCATCCTTCTTTCTTCAGTCAACTTCGTACACTCTTCATCACACCATTTCTTTTTCTTCAGCGGTTTCGTCTTTATAATTGCTTTCTTAACTGCAACTGTGATTGCCACTTCTACTTGTTTCCATTCAGTTGCTATATTTTGACATGTCTTTTAGGTTCTCTCTTAGTTCTTCCTGATATTCCTTTCTCACATTTGACTTTTCTAATTCCTTTACTTCGTAGTTGACCCTATTTTCTGCTTTAGTTCTTTTAACCCATGAGACTTCTCTTATTTTCATCACTACCAAATAATGGTCCGAATCGGCATCGGCCCCTCTGTAGCTCCGAACGGTGCAGACATTTCCAGCATGCTTTTCCTCAATTAAGATATGGTCAATCTGATTAGTCACCTTTCCGCTTGGAGTTACCCATGTACCTTTATGTATATCTTTATGCTGGAATCATCCATTGCAAATTCAATCAGTTTTTGTCCATTTTCGTTGCTGTTCCATCTCCTATTGGTGAAACCGTCAGTACGAATGACTCCCTAGTTGACAATTCTTCAACAAATCTTGCACTTATCTCGATTCATAACTTACCTTTTCACAGCGCGAAACCGCTAGCAGTACCTCTAAAATGACTCTTCTCACCACACTACCGATGATTCAAAATAATCAAAGAATCAGATATATTTTACAATATATGGCCTATTACTGCGTAAATAATGCCGGTTACTGTTGCTCAAATAATGCCAGTTGTCAGTGAAACTCGTGTCGAGTTGAATTACTGTGTCACTGTCTTTTGGCGTGTGGGTTTAACTTATTAAGAATTGATAGTGAATTTACGTCAAAGTTCTCGATCCAACCACTGTGTTAATAGAAGTTTATGACCAACTGTAATGCCGGCAATAAAATAAAATATTTTGGTAACTAAAAACATGAAATAATATGCTTTAAATAAAATTATAAATAAGAGAACTCTGTAGACACGGAACTGTCAGTAGTGGTTATGATGGTATTGCCTTTACATAATTTTTTTTCTAAAATACTTTGTATCGTATTTAGAAGCAGCAAATCCTCTGTGGAGTAATTTTTCAGCTTAGTTGGGGTCTATTATTCCACACGCTAAAGATTTACCTTGTATTTTAGTTTTATGACACATCTGTTCGTTTGCCACATTTTCTACCAAGAATATTTTTATTAAAACGCTCATCTTGAAATATAACCGCTCTTGGGTTTCAAGTTATCTAATTTCCAAGTGAGATACTTTACGGAAATGACTTTCTCTTATGCAAATTGTAAAGGATCAAGACTTATGAACTTGGTAATCCACAACAAAGCCGTAATGGAGGACTGAAGTGTTTTAGCTCATTTTGAAATTAAAGTGACTTATGAATCTTCAAGTACAAGCCAACATTTTCGGCGGTGTAATAAATTAGGCATATTACTTAGATAATTTCCATATTGAGTGAGGGGGGGGGCAGTGAGAAATGAGGTAGAGAAAACTTTCTGAAAGAGGGTCGGTATGATAAACTACAGCGATATGTAAGGCAACGGGAAAGACCAAGTCGTTATACTATATACTTCTAATACCGTCTACAAAAATCTCTAATGATGGCAAATTCTGGCGTAGTAGACTCCGGAGGTAAATAGTCTCCGGGTGGGTTGTTTCAGGTAGCGTTATCGGAAATAATTCAGGAGACGCATCACGGAATGTAATAAGCAAGAAGCAAGTGGGGAAATCAGAGAATTTTGAAAATTAAATGGATAGGTTAGCATTAAATATGTATAGAAAGTATTAATGAGGTGCGTTGGCCATAAGCTGAAGACGTTCATGTCATAGAAGGATTGGAAGAAAAAATGAGGAAGAATGACTACACGTTTTTCTCCTTACACTTTGACGATTATCAAGACCTTTTTGCAGAAAAAGAGGAAGCTGTACACTATAGGTATGCTTTCTCCGAACGCGAAACCTCCTACACATCCCCAACTATTTCCTAACGGTAGTAGTATAGGTAATTTCGGTCTACATCTACCTCTTTTCATTCCTTTATCCGCCTCTAATAAATCTCGAGAAATAATCCTTCGTATCTCAAATGGTGCTCTACCATGCCCTCATCTCTTATTTCTTGTACCACACATACCTACAGGTATTCAACAAATATTTCCCCCTTCTGTTTGCCCTTGTATCTTCCTTTTTCTCGTTTCCGATTGTCTTCCGCCTACTTTCTAATGGTTTTGCTGTCCGATTTCTTTGAAAATTTCTCTACTCTATCGGTTAGTTATATGTTGAAGGCGAGGTTAAAGTTGATGATTTTGTTCCATAGGTTGCAGAAGAGTGTAGGTGATACAAGTTAAGGCCATTTGCTTTCAAACATCCATTTCTACTGTAGATTGATTGAAGGAAGATTCATTGCCTAACTAAACTACACGACAGTATAATACGACGATATTTATATCTCAAAAGCTTTTAGAATGTGTTCCTATACCTACATATACTGCAGTATGGTTTAGTTTTTGGTTAAGCAATGAATCATGCTCCACATAAAGTGTCGCACGCCCATTATCCATCGGAAAATGTTTACTTTATGCGTCAATATTATTCTGCATATAACTCTGCATGACCCTAGATGTCATAGTGATCGATTAAGTATGTCAAACGCAGACAAAATCGTGTTTGCAGAGGTTTCATCTGCAGGAATAATAATAGCATCGGTATTTTATTAAAAGCTCTTTCAGAATTCAAACTACAGATATTCGAATCGAATTAACACGTCGTGGATTCACAGACAGGAATTCAGCACGACACATTTTTAATTTTCTTTTAACTGGATGCTAGTCTCGGTAAAAGAAATGAAAAGGAACCGAAATGTAATAAGGCTGAAAAACCAGCTTGAAAGAACAAAGTTTCCAAGCAACAATCATTTCATTGTATATTTCAAATTTCGATTGTCAAAAGGTTTTTATTAATTTTAAGCATATTTCTTCTCTTACATAATTATAAGGTTTGCCTTTCATACACTAAGAAAAATAGTAAGTAATATTAGTGGCCAGCCCAGGCAAGTCACAAGTAAAATATCGATCACAATAAAAATGCCTATAATTTTTCTAGAAACTGTCTAAAGTGCATAAGCTTGATTTAATATTATTACTGCAGCGCCAACCATATTACCAAGTGAAGGAAATTTAAATATTCCATTAAACTGTCAAAAACCTATCGAATATTTCATACCTACATTTTATTAAGATGTGAACTGAAATTTATATCTATATAATCTACTCATAGGGGTAAAGATGGTAGAACTGGACAGCGGGTAGCATATTTGTATTTAGTGCAACGTATCATAATTCCGAAATTTCCGAAAACAAATGCTAGCATTCGTAATACACTGCACACAAAACTCTTATTTACGTGGGTAGTAAAAATTTACATATTTTGTATACTTATTCAATATTCATCATCATCTGTTTTGGAGCAATTAAGAAATGAATTAATCACAGCATTTTGATATTTAGACTTGATGGCGTCATTTGCCGAAACAGGTGAAAATGAAATTTCCGTCGATCACGTGATATTTCCTCCCACCACGAGTTATCTACACTAGTAACTAACATGTCACTTCTGTTTCATTCATTATTCTGATTGTTGTCCAACTGTATAAAAGCCCAACTCATAACTCACATTACACACCTACCTGTTATTTGAATTACCAACGGTTTAGGTGTAAGCATTTAATGTCACTTACATACGTATCATGAAAGCTGAGAAAAATAACGGGCTTGAATGATAACTTCGAGAAACTGCTTACAGAAGTGGGTTTGATTTGACATCAGTTATTCTCACAAATCACGTTCTATTTGTGATTTAAGAGTTCTTAGAGAGATCTGAAATTTTTTTACTGTAATTGATGTTAGATGGATACACTGATTAAAATTCTTCGACAGATCGGCAGTATACTGAATTCACTTATATCTTAATAATTTTATTTTAAGCGAAGTATTTGCAATCATATTAGTAGTACAGCTACATATGTATGTTCTGGACCATTTTCCCATGCTATTTTTTATGCAGGTTCATTTTAGCGAAAATGGTACACGCTCTTGACAGACGAGCGTAGTCGGCACGTGGGTAAGGTAGGTGCCAACTGTGAGCGTATGCGCCCCGGCGTGCCCTCGCCCCGTCGCCAACGTCCGCTTGACCGCTTGTCCGGTGCGACAAAGCCGAACAATCTCAAAATGGGTAAAAATTTACACACAAACGTGACAAATACTCACCAGTTATCAATTACGTCGATGAATAATTATTGTGTCGATTTATATCTCGCATTGGACGCGCGATTGTGCACACGGAAGTGCAACATCGGTTGTCCGATTACCGCTTATGTCATCCTTGCATTACGTTATATTTTCGTTTAAGTAATTCCTTAGTTACGAACACCGTCAGCGGATTCGATGGGTAGGTAGGTAGGTATAACATAGAGTTAGTATTGTGATATATGTGGTGGGGTCGACCCCTGTAGAGTTCTTTTTTTAAGTTTTTACATTATATTTTTTTTTACAAAAATGCGTGTGTCAGGTCTCCGTCAGTTGAGTGGCCTGTTTCAAAAATACGTTTTGTCAGCCTTCATAAAAATAGACCAAAGCTTATCGGATAATTGAAATTGCATAGCCGTGTGCAACCACGCGCGTCCGATATGAAGTTTAGTTCGGCATTTTCCTTTGTGTAATAAGTTACGTTCTATACGAACAAGATTGAAGTAGAAAGAATAAAAAAATATGCTAATTTTATTTCTTTCTGAGTATGATAGGATTAGTGAAGGAGTGGGCACCTACCGCAGTGCCTCTTAGACCAGCGCCTTTTATGGTATATGTATTTGTAATATTTGTATTCCCAAATGCCACCAAGCTTTCGTTTCAAACAGGAACGCACTACACATTACAAAGGCTACTTTTCCAAATTCAGTTTGTTCGTATGGATATTTTACATATAAAATAATCCGGAATATGTGTTCTGTCTTCGTCCGAGCAATATGGTTAACTAACTGAAGAGCAGTTATGCATAAGCTCATCAACATATTATTAATTTAGTATTACATTTAGTATTAGAAACAATCGAAAAACAAGTACTCGGCGAATGAGACTGATTATGGAACCTACCACAAGCAGAATTCTAAACAGAGTAGGAAATTTTACAAGAAAAAGTACCACTCGGTAAAAAGTTATTTGTTTTAAATATTTGTTAACGTCCAAATAAATTATGACTAATCGTTGCTCCTTCTTTCAACATTATCCTTCCAATGCCTTCGTCTAGCCCTCGGGCCTCGACCATCTTACTGTGACATAATAATTCACGGATGTTGCCTCTTCTTATTAGGTCACGAACAGTTAAACCAATGATGGCTCTCAGGACTTTCATTTCGGTGGACGCTATAATTTGTTTTGCTTTATTTAGATAGATAAATACTATGATGTACCGGGTGTACAAATAAGAAAGGTCGGCGGCCGCATATCCGTAACCGTTTGCCCTAGAACTTTCGGAAAAAATATTTAAGATAAAATTGGCCACGAGAAATTGCTGGAAATTATTTTTAAGTTCGTAGATTGGCCGCCAGGGGGCGTAAGGGCTACACCAAAGGAGAAAAATATGTTTTTTCCTGAAAAATCACTAATAAAGGGTTATCAAAAATAATTTTGTTGAATTCTACTGAAAATTCTGAATATCTTTCGTTTAGGATTTTTTGCTCTAGCTCGTCAAATAGAGATGGCATGGGCGGACAAACATTGAGATGAAAGAATGCTTCTAACTCCGGTTTGGCTCAACGGAATTGGACAAACTTGAGCTTCTTGAGAAGAGCTTTCCTTGTTCAATCAAACGAAAGTTAAATAAAGTCATTTCGAATTTCGTGGCCACCGGTAGAGAGCGCGATTTTACATTCAAAGCTATTTTCGCGTTTATCTTGAAAAATTCAAATGGAATAGTATAGTTTTTTTAATACTGCTAAAAAGAGGTGAAAATTATAAGAAAAATGGTGCAAACCGCATGGTGATATCTTTTTTAGAACCGAAGATATAAATGAAGGAATATTGAGAATGGCTGCTCCATTAATTTGAACAGAAATTTTGAGTGCAAAAATCAAGTAGGCTTCGGTAAGACCCATTTTCATTTCGAACAATACAAAACTATGAGAAAAATATTGTTACTTTGTTATTAAAAATAATAAAGAAAAATATTAAAATGTTTCTTTATTATAATACACAAGTTGAAAGAAATAATTAGTAGGCTTGCGCCATTTTTCTTATAATTTGCACCTCTTTTTAGCAGTATTAAAAAAACTATATTATTCCATTTGAATTTTTCAAGATAAACGCGAAAATAGCTTTGAATGTAAAATCGTGCCCTCTACCGGTGGCCACGAAATTCGAAATGACTTTATTTAACTTTCGTTTGATAGAACAAGGAAAGCTCTTCTCAAGAAGCTCAAGTTTGTCCAATTCCGTTGAGCCAAACCATGCAATCTCTATTTGACGAGCTAGAGCAAATAATCCTAAACGAAAGTTATTCAGAATTTTCAGTAGAATTCAACAAAATTATTTTTGATAACCCTTTATTGGTGATTTTTCAGGGAAAAAATTATTTTTCTCCTTTGGTGTAGCCCTTACGCCCCCTAGCGGCCAATCTACGAACTTAAAAATAATTTCCTGCAATTTCTCGTGGCCAATTTTATCTTAAATATTTTTTTCCGAAAGTGCTAGGGCAAACGGTTACGGATATACGGCCGCCGACCTTTCTTATTTGTACAGCCGGTACTTATGAACATGTGTATTATATATTAAATTGCATGAAACTTTCTCTTATAATGCAAATTATTAGTTTAAATTTTGTTTAATTTATCTTTTACTCATTTTAATTTTGAGAAGTGCTCTCCAAAAGAACTTACAAGTAAGAAAATTGAAAATTTTAAATAACCCCCGACAACGCCTGAATAGATCTTCATAAATTATAGCTAAGAACCATCTCGATCACGTCAGATTTCAAACAAATAAAACGCATCAAAATCGGTCCATTCGTTTAGGAGCTACGATGCCACACCCTTCTTTTTGCGTCGGGGGTTAACGGCGCCTGACCAGATCTTCATAAATTATAGCTAAGAACCATCTCAATCACGTCAGCTTTCAAACAAAAAAAACCTCATCAAAATCGGTCCATTCGTTTAGGAGCTACGATGCCACAGAGCACAGACACACAAACCGACACGTCAAACTTATAACACCCCTCTTTTTGCGTCGGGGGTTAAAAAATAGGTAACAACTAATATCCGCACAGCCTGAAACTATGGGCCCTGCATGGAATGGGCTACTCTACCCTAATTATACGTATTATATCATATCACACCATGCCTACCCATATGGCAAGGTGCAATAAGAATAAAGTGTTTCTCTATGAGCCTAAAACGTTTCCCCAATGTCTTGACTAATGGACATGTGTTTATTTCGTCATGTAATGTCACGGATATAACCTGACACTGAAACAGCTTTTATAGCTTGCTATTCTACTTCGCATCCGGTGTTATCGTTTGATATGACTGCGCCTGGATATATGAAATGTATTAACTGCTGGATTGATTTACCACATACTTTCAAGTTGAATATTGCAGAGTTTCTGGGGAAGAACATAGATGGGATTTCTTGATTGGACATTTGTCGCATTTCTGCGGGATTGATTTCTACATCAGTGCGTAGTGCCCTTTCGATTGCTGTGAACAGAGATAGAGCGGTTTATTCAACTTGGCGAATTTTTCAGTTTTCTGACTAACACAAATATTGTGTCTGTGGTGGGCCTTTTTATTTGTCGTCAATTCCATGCAGTCACCGGATAAATACTCGTAACATTCCCCTGGCAAGAATTATGAGCAAACGTTAATATTTGTAATTGTTTTACTTTTGCATAATAGGTTGAGAACAAAAATAGCCAAGTTTATCAAACGGAACATGGCCGATTAATTTTTTTAGCCATTCTGAAAAATATATAATTTTAAAAAGTTCTAAAGTATAAGCCATTTGCAAAGACTGAAGAAATTGTTTTTCGTTGGTGAAGCAAAAGCACGACGTTTGATATGTACACCGTTATTGTAATACAAAGTTCAGTTATTTCACCCTCATGCATTACCAAATTAGACATTTTCATTTCTATTGCGTGTTCTGAAACAGCCGGCACTAAAATAGTTTCTACTCGACTTTCTATTAAATAGACCAAGAGCGGCACACTTTTTTTTATGTAACCACAAGATTGTTATGGGGCTCTTGTCAAATCTTTACTGCAAGTGATTGCAAACTGAAACAATTCTGCAGTGGCTATCCAGCTGTCTGATATCCGATACACTTCTTGAGCTTTCCTTGAGTTAACTCGGTTCAAAAAGTTAAACAAAATCTCTAGAGGAAGTTTTAGGAATCTGTATGAAAGTATGCGTTGAATAAGATGAGGAAACAAGAGGGCGCGAGCTTTAAAAAGGGGTTTTAAGCAGACTGCGACTGTACGAGTATCTATTATTTCAGATATTCCTGTTACAGGATAAGCCTGGCGAAACCAACAACTGTCTGGCTTGTAATTAATTAACTAAAGTATCGAGTAACATCAGTTTACTCCAGATTATTCCCTAGCTAATTCTAAGTACTTCATTTCAGACTGTATTTCTGTAAGTTAATACGATGATGTAAATTGGTTGAAATTAACATGTTACTATACAACATATCTATATAAAAATGGAATGGTACAATAGTATTTCATAATTATTGATTTTATCACTACTATGCGTACTACCAATATTACAATTAAATGTATTTTCGGAAATTGCTTTCCATCTTCAGAAGACATTTGTTTCTATTATTGAAAATAACTAACAGAATTCCAAGAGAACCAGAACTAATCTGACCTGAACAACTGACTGAGTTGAATTTATCTAGTTTTTGATCTTTTACTGAGAGTTTATTTTGTTGAGTTTTTATACCAAAAGTTTAGATAACTCAATTATATTCAAAGAAAAATATGTAGGTATTAAAATGCCGATCTGTTAACAACTTATTTGTTTTAAATTATTCCTACATCTCATAATGAAACTAGCATACCTACCTAACAATTATTGACATCCTTTTAGCAGTTCGTATTAATTTGATTAAACTTTTAACTGGATATAAGTAGGTTAAACGAACTGCCTTTAAACTTTAATGAAAACTGCTTTCGATATTTTATTAACTCGTATCATCTGCGACTCGCTTAGAGAGAACTTTGATATTAAATTAGTTCTCACGCTTCGCGATAAACTTCAAAATGAAAAAAAAGTTTAAAACTTCGTAATACGGTATTGCATGTGTGTTAAAAAAGCTTATTTTTCAAAATCCAGAATACCCACCCAAGTCAACTAGTTAAAGAATAAAATAGGTATTAATGAAAAGGTTAAGTTTATGCGCATGCTAAAAATGTAGGAAAAGCATGAAGAATTTCAAGGAAATCCTATAATTCCTACTTTACTTGTTTTGTTATGGCATTTTCTGAATTGTCCCATTCATTTGCTATTGCATCTCATCTATAGAAAGGCAAATATATAAGTATAATAGGTACACGGTGGTTCTTAAAAGGTGACAGAAGAGGTAGGAATAAGAAGACAAGTTTTTATGAACATGCGTTCTAAAATTACTCCCAATAAGAATACACGACGCCACTGCTGAAAACACGAAACAAAAATTTCTACAAAACAAATAATAAATTTTTACATAGGTGTTTATAAATTATGTATTTAAGATCAGATCTTATTGTTCTGACGTCCGTTCTAACATACATTAGAGGTTGTCAGAATGATAAAGGGGATAGAATTAAGAAACAGCGTTAAATCGAATAAAACATAATTTAGAAAAATTAATTACGAGATTCACAGCGGGAAATGTACCGTCGACACTTGGGGCGGAACGTCACATACCTCACGCACATGAAATAAGGACTACAGCTAAATAAAATGATTAGTCATGGTTGAGATAAGAGATGGTTAGTTTTATCTCGGTTCCATTTTTGTACCAACTGCGCAAGTATACAAACTTATTGAGTACCTCTGATGTGATGTTGTATTCTGATTGGCTGTGACCTCTGATAGTTGTAGAAAATGGGGCAGATAAGTGGCGCGTCACAAACGTCAGATTTTCATTCCAAACAAAACAAAGCCACGTGCTTTCTGACGTTTTAACCTAACCTCTGAAATATAATTATAGTTGTTTTCAAGTTTTTACACGTAAGTCCAACACACAAATTGAAAATAAACTGTTTTCACTGCAAAACGTCTATAATTATATTGCAAAAACTAGTTTAAGAAGTTGTAAATAATATCGATAAACGTCAAATGGCACGTGCTTTTGTTTTGTTTGGAATGCAAATCTGACGTATGACGAAGGCACTTATGTCCCCTATAGAAATGTCATACGTCAAAGTTTAGTTTAGGCGAATACGTTCTATTTCTATAGATACCAAGTTAAGCTATTAGTTGGGAAGCCTTTTACCGTTATTGTTTGTTGCAGATTAGTAACAATACAGGGTGTCCCAGGTAAGCCTCGACAACATTGCTATCTCACTTATCTTGAAAGATAGAAACACGTTTAAATGGGGAAAAAATGTTACAATTTGGAGCTCTTTAATATGCCCTCACAAAAATTGACTTTGCCCTGTTGGTTTCCTAGATATTTGAAAAAAAGGAAACATTTGCAATTTGGTTTTTTGTTAATAACATTGTTATTGTTATTGCTATTAATTTTGATGATCTATTAAACTTTTTCCCCATTTAACCGTGTTTATATCTTTAAAGATAAGTGAGATAGCAATACATATTGTCGATTCTTATCTGGGGCAACCTGTAGTGTGTTTGTGCACACCCTTTTATTTTAACGGAGAAGACTAACAGAAAATAATTTAATTTTAATAGTTCCTGGATCATTTAAACGAAAAGCGAGAAAAATCATCGAGTATTTAATGGAAAGTTTTACTTCCACTACATTTGTGAGGGAGTGCGTATAAGAACAATATAACGATTATAGCAGTGGTGACTGCATGAATGAGCTCATATTCGTAACATCGCTTACCAGGAACTACGACATTTTTATATTCAACCAGAAATAATGTACTTTATAAAAAATGGTCGATAGCTGTATGGAACAGGAAACTTTTTGTTCCACAGCTCTTTCTCTGTAACGTATTTCCAAACCGTTGAATACACTCCGCAGGCGTTTAATCAAACTAGTCGACTGGTAACAAGGCAGACAAGAAGTGCCAGTAATACCTATACCTAGTGTATTACGCAACGGACATGGAAAGTGGCAAATTTCATGCTAGTGCAGAAATCACACGAGTGTATATGAAATACACTTTCCATCGAGTTAAGTACACTATTTTTCCCACGACCCCTTAAGAAAGTCAAATTTATTAACAAAACAGTAACTTTATTTTTAATTATTTGTTATCTATGTTAGTAACTATGAGCATATTCGAATAAATCCGACCGACTTATGAATGATTTGTTCTCTTGCCCGCCGATTCATATATGCCCAGTTCGTGCCTAAAATATTTAGGTCTTCCATCGAGGAGCCATTAAAATATTTAACCGCCGTACCTTTTAAGATATTTTTCTGGGTAAAAATAAAGTATCCGCTTAATACTGATAGTGTGAATATCTCGAAAATGAGACGTTCACTTATTTCTTTGTTTTTACTATCTTATTCGTAATTAAAATACAAATTTTCTCATTTAATCGATCCCTTAGCCCTTAGCTCTAACATTAACTTTGGACGTTCTGTATCTGTCGAACATTCATTCCATATTATAAAGCCGTAATAATCTAAGAATTTCCTACTACTAGATTGACTGCAGATTTTACTATTCTCATAAATCCAATCATACTTTCAATTTTCTAGTGCCCAGTGAAGTTCGTACAATAACGATAATATTAAATAAATCGACGATATAATTCTCCCTCTATCCAATTTTCTTCTGAGAGCAACCCGTGTGTAAATAGTCGCTTGCTGAAATTTCTCCAGTTTTGATTCAATTCACCTCGTTTACTTTACCCCAGCAAGTTGAATGTTTGTTAATTACATACTTTCGTAGGAAATTAGTTAGACAAACCAAACCCTAGTTGCAATTTAGGAAAACAACATCTAAGTAACTTTAGAGTAATATATCGACTTATACCGATGCGAGGGCATTATTTCTCTGTTTCATGTAAATCGATAAAAGTGTCAGGTTCATTCATAATGTTGGTGCTTTTGCTAAATTGACTCTCTTTTAAAGAGAATTCTCGTCAAGAATACTAAGAATATCATTAAGTTTATCGGTTATAATGGATGTCTGTTACAATTAGGTGCATTTCAAAATATGATTGATGCGTTTTAAATGGCATATATTTGATACCCAGAAAATAAATTCCGTAACTCCTAATGTTCCCATAATGTGGGGTTGACTGTACCTAAAATGTTCACTGCCATAAATTGATTGGAACATACCTTCTGCAATATCATTTAAAAAGAATAGTACAATTTGGCCCCTCAAAACATCTGAAGTGGTAGCAAAGAGCTTGCGATATGCCCAGGATTTCGTGATTGAAAACAGGATAATTAAATTTTGGGGTGCGTAATAATTGAGCGAATAAGGAAAGTAAAATGTCAGGGTGACCGAATTTCTTCTCAACCGTGCATCATACTTTCTAGATGGTGACATGATTGTCCTATCACAATGAATTCGCAAGCGAAAAGATCGTTATAGTAAGTGCTAATTGGTTAATTGCTAAATAATTCCGGTATAGTTAATGCAGGGAGGGTTCTTTATTCATAAACGGTGAAATTAATGATAAAACAGAAAAAGTTAAAAGGGATTCTATTACTTTAACTATTACACGTTACGGAATTTAAAATGATATTTACAATAATATATTGTTAAATAAATACGTGATTTTTGAGTGGGATATTTCATCGGGATCAGATACTACTCGTCGTATGATTTAACTGTTTCTGGATACTGGATTTTCCGTTGGAGCACAGTGGTGCAATCAGTCGAGGTCCAAGCCTGCGATATACGTCGGAGCTCCTAGGGTACAATCCCGTGTAGTGCAGCTTTATTAACCGGTAGGTACAAACACGTCTGCTGGTAAGTGGTCCGACCTGACTAAGGCCCGGTTTTTTCAAAGAATCCAACACCGGGTTAAGTCTGACACCGGCTTCGTTGCTATGATACAATCAATCAGAAAGCCGGTATCATAGCAACGAAGCCGGTGTCAGACCTAATCCGGTGTTGGATTCTTTGAAAAACCGGGACTAAGTCAGTTACACCTCTGCTACATGCAAATTAATTCCGGCCAGGTTAGTTTAATCATTGGCAGCCATCCGGCTTCAGTAATTAAATACTAGCGATGCAAATTCTTTGTATGTTATTCTCGTTAGAATAAAACAATGGCTGCCGTCGATGAACAGCGAATCACACGCCGTAGGCTAAAATTATTCAAGCGGGTTTTCGGATTGCATGCAGGAGAAGAAGTTGTCTCGTCTTCGATATTTCACGCTGGCTTTTATAAATTCTCTCTTGTAATTCTGCGGTTAGGCTCGTCATCCCTTCCATCGGGCTAGTCGACGTGAGTGGCGTGGTTCCATCTCCGCTACTTGCTCATTTACGCTCGTGACGTCGCGCCTTACTTTTCTCTCTCTGTAACGCTGTAAGCTATTATATTTCATTTCTTATGGATCGGACGTTTACGAGATAAGTGGAAGGACAAGATATGACTAAAAAGTGTAACTTTGCATTAACATTTTGTTAAATTAATGTACTAGATATGTAATTCTTTCAACAGCATGTTTGTAATTTACTCATCAATGCCTTTCTCCAGATATGTCACATAAAAGGTTAAAAATGAAAAAAACATATTTTTTCATTCAGTGCGCCTTTATCCTCACCTGGTACACAATTTAATGTCAAATTTGATGCCTCCATGTTTTCAAAAATGAAATAGTCAAGAATGTAGGTTAAGTATAAATTGACAGCGATCCATTATCATCTTAATTAAGACACACAACTTTAGTAAGAACAAGGGGAAAATGTGAAACCGATGCAACGTTCGCAAGAGTGTACCCAATGCGTATTGCCGTCATCAGTCGTGTCAGAGAATATATGAAGTTTACCAAGGGAACTATGGAATTCTAGTCCAGTCCACACTCAAAGGTTTCATACCCTGAAGGCACCTGGTGGATTGTTAATTCTTAGAAACATGATGAATTACATCAAAGCACTCAGATTCTGTTTGATATAAGAATCCGAAGGCAGCGTAGCATTACATTTGTCGTTTAATATACAGGGTGGAGTATTTTTTGAATATTGAAGCATATAATTATCGTATTAGGTAATCGGGAAAGACTTATTTATGATTTAAGACTTAAATTTGGCAGTGGTGTTACAATCGATGCGTCACATAAATACAAAAATTACTCTAGTGGTTCATTAAATCTGAAATAATTCCATTATAATGCATTTTAAATCATGTCCGCATACCACACAAGTGTTGGAGTTAGTCTGTCAAAACTAGGTTCGGTTCTATTTGTGCTGACGTCACGTCGTCATTTTTTCTTGCTATACAAACGAAATGACCCATAAACTTTGTTGCTGCACACGAATTTGAATATTTTTCAGTAATTTTAATGTTCTATTTATGTATTTATTAAAAATGATCTATTTGTGGCCTAATATAAGAATATTACTACAGTTGTTATTATTTCTATTGTTTTTAGGTATTAATAACTGAACAAATAAGCTTCATGTGTAGTGAATTAAGATCACTTTAATCAATCTTAATTTATTGTTATTTAATTCCTGAAAAAGAAAATACAAAAGCAACTGAAGAAGTACCCTGCCCAAACATTTGTTGAATTATATTTAATCATATTTATTCAGGTAGTATCTTAACATTCACAAAATTCTGAAAAATATTACTCAATATACTCGTAATAACACAAAATCATAATCTCTTTTTCGTAAA
This sequence comes from Xestobium rufovillosum, assembly GCA_963966045.1. Lineage (NCBI taxonomy): Eukaryota > Metazoa > Arthropoda > Insecta > Coleoptera > Ptinidae > Xestobium > Xestobium rufovillosum. Next base: position 31,593,142 of record OZ014493.1, read on the forward strand.
AATTTATTACAACGCGTCATCTAATACAATTTTGGGTTCTTATATAAAGAAAACTATTTTTCACTCTAATAGTAAAGGCAATATGCTACATTTAATGTTCTCCATGTTTTACGGCATTCTATTATTACTGTAGTTTGGTAGTAATTTGCGACCGGGTGTTGCTTGTAATAACGGCAAACAAAATGACTAATTTTTCAGGATCATTCTTTGAGTTCAGAGTACTTGTAAAGCTGTTTCATCTATTAATTCGGATTGCAACCATATTGAAATGATAATTAAAGTTGGGCAACATATGAATACGGAATGAGTGTAAGAAAGAAAGAAAAGTTAAAACGCACCCCCGAAGTTTTAAATAATTGCGAAATTCGGATCACTACTCACAAACCGTACATAATTGAATGGACATTCGAGAAAATCAACTATTTCTTAAAAATTATACGGTTTCACTTGAGAAAATGAAGTTTTAGCGTTTGATATTTTCTAACTTGACCATGCTAATTCCCTGTACAGCATTTTAGGGCTTCAATCCTATACCAGTCTCTCATAGATATTATTTTCTTGTCACTAAAAGTTTAGCTGTTTCAGCATTGTTCAATCCGAAGATACTTAATTTTCAAAATCCTTCTACGCATAGCAAAATTGTTAACGAAAATTTTAGTCAAAAAAATACAATCTCATAGTAGAATAAATTAAGGAATCTAAAAATGCAATCAAATACGGAATATTCCATTTAAATAAATAGTGTTAGTGCTGTGGAGAAGAATTGGGACAACCTGTATAAATCGAAACAGTGGGGTAGGTACTGAATGAGGAGTCTCTCATATAACTTTTATCTGTAAGACGCACAATAAAGGCGCAAAACGCCACCGCGGCACTCTTGGGACACCCTGTATAATAGGTACATCAAGTCAAATCGAATACTTCTGAATTGTAACCTGTGGAGCTGCCCGAGGAGCTGCCATCGCCGTCGGTGGAGTATCTGGTCAATCTTGTTACAAGCAGCGTCTTGGGGCCGTGAAAATGGCCGGTGCGCTGCGTGACAAAACTCTCTCAGGGGTGGTGGTGACGTTGATGCTGTTGAAAGGAAACACAATGATTGAAATGAAAGTTCCCAATAGCTCGCAGAAGCCACGTAAGGGAGTGTTTGGTAGCGGTTTCTTGACCTGGAGGAGCAGGCTGAATTCCTTCTTCTGGGTTCTGATAAGAACCGGCGATGTGAACACCACTTCAGTGCGGTTGACCTGGGTTTGTCCTAGGAGGAGCTGGATCCCTTGGATTGGCTTGGAGATGGCTTGGATGCTGAAGTTGACTTGGAGTTGGTCTTCTGACCAGCGCGGTGGCTGGTGTCTGACTGAGTCCCAGATCTCGAAAAGCAACGGTTTTTATGCATCTTTCTGACGTAATGGCGAGCTGCCATTGGTGGAGACTCTTGCTGTGGCACGGTAACAATCTTGTGCTGCTCTGTTTTCGGCACGTGCGCGCTCATATTTTCTAATTCATTCTACTTGTTGATTAAGATAAACAAATTACCGGTATTGAAAATATTTTATTTCAAAAGACGACAAATTTTCTGAATTATATTCTAAATTCAAAGATTTGGAATAAATGGTTTAAGTTAATAACCCCCTGGACTTGTCCGCTTCCATGTTAAATTGCATGTTAAAATGCTCAATTTTGACATTAAATACTTTTTTTGTTGTGTTTCAAAACAATATACAGATTTCTCTAGAGACGATAGAGTAGGCAAAAACGAACATTTTTTGTCAATAAACCCATGCCCGCCTGGGTTTCGTTAAGGTTCTAGGAGACAAAAAACAATCTTAATTATAGCCCCGATATCTAGGCAGTCAAACGAATTTACAAATAAATAATGCTCATTGTCCCAAATTGCACTCAAATACTCAAGAGGTTCAAGTTCAGACAAACTGTTTTCCTGCCATTTTATAATAATAATTTTATGGAAATAATTTGATAATAATAATCTGTATTTTTGCCTATGAGGTGAACTCCAAATCAGAGAACGCAATAATAATAATTAAGAAAAAATTTAATACAAAAAAATTACAAAGAATGTTCAAATTGTCTTCCATTTTGACGGTTACAAAGTTCGAGGAGCTTCTGCAGAGATTCTCAAACACCAACAAAAATGTTTGGGCTATCCCGTACTATTCCAGCCGCGACTGCTATTCTTACTGCAAGGTCTTCAACATTTTCTACGGGTGTCTCGTATACTAGTGTTTTCATATACCCCCATAGAAATAAATCTAGGGGATTGAGATCAAGAGAGCGTGGAGGTCAGCCCACAGGTTCACCCCCTCTAGGGAATCACGAGCTGCGAGTGAAAAATGTGATGGTGCACCATCATGGTGAAACCACATTCGCAGCCGAGTTGCCAAGGGCACCTCCTCCAGTAGTTCGGGAAGAGTTTCTTGTAAGAAGATTATATAGATATGCCCATTACCCAGCCTACAATTAAAAACATATGTTGGTAGTGGTGAACTCTAATGGCGTGAGGATTGTGCTGAGACCAGATATGACTGTTTCGACTGTAGAAAATTTCTTCTCGAGCAAAACAAGCTTCATCTGTAAAAAATACACGGTTCGAAAACACAGGGTTGACATTCTGCTGCATAAACCACCGGACAAATTCTTGGCGTAATGGGAAATCTGCAGGGTCAAGTGATTGCATTTTTTGCAATTTGAAAGGGTACAAGTGGTCATCATGTAGTACTCGCCATACGGTGGCAGCAGACGTGCCTAACCCGTCTGCGACAGCACGAACACTTGTCGGGGGATTTTCTCTAATCATTGCCAGAAATTGGCCCTCTACCCCAACAGTACTCACGTAACGTGTTTGTTTGGAGCAAAAAAGCCAGTTTCTTGAAATCGTTGATACAAATCGTAAAACGTTCTCTGGTTTGGAGTTCCGTATAAATCCGTCGTGCACGTCCATGTTACAAGGGGTGCTCCAAAAGCAAGGAAGATTTTAGCATACTCTTGAAATGTAAAGTGCGGAGTCTCTAAAAAAATCTGTATATTGTTTTGAAACACCTGTATTTTAGCTGCAGTGAAAACAAATATTGCAGTTAGTAGGCAATTAGCAATATCTGATTGAAGAACACCGAAACTTTGAAACTGTTTTCTGATGTTGCACCACATGAATACGAAGCGTGCAATTACGAATAAACCCTGCAACGTAGCAAACTGTGAAACACAATTTCAATTACCATTATTTAAGCGGCAATTACTCTATACCTACGACAACTCAATATTATTATAGTGAGCATTTCTTGTATCAGAAACGGAAATTGCTTAGCCGTAGGTCCCGTTGAAGTTGTACTTCAATAGACCCACCTAATACGCAGAATTATTCCTCTAGATGCAGGACAGTGGTACTAACTCCAAATCGGATTGAAAATTATAAATAAACAGTAATCCAGTCGAACAGGAAATAATGTGGAAATTCAGCTGAAACCAATGATTTAAACTCGTGGGTACTTGCCATAAAAACAGCAATTCTAGGCAGCCCTGATCTGCCAAGAATTATTTACCCTTCTGTAAATTTTCTAAAAGTGTAAAGTAATTTAAAAATTCGTCGAATTTGTCACAAACTATCCGACTGAATTTCAGACTAAAACCAATGTAACAGAAACTTGTGTTTTAGTAACAGTTCGCTGTGGTAAATAGAAAACGGAACTTTGAAAGCGATGTTAATGATTAATAAGATTGATGTGATGCAACTCTCGTCTATTCTCTACTTCAAATATTAGATCAGCACTACAAATCCGAGTGCATTCTGTAATGGGATATTGAAATTTCAAACTTTTGTAGAAGAGAATAGCAATTCCTAGTTGCGGCTTCAATTCAGGAAGTCCAATATGAACTTTTATGGCATTGGAGAATGTTCCTGATGCATCATATCTATCAATAATAATGCTCTGCGAATAGTTCATGTGGGAAACGAACCACCTGCCCATATGATTGTGAAAGTGGTTTCTGCAATACTGTAAGATGAATGTTATATGAAATATTTGTTAAGGGAACACGCATCTAATATTAAAAAGCTCCTATCTGATTCAGATTGATACATGGTACGCGGAGCAGACATACATTATTAATCACACTCACTTAAAATTGCCATACAATCTATAATTCTGTCATATAATTTAATCGATTTAACTTTTGAATTACAGGGTAATTGCAAAAAGATGGGGTAATTTTGAACGTGAAAACCTTCGTATACATTGATTTTTTCATTGGTTTTGGTTGTCATTCACTTTGGAGTTCTCACTACGTCTCGTGTAAACATAGCAACCAATAAACGCTTGCACTATTTTCAGTGTTTTATAAACCACCTGCATAAGCGCGGATAGGTGCTTTTTTCACTGTGAATCCTACTTTCAAATCTTGGGTACAAACACAACGGAAGCTAGTTGCTTGTTCGCTGGTCGCTGGCGCCGACAATAATTCCCTTCGTAGTAAATCGGCTGCGCTCGGCAACGCACCGGGTGTGTCGTCTAGTGTAGACCCCAACGTCTTGCAGAGGGGACTTAGCTATTTACATTTACGACTGAAGGATCCGGGGTACTCACAGTCTAAGCGTTTGTTTGTGGAAAAGGCAAAACAAAGCAGTGGACCAGTTGTGTAGTAAGAGGTGCCGCCGCGGAAACGGAATATCGCGGAACATTTGCTTGGTCGGTTGTTTGAACATAACAATGCTATCCGCGACTCGCTGGTCTACGACCGTGTAGGCTTCACAACAAAATCAGCTGTTGTATAAGAACGCTGGGTCCATTCTCCAAGTCTTTGGTAGACCCATCACTACTCTCTAATCTAGGCACTTCCTGATCGCTCGCAGAGTTGTAATGTTGCGTGTACGATTACTAACTGTAATTTTCAATTAGAAAAAAAATTATTTCTGATGAACATTACATTTTCATTTAAATAAAAATATTTTACGCTTACGTTTCTCACGCTTTTAAACTCTAAGAAACAATAAATTCTCATTGAAAGGGTTTTAAAAAAGTTTGCTTTGCTTTCAAATACCTACGTCCAATCTTTTTTACAGTTGGCATAACTTTTTTTCAATATAACCAATTTGTTTCAGTGCTGAAATTGAATTGACAAGTACTAGGAAATCGAAAAAATACAACAAATTGTCATAAGTACATACTAACAAAGTTTATTCGCTAATGATTATTACAAAGCTGTACATGGTACATATAGAACGTGTCCAAGATAAGGAGGGCCAGTATGGGGATATTGGAAATGACAAGAGATGCGGATTTGGTTAACTGGGAAAAAAGTTGTGTAATTAAAGGACCAACAAAATGGCGCCTAGAAATCCTTGATAAGATTGTCTGTTTTTGAGTTATTTTGAAAAAACTGAATTTATGAATTTTTAACTATATTTTTTCTGGCTTTAATATTAAAGTTAGAGCGAAACCGACGAAACTTCTTCGTAGCAACTTTTGATGAAATTAAAGATTTCATTGCCAATTTTTTTATTCTACGTTTCGTCTTCGAGCAACCATCATCAACTTCATTTTTTTAAATACGGTCCTGATTTCTGATGTCAAATTTTATGAGCCCTTTTTATTCTGAATTCTACAATGTATACACATTATGGTTTAATTACGTTTCGACCCTTTTTTGGCCATCATCAAAGAATTTTTAAGATACGGACCTGTATGTCTCATAGTTTTGTAAAAAATATGTACATACAGTATAAGTTGGTCAATTTTTAAGTGCACCACAAGAGTTTTACGAATCTGTTAGATGATACTAGCGATAAGCACCTACCCTACTCTAAGCATAGCGCATCTTGCAGTTTTGGAAAATCTTGTTAGTTTCTGATATCAGAAGAAAGCCCAACTAACTGTATTTCTCATAATTTTTAGAAAATTAAGAGAAATGCAGGCCGTATCCTAAAAATTTCTTGATGATGGTCAAAAACGGGTCGAAACGTAATTAAACCATAAAGTGTGGTACATTGTTGAATTCAGAATAAGAAGGGCTCATAAAATTTGACATCAGAAAATCAGGACCGTATTTAAAAAAATGAAGTTGATGATGGTTGCCCGAAGACGAAACGTAGAATAAAAAAATTGGCAATGAAATCTTTAATTTTATCAAAAGTTGCTACGAAGAAGTTTTGTTAGTTTCGCTCTAATTTTAATATTAAAGTCAGAAAAAAATATACATAGTTAAAATCCATAAATTCAGTTTTTTCAAAATAACTCAAAAACGGAAAATTATATCAAGGATTTCTAGGTGCCATTTTATTGATCCTTTAGTTACGCAACTTTTTTCCCATTTAACCAAATCCGTATCTCTTGTCATTTCCAATATCCCCATACTGGCCCTCCTTATCTTGGACACATTGTATATGTACCACTATCATTATGTCATAAATCCCAGGACGTGTTCTATGATTCAAAACAAGGGAATCAAGTAATATAAACTTGGACAATAGGAGAAGCGGATCGAAAGAGAGTAGAAGCGTTTGAAATGTGGTGCTACAGACGCATGGTGAAGATACCGTGGATAGATAAGGTTAGCAATAAGGAGGTATTAGAAAGAGTTGGGGAAAAGCGAAAGGTATGGAAGACAATAAAAAATAGGAGAGATAGGATGGTAGGGCACCTTCTAAGACACGAAGGAATAGTTCGCGACATACTAGTCAGATATAGGAATAAAAAGAGGTAGGGGTTGGCCTAGATTAGACTACTGCTCTCACATAGTTAGGGACGTAGGATGTTCTGCTTTTAGGGAAATGCATAGATTAGCTTAGGATAGGAAAGGATGATGGTACGCGTCTAACCAGTCTTCAGACTGAGAACCTTATAATGATTAAGATACAGGTGTTAAAATATATCGATGTTTCATTCCATTTTTATATCTTATGAATGATGTACTCGAACAAACTGAAATTTTGGCCGAATATTTGACTAGCTTTTCCTCAGAATCTGAAGGTGTGGAATAACATTTTACCTGAACAATGTCAGAGATATGGGAATATATGCTAATAATTCATATACACAGTGTTTGAATCGGAAACTTTGGCGTAATCTCCCTAGCTTTAATGTCATATGATGGTGTTACATCCTTATATAGTGATTTTTTTATTTCCACTACAGGGATTTTGCAAACCACCCAGAGAGAGAAGGTCAGTTCAATGGGGAAAGTAGTGTAGGTTTCTGAAATTTATAAATAAGCAATTTGACATTTTGGAAAATTTGTGTGGTTTTTGAACGCTCCAGTTTTAAAGATGGAATTGCCTAATATAAGTAACTCCTTTTTTATATCAGTCTACACCACAGAAATTTGGATTCCAGATATTTCGGGTGCAGGGGAAAGCACGGTACTGATGAATCCCACAAGGACGAAACCAGTGGTCTACGGTTTTTCCATGCATATTCGAAACATGCAATATTGAAAAAATTAATATTATCACATACTCCAGAGGTAGCGCGTAGAACGAGTCGTACTTATATACATATAAATAACAACGCCAAATGCAATTTTTATCTCACATATATAGGTACTCGCGGTACTCACAAAAGTTTTACTTTTAATTAAAAACCTATATATTTTATACTCGTACTACCCTACTGTGTGTAGGAAGTTCTTTATAATTTTGAAGGGGTGTTGTCACTAAAAACTAAAACAGAACAAATTTTAGGTTACGAAAGTTTTACTCAACAGTAAGTGCTTGACCAGCAAACATACCCCACAAGAATGTAACAAGCATGACAGTGATGTGGGTTAGGTAACGACGACGACATTTCCGCACACCTATCAGCATTTAATTTAAAATGTTGGAATAAGCTCTTATAAAATTAATTTAATTTTCACTTACAATTAATAGAGCTGAGTTCGAATGAACGACTTTCTGGTTATTTTATACATACCTACTTTATTAAAGATTTAATAATTTAATTTAATTTTTTGTGACGTGGGTCGGCCACTCTTTACTATGCTACGGTTGCTACTCCAAGAAGATGTGGTTTATGAGCTTTGGGACAGAAGATGGATCCCATTGAACTGTGCTTTATTTAGGTGTTTATAATTTCACCTATTGAGATTGTAGGTAACTATGTTGTTTATACAGCAGTATCATTTCACTTAGGTACAGCAAATTGTACAAGCGAATTTTTGAAAGTACGCAGAGTAGTTTTTTGCCTGTACCGTAACGATAACCTAATGCATGCAAAGTAAAGCAGTGGAGCACTGGGGGCATTGTTAGTACTGTGCTTTATTACTATAATGATTCAATTCTCTCGTTAAAGTAGAAAAACTTTTACGAAAAGTGTTGAAAGCGCCCGTTGTTAATCGACTAATAATGCTTCAAAATAATCGTAAGGTAAGCGCATTTGAAGCAGTAGCGTAATGAATACTTCAGACGTAGTTTTGATGCCAGTAAGTACAAAAACTAGAATTAAAATAGGACTACGTTGAATAGTGCACCGCAACTGATTTTTAGTACTTTTAGTATATTATTATGTTAAGTATAATCCTATATTAATGAATCTACTGTTCCTATTGTAGCTTTGCATAGGAAACGTATTTGAAATACACCAACATTTACGTTTTGTTTAGATAATAATTCAAATTTTCTATTATGTATAAAGAAAATTTGAACGAGGAAAACCTGCAATTTTTAAAAAGTGTTTTTTATCAATATAGTTTGCTGTATTATACAAAAGGAGGAGGAGGAGGAGGAGGAGGAGGAGGAGGAGGAGGAGGAGGAGGAGGAGGAGGGGGTGAATCATTACTTTGAACGTGGTGGAGTTTAATTTATCATACTTGTTAAGGCGCCTTGGATTACTACAGCAGGTATTAATATTTTGAACACAAATGCATGCATTTTGGAATCCATCCCAGTAATTATTTTTTGAGATAGTACCTACTTCATTCGCTAATTAAGCGTGTTCTTCTTTATTCGCAGTACAAGAAGTGGTAGAGGTGGGAAGTTGGCTGCATATTTTAACTTGCTCCGAGCGTTGGGTCATAGCGACTACTTTAATTAAAGTTTTCATAAACATTGACTAAAATGTATATCGTTTAGTTCACTATTTTCTAGAAATGAATGGTGATATATTCCACGTTTATTGTTTTAGTAAAAATAACCATGCTCCTGTAAGAAATGAGATCTGGAATTTATAAGCTTAGAAAGTGTAATTCAGTTGATAAATCCCAGTGAAATTCATACGGAAATATTTGCTATCACGTCCACCCGAACAGAATAAACAGGAGTATATTTTAAACCAAAACCTAGGTTGGTAGCATAATAGGAGACGAGCATTTATTAAAGTGAAATTGTTAGATAAGAATACTAATCTCTTGCTCAGAATAAGAGCGGTTGGAGTTTATCAAGTCTTTCCAGGAAATTAGACGTCATCCAAGCATAACGACTCGTAAACGAGCACTAACGGTTTATGATATTATAATCCAGCTATTACTGTTTTAAACTAACGACATTTTACATGGTCACGTTACTCTGGAAATCTGGAAGTAATCTTTATGGTTTTATTATTCTCGCCCTTACTGCCGTCTATCAAATTACCTGCTCCACCCAGTTTGTTAGTTCTGTCTCTTTTGACAGATTTTAACAATGCAGGTAACTTTTCATGTTTGGTTCCTCAATATTCACGTAACTCTTATTCCAAATATGCTCTGCTATACTTAAACCTGAGTGGTTTTCCTTATTTAAATTCCAGAGAAATCAGTATGCGTTTGCCATGGCTTCAGTTGGAAGTAATACTCCCATTCTCTGAGATCAGGTAGCTCGTCCACATCACAGTAGTTTAGATATTATATTGCCAGAATTTAAGTTGACTGCCAGCAAACTTGATCAAATACATGTAGAGAGTCACGCAAGTAACCTCAGCGGTCACTCATCAAACTATGCTGACATGAGTAATAAGAGAAAGAAGCACGACTGGAGGCTGATGGGTTGCGAGTACCTAACTAAAGCCGGAGATGACATCATTTCTTTGGAAGTTTCGACTGATCCCTTACCATGGGGAGGATGAGGCTCCGGCGGACGAACAATGACGTCGGCATGGAATGCAGATCTTGGAGGTGGTAATTTCGGTAATTCGGTAATTTCGGCTTTCACATTGAGCATACTTTGAAGAACTTGCAACTCCACTACCATTTGATAAGGATGCCCTACTCAACGACTGGCGTATAAGCCTAGAGGCAGCGGACGTCGAATGTACAAAATATTGTACAGGATCTACTTACTTCCATACACTTCAATACCATAAGAAATTGGATTTAAATGTTCGGTCCTTTATAGCTAGAATTGAATTCTTTTACCTTTTATCATAAATGAACGTACGTGAATAAATAAAAAATGTTGAAGGCGTGAACACGAACACCAAAATGTGTTATAATTACCGAATTTTATCTTGAACACGTTCACCTTCGATCTATTGGAATGAGATAGTTTATACATTTTTGTATAACACCTAACAAATCATGCACGTAAGTGGGTTGTCAACTTTTTATCGGCCTAGTGAAGTTTTTGACGAATAGCGGTATCCAAGGAATATTCGTCCATTCGTGGGTAAAACCAATTGTGTCCGTCGGAAATGAGCCCGCGGTGAATCGTACAATCTGCGTCCGCTGGGGGAGCCTGCGAACAGTTGTGAAATGCGGCAGAGCAGATTTGCAGGTTGAACAATTTGCGGATTTTTAGAAGGGAAGTGCGAACTTTTGTAGACAAAGCCCATTCTCTCAATTTAGAAGTGTAAGCTAAGGTCTCCCTGTCGGGTTTAATTGAAGCGAATAAACGCCGCGATTTAGAGCATCGATTAGTTAAGAGTCCGGCAAACCCCTTTAAAATGAACCCGAAAACTGACTTCGTAGTGCTATGCTCATTTCTAAACGGTGAAAATTGAAGTGTTGAATTTTTAACAGTTTATAAACGAAACTTTATTTTATGTTTCCATTGAAAGAAAATTTAAAAATTTTATCTTAGAAAGTGTCAGTTCACTCATGAAATTGACCAACTTCACGCGTGCTTAGCGCCAAGAGATTTACAGTTTTCGAAAAATCGTTTCAATGGAGACATAAAGTATACCTTCTTCTACCATAATCAGGCTTTCGTGTTGCTAAATTTACTAGGATGAAGGTGTAATCATGGTAGAGCGAGAGCGCTGCAAACGCAAAATATGGCTTGGTATGTGCTGCCGCCTCGTAGCGACTGAGCGTAAACTTAGAGTGCCGTTGTCTCATTTGCTAGGTACGGAACGCGCAGGCTTTGAATGTGCGTTGTTCCTGTGTCCATAAATGTGTTTAGCGCGACGGTGTTGCAACACAGCTGATAGTTTGCTCCGATTTCTAACGGATTCCTCACCGACCCGATGCCCCGCAGGTGTAACTTTTGATCTGCTTTGCCGCAGTGTGACGAAAAAATCATACCGTACAAATTTTACACTAACCTTCTATTGTCATAACTAGAAAAAACATAAACCCTTTGTAATTGGTGCATATTCCAGCAGTTTTTCCTTAAATTTTGTAATTAAAATGTTCAATGTAACAACAACATTTTCTGATAAATATAATAAAGTAATATAATATATATAATATATATATGTCGTAGCCACATGGTGTAATCGGACAGTTCATGAAATGTCTGGACCGCTAGCAGCCTCGTAGGGAAACAATTCTTGTTTAACCATATTTTTGAGGCTTCGTTGATCAGGTCAGGTTCAGGTCAGGTCAGGTAAGGTGATATCTAGTAAAACGGCATAATTTCTTATCAATTTCGTTTGTCGAATTTTCAAAGATTACATCATCTGTCTAGGCATTTCATGAAACGGCCAATTACACCAGAAGGCTGCGACATATATATAAATCAAATGGTTTAGGGGTATTCGACTGGGAGTTATTAAAGAACACTCTTTATTCTCTTGCCAAGCTTTCGAAATATTTTATTTCTTCGTCAGGGCGTCTACAATGTAATGAGAAAATAATAATTTCATTATATTAGCATGAATAAATACATGTATCACTTACAGAAAGCGAGATTAAATTTTAACGACACAACGAAACATCAGGCATTTCAGAGGAATGTAAAAGTATATTTGCTTCTTAATTGCAAATACGAAGCACTCAAATAGGTAAAGAATATTTTCAAAATTTATATTGATCTAAATGACAGTAGGTACCAGTTGATGGATTTTTTATATATCAATATTTTGAAACTTATGGAGTGCTTGATTTCGTCGTTAATTCATCGTTAAAAGAAACTATACATATAAATATAATAAAGTAATTGGCACTTGCTCGTATCTCATCGACGCAGGTTATTATATAAGTAAATTGGATATACATAAAATGAATGTAGAAGCAGAAAGTGCTGCACTGATAAACCCAACAAGGACGAAACCGGTTGTCTGCTGTTTACCGTAATCTTTTGAGTGCAGCATATGTGCTAAATTCTTTTGAGTTTTAGTAATGGGCATATCTTTAAAATCATTTAATTCAATTTTTAAGTAAAATTACAAAAACTTTAGTAGCAAGGAGGATGCTACCCCCAAATTATACCCAATCTTAAGAAAGTTAACACCACAAGACCAAGCCGCTTCGCAGAGCCTGATACTTTGTGAACAAAATAAACCGATTGTGAAAACTGGCATAAGGTTCAACGTAAGTGTCTTTAGCATGTTATTTTAACGTATATTAGGGATGTTGTTTACTGGAATAGATTATTGCCTAGAAAGCTTGCCACAAAAATATTTCTACAAAGTAAATCTAAACAAATTATAATTTGTCGACTAAAACTAAGGAATGTCAACATTGGGGCGTTGTTGCTTTGGGGCCGTTGAAATTTACTTTGATACTTATTAATGGAGGCTAATACGTAAAGTTGACACTTCAGTACAGAACGTAGGAATTGTCAACACTCGACAAACAACAATTCCCACTTTGCTTCTTATAGCAGGCATACTAATAATTAGTATGCATGTTTTCAGAGTACATATTTGCTTTTACTGTTTACGCTTATTTACTTTTAATACCGTCCAGAGAAATACCAGCTGGCGAAATGTTATAACTTGAACTAGCAACACATTATGCCGTTTCACGTAAAACACGCAGGATCACTTACCACAAATTAAACAATACAGATAGACAACGCATATAATATTATTTTGGAACTGCTAACAGCGCCTCTGATGTTTGGAAGTAGAATTAGGGGCGGAAAGCGGGAATTTTGAATATTTCTCTTTTGAAGTTTACTTACTTTTGACGTTTAAAATCGTTTTAAAAAATGTAACAAATGATGTGTGACATATTTTATTGTGGAAGGAGGCGATGTTTAAACAGAATCAGATACATCAATAATGAATATACAAGAATTATTTTAAAACTTATATCATTATATTATTAAATAAAAAATTACTCACATAATATTGGTAAAATAGGGTAGTATTTACTATCCACAACACACTTACTAACAAATTGAAAGACCCTTCCTTGATAAATTAATTCGCCACTGTGAAGAATCCAGAGCACAATGAATGTTAAAAATAAATCCCAAGATAATTTTATGAAACATACACAAAACGCAAAGGATAGTATCCAAATCTGTCACCTTATCTGTTATGTCTAGGTCTCGGTCCATGTTAAACAACTTGTCCAAGAAGAATGTAAGAAAATAACTTTTCCTACGACCCCCTAGGAAAGCGGCACGTTGCATACAGAATAGTAGGCCGGAAACTTGACAATAGGGTATTTGCATGAATTTTTTTATACTGAAAATTCTCATTCAATCTACTTATTTTAGCACAAAACACCTCTTAACAAAGTATTCGTCTTCAAAACACATTAATTATTTATTTATGGCAAATTAAAACTGTCCACATTTATCCCAAATATCACCCGAACATAAAACGCAATTTCATTGGTTGTGACGTCAAAACTAGGTAACGCCATATTTGTTTACATTAATGGCCATCTGACCGCTGAAACAGTGAACAGATTTGTGTGATTTGTGGGACTTGGATGGATTATTTTACAAACTTTTCAATTTAAACAACGGCATTATGGCGCAGGACGCTTTTGTAAAAGCTGATTCAAATAATTTACCCAAAGTGGATTCACTTATGATTGCCGATTTTTTCGCTAACAAACCTAGTTACACGTCAACCGGGAATTAAAACCCAACGGTAAGTTAAACTTTTGTGTTATTTCTATTCACCACACGGGAATAAAAAGATGTCGAGTAATTTTGTTCTTTATTACAGTGCAGGACGAGAAAATTACGGCGACGATGCTGTAGGTTATGTACAGCTGAAACGTCAAAAAAGCATATGCATAGTTCAGAGCAAAGTTTGCCCTGAGCATAAAGTTCGTGCAAAAAATTATGCTGTAGTTGTAGAAATAAATTAAGAACACGAAAAAATCTTGAAAGTTGAATGTGAAGACTGCGCAGCTTCTGCAGGTGTGATGTGGTTACACAGGCGTAGCGAAGAACCATCACCTACAGACATCGAATGTTACTGGAGAAAATCGAAACTCGCTGGTGTTGGAACATCTTTAAAATATATTACTGTAAAAGAATTTGGCACCGTAGAAGCTGCACCGAGTTCAAGACAACGGGGGAAATTTTTGGATCAGGTCATTAATAGTGCAAAGAAAGCCAATCTTTCGTGTCAAATTCTAAAATATTATACAGATGAACCCGCACTTAATAAATTAGGACTGCACCAACTACTGTGCGAGTTTACGAAAGGAGGAAGCGATTCATTTGATGATTTTGTTAGTTTTGCGAAACAAAATATGGACAAAAACCTGTGCGATGAAGCTTTTCGAGCAACTACTGAACAAAGTGAGAGCAGTTTGTGGCATGATTTGCGTTATGGTAAAGTGACGGCTTCTAAAATTTATGAAGCTGCCCAGTGTAAGACTTCGGCAGGGACATTCGTTGAATCTGTGATCGGTGCAATAAAAATTAAGGAAAATGCTGCTATGAAGCGAGGTAAAGTGCTAGAATCAAAAGTAAGTGCAGTGTTACAAAAACAATTGAATGTAAATTTTAAATGAGCAGGGTTAATGTTAACACCAGAGTTTCCAGTTATTGGTGCTTCGCCAGATGCAATATCAGACACATTTGTTGTTGAAATAAAGTGCCCATCAAGTGAAAAGACTGTATCAAATTATATATCAAAAGACAACGTAATTAAGAAAAGGTATTATGCGCAAATACAGTTACAGATGTTTATGTTAGAAAAACAGACAGGTTTCTTTTGCGTGGCTGATCCTAATTTTGAAAATAATAATAAAGTAACAATTATAAATGTCAATTTAGATAAACCTTTTGTGGAGTCTGTGATAGAGAAGTCTGTGAATTTTTGGAAACAACATATTTTTCCTTTGTTAATTAAAAGTGTTAAAGACTGATTGCATTGGTATATAAATAAATTTACTCTTGACAAATTTGCTTTATTTATAATTTTCAGTGTTATTTTAGTGACAAAAATTTTTATACCTAATGGAAAGAAGGTAGGTACATAAAATATAAACTAATTTAATTTAATAAAGGTTCTTGTAAGTTCATCAAACCACATGCGATTATAACAGCACAATCCATAAAAGGAATTAATTTTGAATTTACACAAGAATGCGAGCGTAGCATTCTTTTGAGGTGTTTTTATTGTTGTGTTTGTGCATTTTGGTACTATGCACCAACGATATACCATTATGAACCTCTAATATACTGTGCGTTACTTTACGAATTTACGTACTATAGGTAAGTACGTATCATCTAATAAATACTAAAAACGTTAAACTTCACTTTTTAAATAATTAATAAGTTTTGTTAGTTCAAATCACTGCTCACTGGCCGTGTACGCTTCCGTTTCCAAGCTAAACTTGCGCCAACTTGCGCGGCGTGCAACTGCTAAGAAGCGCATGGGAATATTTACCTATTTCTGACGTCACGCGTGCTCTGTGAGCCGCCATTTGCATACGCGGTGTTCAACGCGGGCGTTTATGTTTTCAAATTTCAATTTACTGTAACAAATTTATCTTTGATTTTGAACGTAAAAGATTTTCAGATAATGATTTTTGATAACAAATAACCGCAATAATACATTAAATAAAAAGTTTGCAAATACCCTATTGCGTTACCCGTACAGTAAACTCAAACCTGTGCTGCAATTTTTGAAAATCGCACAGTTCATTCATATTTTTTAGCCTTACGTAAAACGAGAGTCTCTTTTTAAATCTAATAATTTTTTATCGGAAAAATATCTTGAAAGGTGCGGCAGTTGAACATTTTAATGGCTACTCCGTGGAAGACCTTTTAATATTTTATATAGGTACGAACTGGTCATATTATGAATTGGCGGACAAGAGAACAAATCAACGTGTCATTCATGAGCTGGTCGGAATTATTATAATACATATTATGTTCATAGTAAGTTAGTAGGCTACTTGGAAATTTTGACATCGGTTAATATCGACAACAAATCCTTAAATAAAAATACTGTTTTATGAATAAATTTGTCTTCTTAAGGGGTCGTAGGAAAAATAGTGTACGTAACTCGATGGAAAGTGTATTTCCTATAAACTCGCGTGATTTCACGCTCGTATGAACTTTGTCACTTTCCATGCTCGTTACGTAAACTACTAATAACTTCTGATCAAACTACAATTATTTAAATTTTATGTTTGTTGTTTGTCATGTTGCCATGCTACGGCACAAATACATACCCCGCATGTGTTCAATTTTCAGATCCGGTGAGCAGCTAGTGGACAATTTGACAATGATTTGACATTTTTGTGTTTTATGTGTCGCCCAGCGGCGACTCGATTAAATGCAAAGAGTATACACTGGCATCTCTAGTTTGTAAGTTTAATTACTTTTCGTTTAAACGTCATTGCATTTGCGTTAAACGTCTATATAGTGTCTAGTTTATGATCACTCACAGGACACTGCCAGGTTATTAGACAAGTATGACGGCGATTGCTATCGCAGTTTCAGCATCGCGACGTTGAAATATAGCTTTTCACGGGAGGGATGACATTTTTGGCAAACGTAACATTTTGTCATTTAACTTAGTAAGTATCTTCCTTCTTCTATCTTTCACTCTCTCACTGACTGTATTATTTGGTTCGTTATATGTGACAGTTTTTGTGGCTTAATTCTGCATTCACTCAGTGGAATGGGGATTCTTCTGTCTACGGCCTATGGTTTTATTTTGTAAACCAGGAGTAGATAACCTTGTTTGACTGTCAAAATTACTTATTCGAGAACAGTCAACTGACAGATTTCGTTCAGGTAATATTCCGAAACTAAAGTGGTAATTTATTCCCGATTTTAAGAAGATCACTGAACTGGTCTGGTATTATGCATAATGGCGAATTTTGCATATACAGAGTGTTCGCGCAAAACATATAGGCTAATTTATATCGGAAATGGGGAAGTCCAGA
The DNA here is from genome assembly GCA_963966045.1 of Xestobium rufovillosum. NCBI lineage: Eukaryota > Metazoa > Arthropoda > Insecta > Coleoptera > Ptinidae > Xestobium > Xestobium rufovillosum. Next base: position 31,610,593 of record OZ014493.1, read on the forward strand.
AAAAAATGTTTTAAGTTAAAGTTGTTAGGTTGCACTTGTTCTATAAAAGGAAAATATTTTCAGTTATACAACTTGAAGAAAGTAGGGCAGAGTGTAGAAAATTTCTTACAGCAAAGTGACAGGGTAGTTATGGTTAGGTTAGAGGCAGTTTATAGTGATATTGAATATGTGCTGGATTTTGGGAGAGGGCACGAAAATTTAATAATTGTAAGAGATTTCAATGCAGTTATAGGCGTAGGGAGAGAAGGCGGAATAGTTGGCCCCTTTGGATTGGGCAATAGGAACGGTCGCGAATACTCTATTTCACCATCACTTTAGGAGACGCTATACGTGGACGATGCCAGGAGACCTAGGGAGATATCAAATTTTGATACCTGAGAGACTGTTGCACTCCATCGCACCTCTGTCCTCTAACCCCATTTTCCAGCCTTCGACACCAAGCTGGTCCAAATCTTCCTTCACCATATCTAACAATCTCCATCTTGGGGTCCTCTTCGTTTCTAATTTAAATACTCCTCTCTCCAACACTATTTTCGCCGTTCCCTCATCAGGAATATGTAAAAGATGAACCAGCCATTTCAACTGCGACATCTACAATGTCTGGTTCGTCGAATAGTTCCATCAACTCCACATTACTTCGCCCTCTCCAGTTTCACTCTTCCATCTTACGTCCAAATATTCCCTTCAGAATTTTCCTCTCTCATTTTCTTAATTTGACTTGGATAGCTTTAATGTGTTTTGCATATTAACAGTTAGATATGCCTACATTTTATTGACTTACCATTGATATCTCGATAGATAGAGAGATCAAATAGAGAAACTGCAATTTTTTATATTCATTGCTACGATTTTTTGAAATTTTGTCCACTTAAAATGCCATAACCAGTTACATTCTGAGGTAAAAGAATCTTAGCAAGTGTCCGCCAATTAAAGTTTTGAAGGCGGATCTAAACGATTTTATTTGAATTACAACAAACGTGTTAGCCTTGCACTAGTAAACAAAGGGCGGCAAAATAGATAAATAATCCTGTTCTTTTATCGAAAAATCACATCGTATATGGGGGGGGGGGGGGGGAGCTGACGAAAAAAACATAGCAACGTCCGGCATAAACGATTCGCATCGCAAACTGGAACACCACTTTTGGAATTTATAGTATATCCCATAAATATGGCACTCGCGCGCTCGCATAAAAATGAGCAAGTTAAACTATTGTTATTATTTTAATTTTCACCGCAGAACAATTCTGATGTAGAAGCTAGACGGAGAATGTTTATTTGTGCTTATAGTCAAAATTTCATCCAAATCTATTTCTTCAGAATAATCAAATACTATTCAGATTTTAAAAAATCATACTGATGAGCATCAAAAACTCCATGGTCATCCCCGTTTAACGTTCTCTCTGCCTTCAATAATAGGCAAGGTAGGCAAGGTAGGCAGTCAACAAAATATAGGTAACACGCTGTATATTTAGTATTAATAATTAACATTCAGATGAAAGAGGCTGAATGAATAATTATCGGTGGAAAGGAAGGATAAATTCCAGCAAAAGAACTAGAAGCAATAGTAGGTATCTACACTGTTCGACGAAATATAGGATAATGTACCGAAAATGTATTCGGTGTCAACACCAACGCGGTGCTAAACAAATTGTTAGATTGATTTGCAGTGAGGACTGCCGTGTCTGTGCCAGCTAGATCATCTTATCCACTAGATGAGTGCACTACTACCTTGCACATACTTGACAATGCAAATTCAGAATCGTTCAGATGCGAGATTCTTTGTATCAGCGCATACAAAACAATCCTTACATTTTATAGCGTTGCTTTACTGAGGCGAACATAACTGACTGTTATTTTATACAGAAATCTCGAGAGATTGACGTTCGTTGCGATCCACGAAAACCCGGTAACATTTGTCATTGTCTTTTACGTTCACACTGTGGCGGAAGAAACGTCAACGTTTATTTAAACTTGCGTCAATATAAAGCTTTTATATATTTTTCGACTGAGAAAGACATCGACGATTCACTTAAAACTAGAAATTGCTCTTAGTAGGTACCATTTAAAGCTATTTCTTGAATTAATTTCTGGGACTCATGTTTCGAGAATAAATTTACAAAAAAGTTCTGTTACATAAGAATTAAGACCGCACCAGTTTTGATTCCAGGTTATTTAATAAACCTTTCTATTTAACATTCGAGTACTGCTGCCCCGGCCTCGCATCTTTTGTAAATTGACGAAGTTCCTGCGTTCTAATCGGCCTGTAGACTATGTGTGATTTGCGGTTCGTGGCACACACGAATATGTAACGTGCATGCGTTGCGGTTCGCTTCCGTAGTAGAAAATTGCACAAATTCAGTGATTTTACAATTTGTGGAGTATTAACACATACTGTGGACGCAATGAGTTCAATGTTCATGGTTGCGCCTTGAATGTTTCAAACCTCAAATCGTCAGATTAAGTTACGCCCCAAACACTCTTTTACTGTTTATGCAAAAAAATATTGATTACTTATTCTAAGTTTTTCAATTATTTTCAATTTGGTTTAATACCGTACGTAGCACCTAATACGCAACGACAGAAGCGTGAGATTTTTTTCATTTCTGAATGATTACATATCATAGCCACAACCCTTAATAATGGGAGAGTAGCCAATGTCAATCCACTTTTTTAATAGCTTACATTTATAATCATCATCCTTTCCTATAAACTTAGGGTAAAATACGTGTCTCCGAAAAGTGGGGTGTACCATAACCCTTCGTATTTTGCGGTCAATAGTATAATCTGAAGCTACCTCTACTTTTCTATTCCTATCTCCCCCATCCTATATTTCATATTCTTTATTTTCTTCCATATATTCCTCTTTTCTGAAACTCTTTCCAATAGCTGTTATATTGCTAACCTTGTCTATTCAGTGTATTATACGTATAGTCTGACCGCGTTATCCCTCAATGCAATTCAGGAAGTTTATAAGAGCAACTGTAACTGATTGCAATTAAGTCATTAGAGCCACATAACGGTTCCCAAAACCCCGCACAAAACTTTCAGTTCCAGTTTTCAACGAGGACCAATTGTAGTTATGTACGTATAACTACATGTATGTAGTGTGTTCAACGGTTCTCAAACTAACTGATTTAATTAACGAAAACATACAACTTCGAACACGTATCTCTACCTTGGTCATGCAATGTTAGTTGGAGGAGAGGGGTCAGAAATGCAATCAACGATACTGCAAAGTTCGTTTTACATTTTTAATCGTCAGAATAATATTATTGTACAAGAGCCTCCAAATTTGGTACAATTTGACACATTATTAAGATTTGCAGATATCTGCTTGGTCGATACACAGGATGGTCCACTGAAAACAGTACAGGCGGTCTTATGCTATTTAACCGATATTTTAAGGACCCGTCGATTTTATTTGATAGGAGGACACGTAAATTGGATATCATGTCACCTAACTTCATTCGAACTGCATCTTTAATAATTATTATGGTAGTAGTAAACCAGTTGCATTTATTCAATGAATAAGAAGTGAAAAGGAATATAAACGGACATACCTCGATAATATGGAGCAGTTCAGAAGGTCCATAAGAAATTAAAAATAAATAAATTTGTTTATTTATGTAATTAACATGGCATAACATGACTTTTATATTAAAACTGTTTTTAAGAGCTTTTGAAGCAACATACAAAAAATATCTTTCATTGTGCATTGATTTTCAGCTCGTACATTTAAGATTAAATCTTAGTTTATCTCAAGAACGCCCGCATTATTTCGGGAAACCTCGTCGTCCACAATTAGCTAAGCTTGATTGATAAAATGTCGCCAGAATCCGCACAAATTCTCCGCCCCGAGAGAAATGATCCAAACAAAAGAAATTGTAAATGACGTCAAATGGGCATTGAATTCGACAATATAGGAAATTCCTATAGATTTCGAACATAATAACAAGCATTCAGCATTTATTATTGCCAGTGGGAGGAACCCAACAAAATAATTTAGACTATTTTTCGTGTTGTGCTAATTTATACAGCTGCCTATTCTATTTGCAATAAAGTTTCTGTCTGGTTGACAAACACACTCCCCAGAATTGTTTCATTAATTTTTAATCAGTGTTAATGTCGAATCAGTTAACGTTTTTAATTTATGCAAATTGCAAATATTCAGTAAAGAATTATTCCGAAAATAAACAGACGCCGTATTTGGTGGATGTGTTGTCGTTCTAATAATTATTACTGAATAAATATGATGCCGTTTCATCTGCTGGCTATTAACAATTTATGGTATTTATTAATTCATGTTCAAAATGCCTATCCCAGCAAGAATCGTGCAGCGTCTGAAAAATTTTCTTAGTTTGGCCACATATTAAAAGGTTAGTTTCTCATTATCACGCGATATTGATGTGGTCATGACACTTAAATATTCTTACGTTGAGTGTTACTGGACCGTTCGAACAACTACGCCTCGGGCAAATACCCCGTCAGGCGAACAAAATGTAGAGAACTGTCAAAATTGGGTATCCTAGGATATGTACGTCGACTAACTTTCAATTTTTATGTTTACAACGCCCGAAAACTAACCCACACATTTTCAATAAATGTTATCCTCTAAGAATATTGCGGAGAGTGAAAAATGAGAGATATTTTGTGAACAATAATAGAATTATTTGGAAATTATGATTTTAAAAACTTTTTATTCTAAACAAATTTATTTACCAAACGATAATTACATAGGTGTTATGCGAAAGGGTGAATGCCGTTTTGTCTAAGTACTAAAGTTCGCGCCTATTCTGTGCAGCACACTTTTCGACGTAATTTTAACACTTTTGGTGTTTGGATTAAGTCGTGTTCGTGTTCATTGGAGAGGGGACTTATCTAGTTACATTTACGACTGAAGCATCTGGGATACTCACAGTTTGTGGAAAAGGCAAAACAAAGCAGCCGACCAGTAAGTAAACAGGTACTGCTGCGGAAACAGAATATGTTGGCTGTTATATTGTGTTGTTTGTTTTTATGCTGGATAATGCAAAATATAAAATATTGCATTATGTAATAGTTTTTTAACATTTTATATTATATTAGGACGTGTAGGTAAGTGTTTTAGTAAGCCCGTAGGAAGTTGTATTAGCAGTCGTCCAACATCTCATTTCATTTGAGGTTAAGTTCATAAGCGTGCATGAATTTTTGCATTACCTATCTGTCTTAAAAATGAATATAATTAAAGTTTGTAGTCACATGAGGGGATGTGAAATTTATATCTATATTTTTACTGAGAGAAAGAGTTAGGCAGCCAAGAGCGCTCCAGCTTCGCCTTCGCAAAATAAAAAAGTACTCGTCAAATTACTGTTGATAATAATGTAAACAGTTTGATATGAGTATCCGCGAAAACTAAGTTGCTTGAATTTCAAACTTTTATTTTATGATTAATGTTATGTTTTGACCTAAGTCAAAAATGAATTCATCATTTATCCTATTATAAGTAAGAGGTGGAGAAAATCAAATTCACGGCACAAATTAATATCGGTCAATAATGATATGTTTTAAGGCTAGTGGCGAAAAAAAATATTTACCTACTGATGGATATTTCAATATTTTCAAGGGTTTCCTTCGGTATTTAGTAAATGAGACATAATATCCCTAATTTTCTTTAAGCATGTTGATGGATAATAGCAAACGCAAATTTACTCTCCAATTAGCTTGTTCAAATAATGGAGAATGAAAAGTGAGAAGGGAATATTAAGTTACACAATAGGAAATCACGAATTTCTGAATCATAATTGGGTGGCACAGCATAAAAATGACAGACTCAGAAGTACCACATATAGGAAAATTCAAACTGTTATAAACGCAAAAGTTTTCGAATACTTAGGTATTAAGTAATTACTAATTACTTTCATTGTATTTCCTGTGCGTGTGCTGTGTTTCCGGTCCGTGCACTAGCATGGTCATCGTTAGGGAATTCACCCTTTTCAGTTTTCTACGTGCACATTTTAGTTTTTACGCGCTTCTATACTTTATACCAATATAATATATACATATATGTTTATAAGAATTTATTTTCGGCTGTTTAGTTTATGTAAATAATAAAATTTCTTTTGGGGAATTCAGTCTGGTATTAAAAGAATACTCTTTTTTAGGTTCAATTTTAAATTTTCAAATTGTGTTGACTACTGTCAAACAATAATTTTTAGATTATAAAAAACGTTTAAATTACTAATGCAATCTGTGCGTGGAATAATGTAACCTTATTACCAGTTTTTTCTTAGAGTTTCTTTGATTTTAAATGATGTTCAGTTCAGCGTACTTTTTAAAACTCAACTTTTGTAAGTGTTAAAAATCTTTTAATTTTCCATAATGTATACTTATTGTCTCTCATTTACAGTGTTCCTGACGAAGACACAATAAAGTGTTGAAAGCTTGAACCTAAAAAAGAGTATTCTTTTAATACCAGACTGAATTCCCCAAAAGAAATTTTATTATTTACATATATGTTTATATACATATATAAAGTGAGTCTTTACTGTAGTTTCTGTATACGCATACCATCTTCAAATGAATTGTGGTAAATTGAAACAATCCATGGCACCTTTGGAACCACAAATAGATTTCAACAATAATTATGAGTTACTAAAGATTTTCCACCTCGGTACGTAATATACTATTACGTAGTTGAATAATCTATTCCAATACCCCGCGAGGTACGACTTTTCTGCAGATTACTTTGTTATTTCAATCAATCAATGACATCTTGATTTGTTCTCTTGCCCAGTTCGTACCTAGTGTACATAACTCGATGGAAAGCGTATTTCATATACTCGTACACTCGTGTGATTTCACACTCGTATGAAATTTGCCCCTTTCCATGCTCGTTACGTAATATACTATTTTCTAATCGTATATTGACAAAAGCATAACGTTTCATTATTGTTCGATTTACTGTTTGTCAATGTTATTTAGATTTATTTTTTTGCAATAAAGTCGATTTATTATTATTATTATTGGTATTATTTATAAGTAATGTTATTATTATTATTATTATTATTATTATTAATGTTATTATTATTATTATTATTACATTAGCAATATATTAATCTCGCCTGAGGCTAATACTTTAGAATTTTTTTATCCACAGTTTCTGCCCTTTGCTGAATGTAAAAAAATATCAGATGTTGCATACACATAAAAAGTTAATTTTGACAATAATTGAATGCTCACTTATTTTTCTGAAATAAGCTACTACAAAAATGCTAATAATAATAATAATAATAATAATAACGGAGTTAGCATTAGACAGACGTAACGTTGAACAGCCTGTATATCGTAAAACGTGGCACTTGTTGTACGTAACTGAAATTTTTTCAAGTCCAACGTGGAGTAATAGCAATTCACGGGAACTTCAGTTTTTTGCGGAGTTGCTTTTACGAGAGACAGTGCCTTTAAATTACCCGGCAAATTGCTTTCCATTTTACCATGTTCCCTATATTGGTAGTAAAAAATCTTTTCATTAGCCTAGCTGTTTCAAGATTTACCGGGACAATTCAAATTTAAACCTCAATTTTGTTGCTAAGTAATAGGAAAATAGAATAAAACGAAATTATTTGTGTAGCAAATAATGAACTATCTACTAAATTTAGATCAGATTACCGACGATTTAGCTATTAATAAGAAGCTATCAAAATGAGCGAGTTGTGTAAATATTTGCGAGGCTACTATTTTCAAAAATAAAAATTGTCTTTGTGTCAGTTATATACGAATGAAAAGTTATGACACCATTCCAGGTCGTGTCAGAGTGACTGTCGCGCTTGTTAATGAATACCAACAAACGCAAATTTGCCCTTCCATTAGCTTTTCCAAATAATTGAAGTTGAAAAGCGAGAGGCCAGTATTAAGTTACAGAGCTAGCCAATAATCAATTCCAAAGTGAGGAATTTTACGGCGCGGTATGAAAATGGTATACCTAGTTCAGAAATATGTTCACATAACTTGAAAACTAAGTTAGAATCAATCCACTGTTCTTCTTAATTCATTTACCCACTAGTAAATTTCCACAATAATAAGGGACATGCTTTGTTTTCGGTCCGCGCACTGCTTTATGTAAGTTTAAAGTGTCCATTAACCACGCGCACGCACGCACACGGCACACCTGGAATATCCGGAAAAAGTTAATTATAGCAACTACGCTTATAAAATAAGAAGATATGACAGCGTTGCATTTTTTTGATTGGTCGACTAGTGTGCAACAAGGATGAGGAGACTCTCTGTCTCATTGCCAGTCGCGCATAATGGAAGTAGGCCTCTCGTTATTGTTTTCTTTCTGATATAATAATAATAAATACACTGGCGAGCATAAAATTAGGGTCACTTTGAAAATTGCCAATTTTTCTAAAAATTCAAAATATTAAATTTAATTAATTCTTGAAGGCTAGAACACTTGCATTTCTGAGAACTGTTATAAGCTTTTTGTGGTTTCTTTTGCACAACAAAGATTCAATATTTCCGATTTCTAGGAAATGCTTGCAGGTGCGCTACTTGGAAGCTTATTTCTCGGCGTCTATTTTTCGATTTCCTTCGTTTATTCACTAACTTTCCTGTGTATAACTTGACGGTCGAAAAGTGTAGTCTTTGTTTATTTCCTTATAATGGCTTTAAATCCTGTCACGGCGGCCAGAATTATAGCGCTGTTGCAAGATGGTCGAGGGCAACGTGTAACGGCAAGAACGGTTGGTGGAAGTCTTTCTACAGTTCAGCGGGTATCCCAACGATTTCAGGAAACTGGTAGGCTGACGAGAAGACCAGGATCAGGGCGGAAAGGAACCACCACGCCAAGGGATGACCGTTTTCTTGTGTCCATGGCTTTGCGAAATCGGACCGCTACGGCAGTTTCGCTTCGAAATCTCCTCCAAGAAGTCAGAAATGTTAACATTAGCGAATGGACAGCTAGGAGGCGACTTCGTTATGTTGGATTATCTTGTCGGAGAATGGCTACGGGCCCTCCACTTCTCCGTCGCCATAGAATTGCAAGACTGAACTTTGCTCGAGATCACTTGGGATGGACAAATGACGATTGGGGGAGGGTATTATTCTCAGACGAGTCCCGTTTCTGTTTAAATGGGTCGGATGGACGTCGGCGGGTATGGCGAAGACCCAGAGAAAGATATGCCCAGGCTTGTATTGATGAGCGACTTCCATTTGGTGGAGGCTCAGTTATGGTGTGGGGAGGAATTTCTTCAGACGCACGTACCGAATTAGTGTTTATCGGCAATGGATCCCTAACTGCGCATAGGTACGTAACGGACGTTGTAGAAAATCATGTCATGCCTTTTATGACGGTTCTGGGAGAAAATGCAACTTTTATGCATGATAACGCTCGACCCCACGTGGCAAGGATTGTCAGCGGTTATTTGGATGAGGTTCAAATTACGCGATTTGATTGGCCAGCACGGAGTCCCGACTCGAACCCCATAGAGCATGTGTGGGATGAGCTAGGACAACGTGTACGAAGTCATACGCCGTCTCCCACCAACGCACAGGATCTTAGGGAGCTGCTAATACAGGAGTGGAATAACATCCCCCAAAATTTGATCCGTAATTTAATTGAGAGCATGCCACATCGCCTCCAGGCTGTCATAAATGCACGGGGGGGAAAAACTCATTATTAAAGGACAAAATTTTAACAGTTCCTTATTTTATTCCAACATTTTTCTCACTACACATTTTAAGACAATTTTGTTAAAATTTGCTTCTTTACGAATTTTCAATAAAAACGTTAGAAAATGAAACGTTTTCTTTTTAAAACATTCCTGTTTAGAGATATGTATACAACGAAATCCATTTACAATAAAAGATACAATAAATAACCAGAAAAGTTGAATTTTTGAAGTGACCCTAATTTAATGCTCGCCAGTGTATAATAAATATAATAAAATATAATAAATATAATCAAATATAATAAATATAATATAATATAAATAATTTCGTAACCATCTTTTATTGTTTGTTAATTTTTTGCATTTTTTCGCACCTAGTGTTAATTTCATTTTTTCTTCCATTTCATAATTTTTGCCTAATTTTATTTATTTCTGAAATTATATTTTATTTAAACTTTTACAAAACGGCTATTATTGCTATACTCTCTACCTTTCAGTGACTTCTAAAACAGAGTGTTGCAAAAAGACTTGTGCTAATAAGTATTTGCTTGCGAGTTAAACGTAAACACTGAGTAAAAGTTAACTACCGTCGTGTCAGATCCAACCAAATTTTAAATTCAATTCAGGCATTTTTATTACCTGCTCTTAACGTTGGTATTATTAATGGCCATTGAATAATTATCCATTATTCAATGGGCAGTAGCGAATCAAAAAACTCCTATTGTGTAGCACATCGGGGTTGCCGTGACGCGCAAAACGTCAAATTCATATTTACTTATCGGAAAAATCCACTTTTATGTATTATACGTTTCTATGGTAATGTTAGTTCAAGGACTACTGTCTGTGCTTACTTATCTAGTATAAGGGGTTTTATTTAGCCTTAAAAGTGTAAGTTCTTGCAGATAAAGAACTCTCGCGTTATTATTAACTCGGATGAATTCCTTATAATAACCACCATGACTCGCTCGTTGGATAATGAACGTATTAGTATTAGTATTAGTATTAGTATCAGTATTAGTATTAGTATTTTAGAGAATTTGCTGAAAGCAAGTGAATATGCGACAGTGGATAGAAAATTTGCTTATTGTGAGAATAAAACTGGGAACAATTTTTTTATATTTCTAGGAATGCTATTGATTTTTAATTTTACTTAAATTCCAATTTTTGAACGTCTTCGTCGATAGTTAGTAAATTTGTTTCCAAATAAATGATGTAGTATTACAGAAAGCACGCCCACGTAATTTCAGGCTAAATTGCGACCATTATTTTAATTTCTCGCGTTTCATGTTTTATTTTACAGAACATTAAGCAAATTAACTAACCTTATGGAGATCGATCCACTTTTAAACCAATTGCTTAGAAAGGAAGAAGACTTGGTAGAATTAAAACATGTCGACAAAATTTAATGGGCAAGTTGAAACATTTAAGTACTTAATTATATTTAAATTCTAGCTCAAGTTCTTTATCGCAACAAGATCTACTTATATCTTGTTTTACAGTTCTTTAATAATAGTAATACTGGTCACTTAAGACACAAATACTAGAGTATCTAGAGTATAACTCTAAATTGCTTCGCATAATTTCTGTTCTTAATTTGTATAAGAGTCGTCAAAGACATTTAATTTCAACATAATTTCACGGATAGGGAACTCGCTATTCACAAAACAAATTACTTTAATTTTAATGGAATCTGGAAACTATCCATTCGCAGGGTTTTCATTTAAGGATTCTGTAAGGGACGTATTTTGTAAGCTTTTGTCAACTGCATACCCAATAGATTCTTCGAATCTGGATTTTACTCTCATCATTTTAGGGAAGTTTTGTTATATTTATTTATATATTTATTTAGAGAATAGTCGTATTTGCGAAAGCTTATCGTCTATAATTTATTAAATGTAATGCTTACGAAAGAGTCAGGGGGTCTGCAGTAGAAGTAGTTTTCAACATTGTTACAAACTAAGAAACAGATGTAAATATATTGGATGTATTTAGCCCGTATTCTCAAATATGTATGTTGAAAATGGTGATATCTTAGCCACCAAGAAGGTTAGCCGATTTTATTAGCCCTAGACCGCACACTGTATGTATTTATGTATATGTACAATCGAGCAAGTGCATCGAATTGTTAAGAAAATTTCTAATGTGCTAGAAAGAAAATCTTTCCCCTCGGCAGCTTTTTCAGATATCAGCCAGGCTTTCGAGAAAGTTCAAATCCTGACGGTGGACGCATTTAACCACAAATTATTTTTCCCCTCGCAAGAAGAAGAGTGGTATTTACTTGAGGGCGGAATTTACTATATGCAAAACATAGGTGCCTATCTTAGTACGAATCTCGAAAATTGGCGAATCGATTTTCAAGAATCAAACGAGAATATTGAGAAGAAACTTTAGCTATGCATTCGACATAAAATCTACCAAAAATTTTTATTCCGAAATACAGATAATTTTATTGCGAATATGGTTAACTTGCGTGAGATATACTCTATCGACGAATGCAGTATGTCAATTTTATACTCCGATCACAGGCATCACCTTTAACTAAAATTACACGAAAAGCGCAACTTATTTATTATGACAATTATTTAGATGGTCTACATCTATTATACAGGGATAGGGATGTTAGGTGCCTCAACTGGTTTACAATTTATACAGGGTGTCCCAGAACAACGGGGCAATATTTCTGAAGCATATAGTTTGAGTCAAAATAACACTTAAAGTATCTATACATTTTTTTTCTAGGACGCCTCCTTTCGAAGCTATTCGCCCTTAAAGGTCAAGTCCTGAAGAAGGTTTTTTGCTGGTAACTTTCAAACTACTGCATCGAATGTTGTAAAATTTGGACTGTAGGCATAGTAAGCAAGTATCTATGATCGAGTGACATGACATCTTCCGTATCTTGTGTAGGAAGCCGGAGGTGGAACACCCCTAATGCATTTCACCCCTTAACTTCTACGTTGATGTTCTTAACGAATTTGCAATGACATTCTTAAATTCTTTAAACAATTTTCTCAAAAAAGGTACTTTTTTTTTGAAACCGTTAAAACGACCCGTTTCCGAGAAAAAATGTAAAGACATGATTTATCATTTTCACTACACAAAAAAATTATTCGTCTACAAGGTGCTCACTTCGAGAATTCGTTTTAGCCTCTATTATGTTTTCATAACCGATTGTTCATACATTTTCATTTCATTTTCATTTTCTCACATGTTTCATGAAGCAGTTCTTATAACCTGCTTGTATAGTAAAAATGATGAATTATGTTCTTGCATACATTTTTTTTCTCGGAAACGGACCGTTTTAACGGTTTCAAAAAAGAGTACCTTTTTGAGGAAATTGTTTAAGGAATTTCAAAATGTCATTGCAAATTCGTTAAAAGCATCAACGTGAAAGTTAAGGGGTGAAAAGCATTAGGGGTGTTCCACCTACGGCTTCTTACACAAGATACGGAAGATGTCATGTCGCTCGATCATAGATACTTGCATACTATGTCTACAGTCCAAATTTTATAATTTTTTTTCTCGGAAACAGACCGTTTTAACGGTTTCAAAAAAGAGTACCTTTTTTGAGGAAATTATTTAAGGAATTTAAAAATGCCATTGCAAATTCGTTAAAAGCATCAACGTGAAAGTTAAGGGGTGAAAAGCATTAGGGGTGTTCCACCTCCGGCTTCCTACACAAGATACGGAAGAAGTCATGTCACTTGATCATAGATACTTGCATACTATGTCTACAGTCCAAATTTTATAACATTCGATACAGTAGTTCGAAAGTTACCAGCAAAAAAACCTTCTTCAGGATTTGGCCTTTAAGGGCGAATAGCTTCGAAGGGAGGCGTCCTAGAAAAAAAATTATAGATACTTTAAGTGTTATTTTGACCCAGACTATATGCTCCAGAAATATTGCCCTGTTGTTCTGGGACATCCTGTATAGGGAAGAGGCGAATAATATGGTTAAAGACAATAGCTTCCGGGATTAATAATAATAATAATAATAATAATAATCTTTATTTGCATTTACATACAAAAATATTATATATAATATTTATATACAAAAATTATACAAAACAAATAAAAAAAGAAATAATACCAAACGGCGAAGTTCATCTCATGCAAAAAGAAAATTGCACAGATGCTCTTCCACTTAACCGAGCATAGGAAGAATGAAAAAAAAGCAAAATTAACAATAACAAGTACACATAGGTACTATAACTAAATGGACCCATGAAATAATAATTATAATAATAATATTGAACAAAATCATGAATAAAACGTGAATAGAAATGAAAGGGTTGCTCTCGAAGAAAATGCACATTTAAAAGAAAATTTATTGCCGTTGTAGAAGTTGTGCAAACATTTTTGATTTAAATTGATTAATATTCAATACCTTGAGCTGTCTAGGAATATCATTGTAAAGTTTGCTAACATTAAATGTGAATGATTTCTCATATGCCGCAGTTCTGTGAAAAGGAGGTGTAATCAGTGACCTACGTCTGATATTGACATCATGAACGTCACCTCTATACCGAATCTTGTTATACAGGTAAGGTGGAGATTGAGCAGAAATAATACGATGAAAAAAACAATACGAATGCAATAGACGTCGATTGGCCATGTTCAACCAGTTTAGCTCTTTTAATTTGTATGTGATATGCTCATATTTACGTATTCCACATATCATTCTTGCACAAGCATTTTGCACCATCTGAATTCTACGTTTTGTAATACAGTCAATACAAAAGTTATAAATTACATCACAGAAGGAGAAATGTGACAACACCAGGGAATCACACAACAACCGAATCACACCCTTGCAAAGTACATGTTTATTCACATAGATAAGCTTGAGTGCAGCAAAAGACTTTTTAATACAATTTGAAACATGTGCTTTAAAGCGCAACTCAGTATCAAGTATAACTCCCAAGTTACGTGCCTCTTGAACGCAAGCAAGGTTGACTCCACCAACTTTAATATTTAATAGTGACAATTGTTGAGTACGAATAGAAGGTTTGCAAAATAGAAGTAATGTAGATTTAACTGGATTTATAATTAGATTGTGATTCAACGAAGCCGTGACCAAAGATTGTAAATCTCTATTAATAATTGAATTCGCATGAATTATATCTGCAGGTTTGAATGAGTAATAAAGTTGGGTATCATCGGCGTAACAATGAATATTAGAATCTTGAACACAAGAATGAAGTTGAGACACGTACAAAGAAAACAGAAGAGGCCCAAGCATGGAACCCTGAGGTATTCCTCTATCCAATTCACCTTCAAAGGACAATTTATCATGAAGTTTGACACATTGTCTCCTACCAGACAAATAGTTTTTAATTAATTTTATTGCATTATTGCCGAAACCAGAGAAAGACAGAATGGATAGAAGAATATTATGGTCAATACAGTCAAAAGCCTTTGAGTAGTCCAACAGTACCAACACAGTAGAGCAGCCATCATCATTTGCCCTCAAAATATCATCCACAATATTACTCAGTGCCGTGGTACAACTGAAATTTGCCCTAAAACCTGATTGAAACTGCGGCAACACATTATAATGATCGAGATGCTCCTGCATCTGCCTCTGCATGACTCTCTCAAGCACCTTAGACAAGGTGGACAGTATACTTATTGGCCGAAGGTCTTTGTACTCACTGGGTCTAGCAACCTTGGGTACAGGCACTATATGAGATAGTTTCCAAGGCGAAGGGATTAATATGCTCAGATTCGCAGATGGAGACTAACAAAGGTAGAATCATAAACTTGGTACGTAGGGGCTAAGGCAAAAATAGAATTAAAATTACAAATAGGGCACGACAAATTAGAGGAAGTGGCATACCTATTTCTGCTATTTGGGAAATCAAATTAGTATTAGGCACATAAAACAACGAATGTCGCAGAGCCGAGTGGTAGCAGTTAACAAAAGGAAGTAAGTACTTGAAAATTGTAAATGCAGAAACCCTCAAGAACGTACACGCGCATGGAGCAGGGGGGTAGAAAATTAGACGATATGAGACGCAGATTGAAGCACTGGAGGCACTGAGAATATGGAACTACAGACGCACGGTGAAGATGCCATCTTCTACACAATCTTCGTCGGATGCCATGTGAATGTTATTGATAATACCGTCTAAAACTTATCTGCACTCCATAATTACGTATACAATAGATCCGAGAATTTAAACTTTCTTTGCTAAAAGGTAACTATCATCTATCAAAGTCGAAAACATATTGCAGTGCAGTGTTCTGCTATATATCGCCCGTCTGAAAACAACCGTCCAAGTATAATCTTCTTCTCCCAGATGACAGCACATTCTGGCACATTTTTAATTTGACCGAATGACACTTCTATATGTTGTCCACATTCACATGGAAGTTCAAATGTTCATGTTCAAATGGTAGTTCAAATGTCAAATGAATATGTGAATGAGAAAATAAGCAAACCACCAAGAAGGAAACAATCAGACGCAAAGAAAATGGGGTTTCTGTTAAGCTAGAATACATCTGGAAAGAGAAACCAGCAACCTATGTCAAATGGTGTACTGTAATTTTTTCCTACCGGGAATTATTATATTTCTTTGTCCTCAAGCAACTTTCACTCTTCACTTGGTAAAGTTAATTTGAGTACTAAGGTATATATGCATTATACCAAAAGCAGTACAAAGCGATAGGTTCAAAATGCAGGAAGAGGTTTGTTTATAAATAGATTCGGCATACCTCGTCTGTAACGATTTAAAGTATAAAACGAACGCATAAAGCTTATTAGTGTAATTGATTTTGTGCGCCTCTCTCCATACAAAACACAAATTCAAAGTTTATTCTACCCTTTATTGCCGTACATCAAAAATGCCTTCGTGTAAAGCGGAATTAATCCATCTATATAGAATTGAAAATTGTTGATGTAAACAGTGGGACTTTCAAAACTGAACTTTTTCCGAATTCATGAATACAAAGTACTGATTACTTTTAGCTTGTCAAAGACAGCTTTATTCGGAAAAAGGAGATTGGACATATCAGGACAATTATTTAAAAATACTTTGTAAAGTTTAGTTTAAAATGTCAGGCACCGGCCAGATGTTGGACACATTTGTTGAATTTTCCTGCAAACGCATTTGAAAAAAATCTCTTGGACCCAGCACCAAAGTAAGCGCTTTTCTTGAAACTATCGAGCAGTGGCAAAAGTGCAGCCACTGCGTGCCATGCGGAACGATTGTGCGTCGCTTCTTTCGCTGGAATCACTTCAAACCGCAGCCCCTAACATAACTATTAAAGGATGAAAATCTGATTCGAATCCAAGTATGTAATTCTTGTGGATTTTTGTATTTTAGCTATGTAGCTAACATGCTTAAGACGGCATAGTTCACGCTCAAAGATATATTGCGACGGTTTTATTGTAGGAAGCTCTATAATATTTCCCCAAAATATGGCTGGAAAAACTATGATTTATGTCGCATCGTAAATTGCACCACAAAGTTCAGTAAGTGCAATGCATCTTTACCTAAATTTTCGCATGTGGCGTAAGCCGTTTTTTGCGTACAGAATAGTGGGTGTAAATCAACTTGAAATTGTGTTTCGCTTTTGGAAGTTTTCCGTTATGCGGAGGTGTAATGCGATACATTCTAACATCCTATCCACATTGTCTATACATCTGTTATTTTATTTTAGACGCAAATTTTTATGAAAACATAACAGTCGAATGGAGATAAACACCTACTCGAATCGTGTGAAGTAATAGTACCGAGTTTTATGTAAAAAGCGTTGGTATCTATAACCTAATTATTATTCAGAATTGGGAGAAATATTACGCACGTTGTCGTAAGTCAATCCTAGATGTCACGCTTGTTGGGCGATTGTCTTATTCACCCTATTATTTTTAATGTAGATGCCGGACGGTCTGAAAACATTTAACTCGTATTTTGACTTTTCAATGGTTCGCCAGCATTTTTCACTCTTTATTGTTAGACCTTTTGTATTAGTCCACTTAATCAGTTTGTCTATATCTCTCTGAATTTCTCGTTCCGTGTTTTCATCGTCTTCATTTATATAGAAACTCACCATATAACTTACGTTTACCCGAGCAGTTATACATGCTTATGTCGTTTATGTACAAGATATTCAGAAGGTCCCAATATTGACCCTTGTGGCACTCCGTGTTCTACAATTTCCACTGAACTTTCTTCACCTCCTACTTCAGTGAATTGTTTCCGTTTTTCAAATAAGATTCGGAACATTTTATCTGCTGGACCTGTAATTCCCATTTATTATATTTTTTTATTAAAAGGCCTTATAATCCAAAATGATTCCTGTTGCTGTCTTTCCTTTGTCAAGCTGTGCCTGAATGTAATTGAGTAGGTTTGTCATTGCTGTTGTACTTTTATGTCGCTGAAATTCTTTTGTTGTGTTTTTGATAATAGATTCATATTGTTTACATGTCTGGCTAATCTAAGATGCAACACAGTTTCAAAGATTTTACTGATAATAACACTTGATTCAGGCATGCTACATGTTCTTATAATTATCTATGCCTATAAAAGAGGATATGAGTTAGAGGGCTAGCGACGCACGTAGAAAACATTTTTCACGAAAATTTTATATTAATTTGCTCAAGCTGAGCTCATAATATCGCATCATTAAAACCTTCACCTCTAGTCCTAGCGGTTAACGACAATTTTGGCCGAAACCCTGCAAATTGTGTTAAAAGCATGAAACTTGGTCGGCAGCTTAAATAGGTCAAATTAAGAGATTTTGCCCGCAGTACCTAAAAAAATACCCCGTAGGAACAGCTCAGGGGCGGAACATATTCCAGGGGCTTGAATTTCAAAAATAATTAAATAATAACCAATGTGGGCAAGTAATATGTCATTTTATATTGATTTGATATCGCTGAAGTCAATTCAAACCATATTTTATTTATAACTATAAAATTTTCAAATTTCAAATTTTAATTCAAAATTTTGTTAAATCCGCTAATATTAAAAAAATTGTAAAATATATAACATTTTTGTTTAAATTGCAGGCTCTTAACCTGTTCTAATGATATTTTTTGGTATCCTCAAAAATTTCAAAATGGTTGCCATTTTTGAAAGTAAAATTTATTTGCAGTACCTATACCCTGTTGGATATGGATGGACGAACTGAGGGCATTATAGAAATTTAATTTTTTGTTTCTCTTTTTATTTAACATGTCGACAATTTGTTTTTGAAGATAACTATACCTACATACAGGGTGTGTCACGACGAGTTCCTATTAGACGTTTGTGGAGAAGCGCATAATTCGGCTAATAATTAGCTCTTGCTAATACTTGCACCAAGCGTGTAAGTATACAGCAAGCAGTATTGCATGGTTGGAGTGTGTAGGGCAAAGCACCGAACTGATGAGTCTCGAAATGACGAAACCAGTGGTCTACGGTTTTCCATGCACATTCGAAACATGCAATATTGAAAAACTTCTGACATACATAAGACTACTGCTGGCTGGTAGAGCAGGAAAGTACCTACGTGGAGATCTAAGAATGCTTCAAGCCCGAGATATGTTTGGGGTAGCATCCCGTATAAGATCTCGTAGTACCCAAAATCTGGATTTAGTTCTATAATTCAAAGCCTGGCGGGGTACTTGCCCGAGGAGTAGTTGTTCGAACGGTCCAGTACCACACAGAATTCTGAAAATTTGTAATATCACGTTCTCAAATATACTCTATTTAATGAAAATAATGGCAACTTAATCCAGCTTCCGCTTATACCGGAAGTGGCACTTAACTTCCTTATTTTAAATAGAACTATAATACCTAATTTTTTACACTTTCCGGTTCTCCATAAAATTTTAGATGGACTTTATGTAACATAAATAAACTCTAAATGTCAAAATTTCCAATTTCAAATTTTTTTACAGTTGCAGGGTACTCTTTGGCGTCTGCGGCAAAAGAAACAAATTGAAATCGAAACAATTGCGGTCGGTAGCATTAATGACAAAGGTCTAAATTAAAGTTCAGTGGACTCAAAGTTTGGAAATACTGCGAACAGTGATTAGGATGCGACATTAAACTGAGAATCAAAATATTGCCAGAACTCAACAAAATTAAATGGAACGCCCTCTTTTTATGCACTTTTTGTATTTATATCGACTCTAACTAAAATTTTCCGTAGAATCCAAAAAGTGCATAAAAAAGGGGACGTTCCATTTAATTTTGTTGAGTTCTGGCAATATTTTGATTTCTCAGTTTAATGTCGCATCCTAATCACTGTGCGGAGTATTTTCAAACTTTGAATTCATTGAACTTTAATTTAGACCTTTGTCATTCGATTTGATTTTGTTTCTTTTGCCGCAGACGCCAAAAAGAGTACCCTGCAACTGTAAAAAACTGAAAACTCGCATATACTTGGAAATTTTGACATTTAGAGGTTATTTATGTTACATAAAGTCCATCTAAAATTTTATGGAGAACCGGAAAGTGTAAAAAAATTAGACATTAGTTCTATTTAAAATAAGGAAGTTAAGTGCCACTTCCGGTATAAGCAGAAGTTGGATTAAGTTGCCATTATTTTCATTAAATAGAGAATATTTGAAAACGTGATATTACAAATTTTTAGAATTCTATTGTGAGCGCTTCTCTACAAACGTCTAATAGGAACTCGTCGTGACACACCCTGTATGTAGGTATAGTTATCTTCGAAAACAAATTGTCGACATGTCAGATAAAAAGAGAAACAAAAAATTAAATTTCTATAATGCCCTCCTATCCCAAAGGACTTGTACCTTGACGCAGTTCTAGTAATACTGGGACGGGTGGGATGGCTTGCGCGCTTCAATGATATAAAGAGCCGAACCATAGGTTTAACCATATTGGAGGGGTTTTTATTTGAGAAGCCAGACTAAATCAAGTCCCTGGAAGGGGGCAGCAGCTCTTTCAGTAATCATAGTGGCAGAGATCGTGAGGGTTGGTATGGCACTGTGATACACACTACTGCGATGTGGAAGGCAACGGGAAACCACCACATTATTTTATCCCTAGTACAGCGTACTTTAATTTATGATGATGGCACCTTCTGGAGTAAAATATTCCGGAGGTAAAATAGTCCCACATTCGGATCTCCGGGCGGGGACTGCTTCGGGGGGAGTCATCAGAAATGATAAGTGTAACATCTCACGAGTCGGAGCGTGGAATGTTAGAAGCATGAAACAAGTAGGGAAATTAGAGAATTTGAAAATTGAGATGGATAGATTAGCATTAGACGTAGTAGGTATCAGTGAAGTGCGATGGCCAGAAGCTGGAGACTTCTGGAGCGGAGATTTTAGAGTAATACACACAGGATCTGTAGGAGGAAATTCGGGAGTAGGAATTGTTATGCGGAAAAAAGTAGGACAGAGTGTAGAAAATTTCTTACAGCAAAGTGACAGGGTAGTTATGGTTAGGTTAGATTCGAAACCTGTAAAAACAGTAATAATACAGGTATATATGCCCACTTCTAACTACAGTGATGAGGCCGTAGAGGCAGTTTATAGTGATATTGAATATGTGCTAGATTTTGTGAGAGGGCACGAAAATTTAATAATTACAGGAGATTTCAATGCAGTCGTAGGCACAGGGCGAGAGGGCGGAATAGTTGGCCCCTTTGGATTAGGCAATAGGAACGATAGGGGAGTTAGACTGATAGAGTTCTGCGATAAACATAACTTAACGGTCGCGAACACTCTATTTCACCATCATGTTAGGAGATGCTATACGTGGAAGATGCCAGGAGACTTAGGGAGATATCAAATAGATTACATTCTCATTAGGCAAAGATTTAGAAATCAAGTTAGGGATTGTAGAAGTTATCCAGGAGCAGATATAGATAGTGATCACAACATAGTCGTTATGAAAACCAATCATAAATTTAAGATTTTGAAAAAAAGAAACGGAAGAAGGTATCTTGACCCAGAGAAACTAAAAGATGATGATATGCGCAATAAGTTCGAGAAAAAGACAAACGAAGCACTAAAGGGCACGGGTGGAAATATTGTTAGGGACATAGAGGCAGAATGGAATTGCATTAAAAATAGTTTAGTTTCCTCAGCTAGGGATATTTTGGATCATAAACAGAATGAAAGTAGGAAACCCTGGATAACAAAACATATTGTGAGTCTAATAGAGGAAAGGCGAAAATATAAAAATAGGTTAGATGAAACAGGGAAACAAAGATATAAGGCGATCAAGTGGGAAATTATTCGGGAATGTAGGAAAGCGAAAGAGCAATGGATCGATAATAAATGCAAAGAAGTGGAAGATAAATTCGAAGTAGGAAAGACTGATGAAGCATATAAAAAAATTAGGAGAAATTTTAGAGAAATTGGATCTAGTACCAAAAACATTAGAAATGAGGCAGGAGATATCCTAATCGGAAGTGGGGAGAAGGCAGATAGGTGGAAAGAATATTTAGGAAACTTATATGCGGGACAGGAAGTGCAAGATATATTAGAAAGCGAAAGCAGTGTAGAGGGGGATAACCTAGGGAGTCCTATAATGAGAGAAGAGTTTGAGATAGCACTAAAAAGTTTAAGGAATAATAAAGCACCAGGTATAGATGGCTTGCAGGCAGAAATCTTAAAGTGCGCAGGTCAAGAGGTAATAGATCGTTTATTTAAACTAGTTAGTCGCATATACCTGACAGGCGAGATTCCAGAAGATTACAAACGGAACATCATAGTAGCTTTGCCAAAAAGAAAAGGCGCGGATAGATGCGAAAATTTTAGAACTATCAGTTTAACTTCCCATGCGTCAAAAATTTTAACTAGAATTGTGCAAAGAAGGATGGAGAAAAAGGCGGAAGAAATATTAGGAGAAGATCAGTTCGGATTTAGACAAAATAGAGGAACGCGCGAGGCCATTCTAGCTTTACGAGTAATTATAGAAAAAACGATAGAAAAGAGAAAGAGCGTCTATATAGGATTTGTAGATTTAGAAAAAGCCTTCGACAACGTAAAATGGGGAAGATGTTCGAAGTGCTGAGAAAGGTAGGGATGAAATACAGGGACAGAAGAATAATACATAATCTCTACAAAGAGCAAAAGGCAGTTATAGAATGTGAGCAGGAACAAAGGGAAGTAGATATCCGGAAGGGAGTGAGACAGGGATGTGCATTGTCACCTCTAGTTTTCAACTTATATATCGAAGATGCGATTAATATTGTTAAGGAAAGAACAGCCTCAGGGATCAATGTACAGGGCCAAACTATTAACATGCTCAGATTTGCGGATGATATAGCAGTGTTAGCATCTAGCAAAGAAGAATTAGGAGCGTTTGAATGAAATGGAAGCAGTTTTGACACAGGGCTTCGGCATGAAAATCAATAAAAAGAAAACTAAAATTTTGGTATGTAGGGGATGTGAAAATAGAACTAAAATGGAAATACAAATTGGAAATGAGAAGATAGAGGAGGTCGCGGATTTCTGCTACTTAGGAAGTAAAATAACTCAAGACGGTAGGAGCACTAAAGATATAAAACAAAGAATGGCGCAGGGCCGAGTTGCGTTTAACAAAAAGAAACAACTGTTATGCTCGAGAACGGTTAATATAGAGACTAGGAAGAGACTCTTAACGTCGTATGTATGGAGTACGGCATTATACGGGTGCGAAACTTGGACAATAGGAGAAGCGGATAGAAAAAGAGTAGAAGCGTTTGAAATGTGGTGCTACAGACGCATGATGAAGATACCGTGGATAGATAAGGTTAGCAATAGGGAAGTATTAGAAAGAGTTGGGGAAAAGCGAAAGGTATGGAAAACAATAAAGAGTAGGAGAGATAGGATGGTAGGACACCTTCTAAGACACGAAGGAATAGTTCGTGACATACTAGAGTCAGAGATAGGAATAAAAAGAGGTAGGGGTAGGCCTAGATTAGACTACTGCTCTCAAATAGTTAGGGATGTAGGATGTTCTACTTTTAGGGAAATGCGTAGGTTAGCTCAGGATAGAAAAGAATGGAGGTACGCGTCCAACCAGTCTTCGGACTGAGAACCTTATGATGATGATAATGCCCTCAGTTCGTCCATACATATCCAACAGGGTATAGGTACTGCAAATAAATATTACTTTCAAAAATGGCAACCATTTTGAAATTTTTGGGGATACCAAAAAATATCATTAGAACAGGTTAATAGCCTGCAATTTAAATAAAAATGTTATATATTTTACAATTTTTGTAAAATTAGCGAATTTAACAAAATTTTGAATTAAAAATGGAAATTTGGCCGCCATTTTGAAAATTTTATAGTTATAAATAAAATATGGTTTAAATTGACTTCAGCGATATCAAATCAATATAAAATGACATATTACTTGCCCACATTGGTTATTAATTAATTATTTTTGAAATTCAAGCCCCTTGGAATATGTTCCGCCCCTGAGCTGCTCCTACGGGGTATTTTTTTGGGTACTGCGGGCAAAATATCTTAATTTGACCTATTTATGCTGCCGACCAAGTTTCATGCTTTTAACACAATTTGCAGGGTTTTTTTGTTAACCGCTAGGACTACTCCGCTCATAACTACATCCAATCCGCCTTTTATGTTCCGATGTCGTTTTTACCTTGCATAAAGACGACATCTCGTAATTACCTGATCGATAGTGAGACTCTCTTTTTAATCTTCACATATTAAAATAGGTCCCCAATCCAAAATAAAACTTGGGCCGGGGTGAGAAGAGTCATCATCATGAAGTTCTCAGTCCGAAGACCGGTTGGACGCGTACCTCCATCCTTTCCTATCCTGAGCTAACCTACACATTTCTCTAAAAGTAGAACATCCTACATCCTCAACTATTTGAGAGCCGTAGTCTAATTTGGACCCACCCTTACCTCTTTTTATCACTATCTCCGAGTATGTCGCGAACTATTTCTTCGTGTCTAAGAAGGTGTCCTACCATCCTATTCCTCCTATTCTTTATTGTTTTCCATACATTCCGCTTTTCCTCAACTCTTTCTAATACCTCCCTATTGCTAACCTTATCTATCCACGGTATCTTCATCGTGCGTCTGTAGCACCACATTTCAATCCGCTTCTCCTATTGTCCAAGTTTCGCACCCATACAGCACCGTACTCCATACAGAGTCTCTTCCTACATCTCTATGTTTCCTGTTTGAAGCGTTGCTACTATCATTTTGTGAGTAAACTACTAGTTTTAAATGAATAAAACTTTATTGATTATAAAAATGACCGAATTTTATTTCCAATAGGCGCAGCAAATGAAGTATACGACACAAATATGTCGCATTTATATAAGAACAAAAATAATTTATCATGGTTTTAAGCTTAACACTCGTCTTTTTTCGATTGCTAATTGCTGATAAATTGTGATGGTTGAATGCAAACAATATACGTATAAAGCGTTTCAATAAATACAAACATACTTTACTCTTAAATTGATGGGAATAATATTTAATTTGCTTTTGAAAGGAATAATTACAAACATTATGCTGAATGCGTTACCTACATTAATTGTATTATGTCCTATTTGGAATACAAATATTGATTTTATTGGCAAGTTTAGCTTCCTCTGTACAGAGTGAGTAAAAATTAGGGCATAAATTCATTATTTTTGCAAACAAACATTTCCAATCCAAATTCAAAAATAAACAGTGCGTTTCATTTAAAAAAAGTTTAGTCTGAAACTTGTTTCTAAATCTTCCTGTATATAGCAAGCGAGAAAATGTATGCCAAAGGCGGCAGTCTTCCGGGCTGCGACAAACTTTATTTATCGAAAATGCATAAAATGCTAAATAGATGCAAAACAAATTTTCATTCTCAAATATCTACGACAGTCGCGGTATTACTGATAAGGGCGAAAGGAAATTCTTATTTCTCTATTGTGGTTTTTGTCAAATTTAATAATATAAATAGTCTCACTTCTGGAGTAAAAAGTCATTTATACTAGTAAAACAGGTACACTGCAATTTGTAGGACTGACGCGACGGCAAGGCTTCATTCTGAAATCTAATACCTTAACGAAAACAAAATTAGAGTAAATTAAAATTTGTCACCGGGAAATACACGCAACATCTAGCATACGAAAGTCTTTAGCCGGCATTTTTTAGCCTTGGGATCGACAAGATAATCGAAAAGGTAATAAGATGGGGCACGGAATACAAAACAGGAAAACAGCAACAAAGATAATATATCATGCTGACGATGCCATTATTACAGGGCGAAATGAAAATGGCGCAACATTTATAATGCATATTTAAAACATCTGCAAAATTACAGGGAGGGAAATTGTTTTTAGCTTTTAGGTGGTTTCTCCATCTCTAGGGAACGTTAAGACATCAGTTATTAATTTAATATAGATTTGAGACTAAAATGTCATGGCTACCCCGGTTCTAGCTTTAAATCCCATGTTATTTCTTGTGTAGCTTCATTTTGCAATTTACAGTCATGTGACCTGATCGGTGGTGGGGATGCCCAAAATAGCATCAAGTTAAACTAAAAATTTACCCACAACAACAAAAACTTTTTCACTTAACTTTTGTGTCTACTTTATTATTAATTAACACAATTTATTCGAATACGCAAAATCGAAAAACAAAGAATATAAAACAAAATCATAAAACTTGTTGCGGGTCTGTCGTATGACAGCCTTAATTCGTCAGGAAAAATTGGTTGCTGTACCTTAAATGATTTAAAATTTATTGTAGAAAAACTTTTTGCGCAATCCTATTTCTTCAAGAAACCGAAGCTCTTACGTGAGAGAACTAGGTTGCAGAGTTATAGAGACTTTTCTTTATATATTTACTAAAGGAACTTGCTTTCAAAATTCTGCTGCTATATTCTGCAATAACCTGTATAAAATGATGATCTGTATTTAATCACTCCCAGAACATTCCCGTGTATTAAAAACCATTACACATATACCTAAACATTCAGCAAGAATACAAAGTTGTATTACGCAGATAAAACTAATGTTACGAAATGTAAATTTGAAGAGAATAAGAGGTACATAGGTATATAACTAGAGAATGAAGTGAAGAATGATTCGGAATGCCAAGTGCACCCGTCGAGCGTTAAATGAAACAGTTGTAATTTCGCTAATAAATTTAGCAGCAGTAATGAATGTGTTTCATTACAAACACTGGTGTTCAGATAACAGCAAAAGTCGACGTATGATTTTGAAACAAAGTGCGGTTAACGATAAGGTCCGAGGTGTAGTACCGCAGAGTTTAGAAATCACATACGTACAAGTTCTTTAAAATCAATTTATTGAATGTCTTTGGAGTAATAATTGCAGTCGTTTCATTCGTACAAAACAGAAAATAGAACACGTCCACTTTTTGTTGTTGTATCACCGTATATTGTACATACACGGGCTAAGCTAGATAATTATTTTAAAATAGGTATTACTAGTGTGCGTGATGGCGGCAAGCCCTGAAATTCGTCGTTCATTGTACATAATGTGGGCAAAGAGTGAGACAGCAGATTGAGTTTTAGGTTTCCCCAAAGTTTCAGTTTCCCGCAAAGCTTCGACATTCCATATAACTTCAGCTCAATCAGGTCAGGTTGAGGTTGTCTATTCAGTCTCTTAGCCAGAAATCGCTCAAATTTTCAACATTTTTATTTCAGTTATCATCTGTTCCACCTTTTGCAAGTCATCCTCGTAACGTCTAGGCATTGTCAAGTAAACGGAAAAACTCTTTCTTGTAAAAATTGCTTCATGAAGGTAGTGAACGCGGTTCCGCGCCAGCTGTAATTATGTGCGTTGCAACCGCACTATGAAGGATTGGACTTGCGAGGTATCTTAATGCCACTGGCAATAATTTAGTATATTTTTGTAAACATTTCTTCAATTTGCTGATCAGTACGTACAAGTCGACCATTGCATCGGCGGAACAGAAGTCATTATCATTACATTCGCAATCAAATTCGCATCATTTGCCACCGTGCATTCAAATCGTACGCAACGGTAAAGTAGAGTCTGTAAAGTTAAAGACTGGGCTGTCACGTGATCAGCGCAATAGACCTGTTTTCGTCCGGAGGCGGAACTCGTAAATCCAGTGGCGCCCTCAAAAACTTCAAGATTATTGTGCGTCCATTGTTGACGTTGTTTTGTTGACCTATGTTTGAGTGTGATCTTTTAGTGGATATTCTGTTTTATTTTGCGTTTTTATTGTGAGTGTTGCTTAAAAGACTAAAAAACTATCATCTTTATACGAAAAACGGAGTTGATCGAGGTAATTAAGACTACAAATTCGTGGAACTGAATTGAAGGTTAACATTTTTTGGGTTTGCAGATTATTCTGATTATTTTGTCATCTCGGTGTTATTTAAAAGACTTTTGAAAAATCGTCGATAGTATCTGTTATCCAGGTAATACTACAATCAAAGTAATTTTACACATTAAATCCAAGTTGAAATTTTTGACGTTTGTAGGTTAGAAATGTCTCCCAAAAAATTGGCAAATCCAGCATGGTAATTCATAGCCAAGGCCGTGAAATTATCAGTAACGTGATGAAGTTTATGTGGGAAGAAGCACAAAATGGAATTAGGATTCCTTTAAAGAATTACAGGTATGTAGGTACCTACTTCATAATGAGCTTGATTATTGTTAAGATCCAATTGTGTGTTTAAGGCAAAGAGTTATAGAAGCAACAGGTGTTTCGAGAAACACAGATTTTGAAGATTTTGAAGGAATCGAAAAGCGTAGAAGCTGAGCCTAGCACCTCCTTTGCTACACAGCATAAGGAACGACCGCGAAAGAAGCGTAAACTCGGCCTGATTTCTGTGGGAGAAATGGAAACAATATGGGAAATTATACATAATTTTTTTATTTTGGAGAAAAGGAATCCCTCTCTCAATTGTAAGTACATAATTACCATTATAAAAAAGAAAACTTCGTTAAGGTGTGTTTTCATTGCAACTGCTGGCAGTTGTTACTTGTCAAATACGGGGTGATTCATTGTAAAGTTTGCTGAACTTCTTTTTTCATAAATAGAGGGAACGTGGTAATAAGAAAGATATTTTCGTGTATTTTTTGGATTTAATATCAAAAAACCAATTGGGTGCTGCTGTTGCGTAGCCAAGTTATGAAAGTATGAATCACACTTGCATTTTACATTTTAGTAAATGGAATGCTTTGGATTCCGACTTCGATTGTAGATAAATTTCAAGAAACTTACTTTCTGTTGAAACCCAATTATTTTTCAGACCATTATATTTCACGATGTGTTTTGAATGTGTATAGTATATTTTTCATCTAAACATGAATGAAGTATGCAATAACAGAAAGTAATCCCAATAATCAGGGGCTTTTTGAACAAATTATTCTAGGAACAAATGGCAATGACTGCTTTTTCGTGAAATAACAAATGCTACATTTAAATACCTACCTATCATGTTATCTAGCCTAATATCACCTTATATTCCAGGTATTCTACAGAAGATTAAAGATTCTGAACTTTCTTTTTCTGGCTCGAGGCAGTCGCTATGGGTTTTTCTGAAATCTATTGGATTCAGGTATGGCTGCTTTTGTACTTATATGCAAAGTCAAAATATTTCAGATGCCGTTACTACATTTATATTCAAATTTCTGTTTCATTAAATGTTTATGTTTAGAAAATACTTTTATAACAACAGATAGCAATAGTGAGCTTGCTTGAGTGGGACACCTTGTATACTTCTATTTCTATTTAAGGTGGCGAAAGACAGAAGACAACCGTAAGATTTTAATGGAAACCCATGACATTCGCCTGAAAAGGATGAAATACTTGAAACAAATTCTGCAATACCGGGAAGAAGGCCGAATCATTATATATACGGACGAAACGTATATACACAGCAGCCATGTCCAGCCGAAAGGGTGGTATGATGAGTCGACTAAAAACTTAAAGAAGCCGATTTCTAAAGGCCAAGGGCTGATTATTGTACATGCCGGAGGTGAAAATGGTTTCATTCCCAATGCGTTGCTCATTTTTCGATCAGGTAACACATACATAAGTAATTTTAATATCAAAATGTAACCAAACATTGTCTCTAGGTTCTAAATCAGGAGATTACCACGATGACATGAATAATGCCAATTTCATGACATGGGTGCAGAAACAATTACTGCCCAACATGCCGCCTAATTGTGTACTTGTGATTGACAATGCATCATATCACAATGTCCTGGTGGAAAAAACCTGACATCTGCGAGCCGAAAAGGTGAGATGGTGAAGTGGCTTGAAGAACGTCAAATACATTTTGATGGCTCAAATACAAAACCTGAGCTTTATGGTCTTATCAAACAAAATTTGTATCGATTCCCAAAGAAATGCAAATTGGATGAGCTTCTTGAAGCCCATGGTCACCGAGTGTTACGACTCCCCCCTTACCACCCGGAATTGAACCCTATAGAGAAGATATGGGCCACTGTAAAGAACTGGGTAGCTAGCAGAAACGTTACTTTTAAATTAGGTGATGTGGAGGAATTAGCACGTGGAAAATTTTCAAATATTAGCTCAGAAGAGTGGAAAGATATATGTGGCCATGTGCAAAAAGTGGAAAAAACTTTCTTGGAGAAAGAGCATCTGATGGACGATGCAATGGATTCGTTGAAGTTCACTGTGAACACAGGATCATCTGATGAGGAGAGTGAAGAAGAATATCAAGTCACAACTGAAGATGATGGTGATGATGATGATGATGATGATGATGATGATGAAGACGACGACGAAGACGAGGATTTAGGAGTACAACCACTACCAAGTGATTAACTCTTAGTTGATAGAGTGTCCAAGCGTCCTTCCAGCAGTACGTAGCGTCCTGCTGGCAGGACGTATTTTCAACCCTATTGTTTTCAATTCATTTAATTAGATTTAAATTTCCTATTTTACGCAGATTCAGAAAACAATCAGCATCGCGGGTGCAGTGTTATATTTTTAATGTTTTTCAAGTTATTTTGTACGAGAATGAATAAAAATGTTTCTCAGCAGTTGTTTTATTTAATAAATAGCAAAATTGTTACGTCGCCTATGAAATTTGAGTCCGTACTGCTGGAAGTCGCGCACGTACTGTCGACAGGACAATCCCATTTAAAAATAATGTCCTGCTGGCAGGACTAGCGGCTCTGTCCAGCTGTCCTGCCCGAAGCTCCTTCCAGCAGGACAAATGCCAGGACTTTCTATCATTAGACCTTGTGGTGCGACATGACATACCTCAAGCACCAAGGATTCTTATTTTTTGAAGGGTTTCTGAAGGTGTTTAGTTCTTAATATATGTGAATTCCAATTATTTATTTTTGGTAGTTAATAGAACTCTCTAAATTTTTAATTACAGAATAATAAGTTTATTTAGCAATTCTTTATCTCCAGTGCTGAAAAATAGTAAATTGGATTATTCGGCTTCCTTTATGATTTATTCTAATTTTCTTTTGTCACATAAGTAAACAACTTGTTCAAAAACCTGTTTTCAACTATAATAATTATGTAATTAAGATTATTTGCACATAAACATGCCGATTTCGTAAATGACATAACCTCACACCAAACGTCACATTTATAATTTATCTGTATGACGAAATTCCCTTTCTTCAAGTTCTTAATGTGTTTCGCGATTTTTTCATGCCTTAAAATGCCAGTTTTCCTGTTTTGAATGTAACTTTTATGAATTCATTGTTAAAAAATTATAAATTTCACATATACGCCGGTACGCCACTGTTTCTGTCAAAATCATATTTCCCGCTACATTTTCGCGCAGCCACCATCTTGTCCGGGCCCAGTCTCTAACTTTACAGACTCTAGTAAGATAAAAGCAACCTACTCATTGGAGGACGAAAAACTTAATAAAACTTTGTAATTTTTTGTAGGGTTAATAAATGAAACTGACGTCTAAAGTTACAGTGCTACCGTCGACATTTTGGCATAAAAGTTTCTCTCTGGCAAGGTAGCAAATAACCACTGCCGCCATTGCGAGATACCTACTAACTAAATTGCAATACTCATTAGTATTGCTGACACGGAAATATGTATATGTATTCATGAACTTTATACACATGTATGACAGATAATTGAATGTTATGAGACGTACTTTGCATACACAAAGTACTTTATTCATAGATTTTGTGGGTTGAAACAGATGACACAATAATGTGAGCTTTCATGTAGTGCAAGTTTATATCTACATTTAAAACAATATCGATAGCTGAAGAGTGTAATAGTAATGCGAACGGTTCAGGAATTAGCGTGAGGGTTTGTTTCAACGAAAACGTAAGGTACTGCTTCCCTTCCCAACCTATTTCGTTCGCGGGAATCCAATACTTTTCCGGCACAATTTCACGGACTGTTCGCGATTTCACTGACTTCAAGTTTTTAAATCGGACTTACATACGATATTTCAATACCAGCTTGGTTGTGGTAGTATTCTGTGATGCCACAAAGTGCCTCGTATAGTTCTATAGTTCAATACCCAGCGGGCTGCTTGGAACTGATGTTTGGCTTTACACAATGTATGATTAATCTGACAATTAACACGCACTTTCGGAGGTCCAGTCTGTTAAGTTGCTATATGTCGACAGCAGGTTGCGATTCTCCAATTAGTGATTTTCTCTATGTTGAATAATTCCCATCACATTCATCTGACGCTTAAGTAGAACTCTCTCTTGCGACCGGTGTGCGGTGCCGATTGCTCAGTTGGTTAGAGCAGTCGGCCGGCAAGTGAAAGGCCCGGGTTCGACTCCCGGTCGGCGCTAGTTCGCATTTTTCGCGAGAAAGAGCCGTCTGTTGCGTTATAATTATTAATGACTGCTTGCCAATTAAACCCTATTATTCTAAACCGGTGGTTTTAAGTACGGAGTTATTTTGATAAAAACTCATGCAAATTATAAAATTTTACGTTTCGTATACTATTTGGTATCACACCGTTTCTAAAAAGACCATGTAGGTATAGGTAGATATTCATTTTAAAAATTGTTAAAAGGTGAGAAGTCAAAGGCAATCTCTATATAAGTTGGAGTGCAACAGGGACTTATCTTAAATTGCCTATTCAGAAACAATTTTCCAGCTAGTACTTGATGGCAGTGATGCAGAAATCTAGTTAACTGAAGATTGCACATACGACGTATTTTACTCAGACGAAATAGTTCTTGCTAGTCGCTATAAGCCAGAAAAATAAAGTAGATAATAATGAACCTGGATTAAAGTTAAGTAATTTAAAATTAGGAACATCCAAAAAATAGTTATTTGGGTAACGCAATCATGGAATAGAGAGCTATTCTCTGCAGATTAGGTGCTTTCAGCAGGATTCTGTTACTTTACCGAGTGGAACAATTAATATTTACGAATGTGGTTTTCAGAAAGCTACAATTAGGAGTCGATAAGATAAGTTGGTATAACAAATAATAACGCAGATATTCAGCGTGTCTCAACAAAAGCTTACGTTAGGTATGTCTCACGTAGTAGTGCGAATAGCTATTGTTTTTAAAATTTACTCACATAACTTACCTACTAACGAAGTCGTTCCAGTATTTCCGATTTTACTTGTTGACGCCAACTTGTTCTTTCCCCTAAGGAAACCTCAATTTTTATTGTACCTTTGGATTATGAGTGTGCAGAGTTTTTCGCTTATAGTTATCACTCGCCCTAAGATAAAGGGGGCGAGTGAACTTTGCCATTACAAGAATAAATTAAATGTAAAAGTTTCGGCTTTAGTTTTCAAATTTGCACGTATAATTGAAACTGAAATTTGACAAGTTTTAGACATAACTCAACATAGCTGATCTGGCAGCTGGTGTTGCTTAGAATTACAGTTTTTGAAATATTTCAGTTATAGATAGATAATAATATCGTATAGGTATTCACCAGTGCTGACTTACCAAATATAGAACATCTTCAAATGCCAGGATTTCAAAAAGGAAAAGAGATGAGGGGGTGGGACATTATTTAAGTCACATACCCTGTTCATTAAGAATTACAGTTATCTCGGAAATAATTTAAATTAGATCATAACTCTTTAAATAACACATTTACAAGATAATTGGATAATATTCCAAATTAAAGAGACATTTTCAGTAATGTAATAAAAGTGGTATACTGTCGGAAAAAAGTTTACATGGCCGCGATAAATTAGTCGTCAATATGATTTTTTTATTTGTATGTATAGGTGTAGGTTATTGGTAACTACATATCGAAAAAAGCGGTTAACGCTATCTTTGGCGTCTCTGATGGTTGGGTCGGTACCGTAGCGGATTCCTGATTTGATGTGTTTTGTTTCTGTGGGATCGATTCTCACGTCGCATGTTTTTTTTGCTGTTTTTGCATTTTCTCTTTTTTAACAAAAAGGTGTTCTTTCAGATGGCCCCTGTCAGTTAAGCGGAGGCCGTCAAAATTTGTCCATCTTGTATTTGCAACTATTTGTCTTATATGTATATCTTGCTATCGTATTTTGAAACATGTTGAAATATATTAATACCTTGACGACAACGCTGCTTATATTTTATTGTATGTTACGGTTAGGAGGGTTCCTTTGTCGAGTTCGACAAGATTTGAAATGCCGCCTAGGTAATAAGGTAATACACGCTACCCTTTTGGGCCTAGCGACCAGTGTAAAATAGTATGTTGCGCTTATTATTATGTACCATGCACTAAGTGTAGCTGCTACATTTTTTTATATCCAAAGGTCGGCTAGATTTCAACATACCCATTCATATTTAAAATTACATATTTACGTCTTCTTATTTCTGCCCCTTCCATAAAAATTATCGTTGTCAGTTTCAGAAACAGCAAATGCGAGAAAACTTCTTAATTGTTATGGAACACTCAACTTCTTTTGGATGTATCGCTTTCAAAACTAGAATGTTTATAAAAGACATCAGTAGGTACACACAAAGTTCATGTTTAACGGAAATAAAAGGATAAAAACAGATATGACCTCACAGCTAAAAAATTATTGCCGATATTAAACGATTTTCATATCAGAATTGCCTTTTCAAAAATTAAAATTTTTGTGATTCAAGATTTTTAAGAAACGCCAGCAAAATTAGAATTTTGTGTGGAGTTTTATCATCGCAAAAATGTTCCCATGTTCCTAGTGTCGAGAATAAGAATTAAAACAATGTTAAAGGAACTAGACTCATTTATAACCTTGCCTTGAATGTAAATTACTGACATAGTGAAGGAAGAAATAGTTCTGCAAAGTTCTACGACGGTTTTAAGCAAAGTTTATATGTGCAACAAGTTGGTAAACTCCCACAATGGAAACGTTACCGCATCTCCGTTAGCACACTACTAAATACACTCGTACTTGGAAGTCATTTTAAACCAGTGTTCTAATCTTGTGAACAATTCTGACTGCACGTTTTCAATTTGCACTCATTTTCTTTACGACGTAGCAAAGCATTAACTTTACGCAAGTTCTAAGTCGTTAGTTTCCTAAATGACCAAATATTTTAGAAGTGCAAAGGTAACAATGCCGCAACTATGAAGTGTGAAGTGTTTTGTTCAGCTACCTTTGTGATTTTGAAGTCTAAGATAGAGCTGAGAACATCAAATTTATTGATTTATTTTTCAACAACCTAAAAGTTAAGACGTAGCACGTGACAACGAAAAATTTGGAATGTCTACAATTCACTGAATTTTGAAGAAAAATAAGTTATTTATGCTAATCCATGCAAGATAAATTGAAGCACGAAAGTCACGAGAATTAATTCGTAAAAATACTCGTAAATGCGGAAAGCCGTATTGCATTCGAACAATGCTGGATCAAAGGACACTAGTCACTTTTATAGAAGTTTCTACGGCGACCGTTTCCACTTCGGCTCCGAGGCTTCATAAAATTGGTAAAGATTTATGTGCCTTTCACTATTTATACCTAGTTTCCGAAAACTACCGCTGGCGACGAGTGTGGCGCAGTGGTGATCGCCTTCGTCTTGTGGTCCAGCCGCTCGGTTTCGATCCCAATCGCCACGACTTTGTTTTTGTATTCCACCGTTTATTTTTTTTTACATAAAAAACTGTTCTGGTCAAAAGGACAATTGAGCGGAGGCCGTCAGGCCGGAGCGAGTCTGTGTCATTTGATATAAAAACAATATAAATTTAATATTAGGACTTTACTATATATGCGCAAGCCTCGGAGCCGAAGTGGAAACGGTCGCCGTAGAATCTAGTCACTTTTATTTGTAAAATTACCGATTATCAGACTTCTCACTTTATTAACATAACAAGCTATCATGACATTTTACTGATGAATTTTATTTCACTTATAACACCACGGTAAGGGTAAGTAACTATTTGTTTATACGTTACGGTTAAAGTATGAAATCCGCAATTCTGTGTAATAACTACTTATTCCATGAAAAAGTGTAGAATAAAGTTAGATTTAATAGTTTTTGTGGTTATTGTATAAAATACGTAACGGTGGTGTAAACAGACCTTACCTGACCTGACCATTCAGAAAGAAAGAAACGCTTAAGATTGTTATTTTGCAGAATACTTAGTCCATAAAATAACAAATAATTTTTCACAAAAATCACTGTTTATAAAAACCCTTCAGTTATGTTCTAGGAAATATTTTATTTATTTTTATTTTATTTTCGACTTGCAAAGTTTTCATTAATGTTGACACTACAGTAAAAATTTATTTAATTCAGTACTGAGTGCTACTATTGAGGAATACTAATTATAAAACTTTCAGAAAAAAATGAAGAAATAAGTTTTTCATGCCAATGAGGAAAATAATCAAATATTTTTTTAGAAATTGGATCTATTCAAATTTAAAAGAGAAACAAAAAGAGGCTTAACGAAGATGATACTCTCTCTCTATTTGATGTAAATGGCGCCCTTTGTGAATACTTTAACAATTAGGATTTTTTTGAATTCAACAATATTTTAATAACAGTTTTCCGAGTCCAAAAAATACATAAAAATTAATAACAAGTTTCCCGCAACAGTTGAATAAAAAATTATATATGGTATGGGAGTTTGGGAACAAGCAGGGTTTTTTATAGTGATTCTTTTAAGAAATTAAAGTAATTAATTTTTGTCCTCTTTGTAGCCCAATCCGGGAACATACTGTATCCCTAAATTAAAAATTAGGGATGCAGTCAAATTGCAGCTACTATTGTATAAGGGAAATATAAATATAAATTTAATATTACAATTAAAATTGGTAATAAAGCACTTGAAGTAAGCATAAAGTCACCCTGCCGTCGAAACTTTATACATATTATCCTGATAACGTGTCCTTTCGAGATAATGAATTAATTTTAATCCAACAAATTGTTTTTGGACGTTAGGTATTTTGGACAAAAAGGATACGTTGTATTTTCCGCTGAAAAAAATGGCCCGACCATGAACTGTTCAATACTTGTTATAATTAGCCAATATTAAGGAAGTACAACAAATTTCTAATTTGGAACAAGGCCCCTTCAGGTAAATAAAGCAAAATTTGTCGGCCCACAATTTTTTAGAAGACGTTTCTTAATTCTCATTTTTATGAGTTGGTAAGGAATCCAATATTTTTTTTAAACACTAAACTCTTATGATATTGTGAATGGGCAGCTTTACTAAACCCATTTTTAAAGGAATCCGACGAGAAAGCTACATGGAATACCATTTTTTTTGTAATTAGTGGTACTGGACCGTTCGAACAACTACTCCTCGGGCAAATACCCCGCCAGGCATTGAATTATAGAACTAAATCCACATCCACATCCACATCCACATCCACATCCACATCCACTAATTAATACCAGATAATTACTCAAAGTAGTTGTCACTTGCTGATATCTGTCCAGAGCGCGGCAGCATATATAGCAAGATTAAATTGCATGGTTTGAGTGTGTAGGGGAGAGCACAGTACTGATGAGTCCCAGAAGGACGAAACCAGTTGGTCTGCGGTTTTCCATACACATTCAAAACATGCAATATTTGAACAAAGACCTGCTTAAAAGCACGTACGTACATGGAGACAAATTAGGATTGTTTCAATGCCATCTTAGATGGGGTAGCAGTCTGAAACGTCTCGTAGTACAAAAAATCTGGATTTAGTTCTATAATTCAATGCCTGGCGGGGTATTTGCCCGAGGAGTAGTTGTTCGAACGGTCCAGTACCACTAATTAATACCAGATAATTACTCAAAGTAGTTGTCACTTGCTGATATCTGTCCAGAGCGCGGCAGCATATATAGCAAGATTAAATTGCATGGTTTGAGTGTGTAGGGGAGAGCACCGTACTGATGAGTCCCAGAAGGACGAAACCAGTTGGTCTGCGGTTTTCCATACACATTCAAAACATGCAATATTTGAACAAAGACCTGCTTAAAAGCACGTACGTACATGGAGACAAATTAGGATTGTTTCAAAGCCATCTTAGATGGGGTAGCAGTCTGAAACGTCTCGTAGTACAAAAAATCTGGATTTAGTTCTATAATTCAATGCCTGGCGGGATATTTGCCCGAGGAGTAGTTGTTCGAACGGTCCAGTACCACTAATTAATACCAGATAATTACTCAAAGTAGTTGTCACTTGCTGATATCTGTCCAGAGCGCGACAGCATATATAGCAAGATTAAATTGCATGGTTTGAGTGTGTAGGGGAGAGCACCGTACTGCTGAGTCCCAGAAGGACGAAACCAGTTGGTCTGCGGTTTTCCATACACATTCAAAACATGCAATATTTGAACACAGTACCTACTGTTAAAGTGCACCCATAGCAAAAATTTTGAAAGTGACCTATCCAAATCGGAGAAAAAGTTGGGGTTGTCATATAAAAAGCAACGATGACATCATAACGCAAAAATTATCGCCGATAATAAATAAATGCCTGTTTAAAAATTTGGAAATTTCTAGAAAGGAACATTGCGTAACAAAATTATGAAGTTTGGGCGGAACTTTCTCACCAATCTGAAAGAAAAGGATTCAGAGTGTCAAATGGAACGGATTACCTACGTTTACCAAATCGTTTTAGATTTTATTTCAGTTTCACAATTTTTGGTTCCTTTGCCAATATTCTTGGGTATTCCGTTTTTGATAAAAATTTAAATTACTTACTGCAAAAAGTAGAAAATTTATTTTCAGTGGAAACACAATTTGTAAATAATCAGTTGTACATCGTGCTTGTTTACACTCCTTTTCACTGGAACCGATAGATGTCAAATTAACATGGGAAACTGTTGAGGATGCTGACTTTGTCAGCAAAACACGTGGCAAGTTTAATAAATGTGTCACTGACTTTTGGCGTGTGGGATTAATTTATTAAGAATTCATAGTGAATTTACGCCAACCACCGTGTTTAAATTCCTGGGTGTCTAACAAGGTTTCACAGTCATGTGGATCAAGTCCAACACTCGGTATTTCAAATTTTTCTTGTTCAAATGTTTATAAAATTTAAGTTTTTATTGTCGATAATTAAAAGCATTATTAATAAGCAAGAATAAAATAATTACGAATCTGATACAGCAATCAACAGAGTTAAAAATTACAGCCGTCGGATTTGACCTGCGCCACTTGGGTGTATTAAACGACCCCTTTCGCATCTTAGGCCAGTGCGCTACTGAATTAATTGAAAAAGTACTTTCTAAAGATGTCCCTTTTGAGCCCAACCTTTCGAAAGGAAAAGTTTTGGGCTAATCGTACAGGTATTTTCCAAATTTTTATAAAGAATTTCTTATACCTAAAACAATAATTTAAATTCATATATACCACTGTCAGCAAATATTTCACTATTTGCAGTTTACCATTTCGCTTACTTTGAAATACACGGTATAAGCTGAACATAGTGGACGTAGAACTACAAACTGAAGATTAGTTGCTATCGATTATTGACGTGAGTTAGATTTGTGCTCAAATCGCTGAATCACTGAATATACACTGAATAGAACACTAATTTGGTAGTTAGTAATAAAACTCCAAACAGTCTGGTAGACAAATCGTTATAATAAACAATAGCATTATGGTTCCAAGCGCATTTCCGTCTCCATTTCGCTTCATCGTGGTCGATGCTAAAGTGCATTTTTCTGTTTCAAAAATGATATCGTAAAAATAACAACGTTGTGATCCAGAAGCCCTTCCATGAGCTTTTAAAAAAATATTCGACTCTACTAAACATGCAATGGATTAAAAACAGATAAAGCCGTGGAATAATAACGATGACAAATGCAAATTTAGGCTAAAAAGCACTTGCAGTGTTTTTCCATTTGAGTTTCAAGTAATTCATTACGGCTTACTCAAAATTAAAAGCAAATAAGACAAATATGTTACCTCGACAGCCTAGCGGAATCAATTAGAAATGTTTGCTCAGTATTCCTTTTGAACTCGTCCCAGAGTATTTTAATAAAATTTTAATAATAAATCATATTAGAAATTTCAACAACTGCCATTATGCAGAGAATAATTTGGTGAAATATTCTGAAATATAAAACTTTTGTATTCTAAATAGAAAATCTGCGGTTTATTGGGATTGATCAATCAATCAAAAATCAATCAAAAATAAAGTTGTTAATATCGGAAACTTACATTCAATTAATAAAATATAACATTTATATAATACAACCTGCAAATATTAAATGTTCGAAAAAATATTATTATGAGGTTTTGAAATTTTCTAATTTTTGTCATAAAATATATATGCATAATATTTTCGGTTCCTTATACTGTAACACTTACTACTATACCATGTGTAACAGGAGTATGGCACACCCCCCTTTTTCTTTATTTTTGAAGATAAATTTTTGAAACTTGGCACATCGTATGTACTGAGTAAACGTCAAGTTTTGACACAAACAAGGAAATTTTTACATTTCCGGTTTCAGCGGAAGTGGTGCCAACTTTTGATTTTTAAATGGGACAACCTGTAAGCTATTGACTTTTTGGACTCTACATAGTTTTCTGAATGCAATGGTACCACATTTGCGACATTTCAAGTCTTAGACTTTTTTAAAATCTAATTTTAATTTTGTCATTTAAGCACAGCATAATACAACAGTTAAAGTTCTTGGCGGTGTCTTTGAACTATTTTAGTTGCATTTGGTGACCTCCAACTGTAAGTGATTTACTACCGCGGCGTTTTATCAAACGGTTTGCCGCCGGTATTAACTCGGCGACAAACGAAAAAGAACACGTGCTGAGCCTGAGAAGTTGCGCGGGCTCCGCTACGAGAGCTAGAAAATTTAGGGAGAGTTGTTCTGCTGTATTTAAGTGTGCCATTTTTTGGGTAAAACTCATTTTTTTGAAACGGAACCATATTGCTACCAAGGTACTATTCAAGGCTACTATTAACAAGGAACCTTCTGATATGACCAGTTTGCATCTAGGATAAGAACAACTGAAATTACAGTCCATCGAAAATTAAAAATAGGCATTTAATTTTGTTTTCATCAAATGCTAAGAACCTGCAAGGGGGCTTTGAAAATTTAAAAACAAATAAAACATGGTACCAATGCATTCAGAAAATTATGTAGATTCCAAAAATTCAATACCTAATATACAGGTTATCCCATTTGAAATTCAAAAGTTGGCACCACTTCCGCTAAAACCGGAAGTGTGAAAATTATCTTCGAAAATAAAGAAAAAAAGGGGGTGTACCATGCTCCTGTTACACACGGTATATCGTTTTCGTTTCACTAAAGTGAAAATTTAATAATTTGAAATTTAAATTGAATTGTGGTTGTGTATGTACACATAAAGTCTACCAAGGAAGTTCTTTCGATGACTTAATAAAGGATCTTGGGATTGAATAAAGTTGGAATTGACACTTTGGTAAAACGAAAACGACATATATAGGAGTATGTGTTAAAGTACATATATTATAAGGAACTGAAAATATTATACAGGGTACTAGCAATTTTATGATAAAAATTAGAATATTTCAAAACCTGATAACATTATTTTTTCAAATGGAACTACATAACTAACTTATACTTAACTGCACAGGTGTTTTCTAAGCCAAACATCATTATACAAAAATAACGTACTTATCCTATAGGTATATTAGATTCTCAATTATTATTTTTCCTTAAAAAATGTATCCACCAGAAAGGGAATATCTGAATTATAAATTCCAGAACTGTTCTGGTAAGGGGAAGTGAACGGAGCTTGGTAAGCTCAATGTTCTGAAACGTAAGTCGCGTACTCTGAACTTGAGTAGTGTTGATAATCTTAATAAGTACCTACTTCGTTGAATCTTGTAAAACTGACGCAATACCTGCCCCGGATTTGCGCCCATATTCTTCTTCTTTCTTTCCCGGTATTTCAGATACTACGTTCTTCCAATTCGATGATGAGAAGTGTGTCAGCGACCTCCTAATGTCCATTAAGTCCGGTGCGTATGGCAGTGATGACCTCAACATTTCACTTATTCTTCTGTGTTGCCAGCTAATTGTACCTTTCTTCACCCATATTTTCAGTAAATGCATATATGTAGCTCATGTTTGTGTTCCGAGAGTCTGGAAGCGTGTACATGTAATTTTCTTCTCCCCAAGGTTGCCGCACCTTCGGAATTTAGTGATCTCCGATATAATAAGTATTCTTCCTGTCTTTTCGAAAATATTAGAAAATATTTGAAAAGATTTTGAAATTCAATTGCGTGTGCATTTAAACTCTTTGAGGCAGTCTTGTCTTCGGCGGGGTCATTCTTGTGCTTCGACTTTGTCGGATGTTACGGGGCATATTTTACGTGCTTTAGACTGTAGCAAAATTACTGTTTTGGTTCTAATTGACTTTTCCAAAGCCTTCGACATGCTGAGCCATGACATCATGATCTCCATGATCTCCATGTTGCATTACGTTTGTCTTGACCTGACGTTGTAAAGCTTATTGCTTCATTCTTGACTGATAGAAGCCAATGTCTTGATTACAACTGTTTGCCCTTACTGTTTAGTTTCACGTCTGGTGTGCCTCAGGATAGTATTCTTGGCCCTATTAGAGC
Source organism: Xestobium rufovillosum (assembly GCA_963966045.1). Lineage (NCBI taxonomy): Eukaryota > Metazoa > Arthropoda > Insecta > Coleoptera > Ptinidae > Xestobium > Xestobium rufovillosum. Next base: position 31,653,096 of record OZ014493.1, read on the forward strand.
ACGTTCACATGTCGCTCATAAACTTAAAGACGCAAAATCAAAAGACTTTTGACCTCAAATTAATCTGATAAGTAGCGTTCATATGGCTTACCTACGTATTGTAGCAGGCTTATTTTTTTATCTCAGAAGTAGAAGTTAGCACTAATCAGAAACGTATACTCGTCAAGAAGAAAAGTGAAAGGATGTTTCAAGTACGGTTGAGTTTGTGTTTAACACAAAGTATGTACTGAACGCGAGCGATGTGCTGGTATAAAAGGATAAAACAGAAGTTACAAAATTGGAATGGGTAAAGAATTCCCTTTGTTCATAGAGGGTTGCACATTTCTAGCATAACCAGAATGCAAATTTAATATCAAAGATGAAAGTTTATAAACTCATTGTAAAGAGGGATCATCTGCAAACGAGAAGTCGCTGTCGATTACCGGCGGGCTTCAAGGATAGGTAAGTAGGTTGCAATAAGCAGTCCCCTCTAGCGCCCGTGCCACATCGCTTAACTTCATAAAAGCGTTGTTGTGCATTACCCCCAATTTGTTTGTGGTGTTCCCGCGAAAGTTAAGCCACAGTCGACTGCATCAAACGAAAGTCATAATTCAATGAAAAGTTCGCATTTTAAATAAATGGAAGAATACCTTCACGCAAATTTGTTTACCAGAAGTTTGAGGCTTCCTAGCCAATTTTACACTACTTATGATCTAATCTCTGTCACCTTGGAAAAACTTTTAAGTGGGGTAAGTCCCACTGTTTGTACATTACAAGCAAAATTAAGCGTTCTTTTAAATTCCGTTGTAGTCGTACTTACTCATTAGTGAGCGAATTATTTAAATGTAAAAGCTGTATATAATATGTCAACATAATAGCATTGTAAAATCTGATTCTCCACATGAACTATAATTAATTGTTATATCTATACAAATCATGTTCCACCAAAGAACAATGTCCGTGGGAACAGCAGACGGCCATTATTAGATACCATATGTCAATTACGAACTGATTGTGAAATAATAAATTCTTCTATTTACGTATAACATTTTCAATAAGTTGTTTAGGTGTGAAACTTAGACAATAGGAGGAGAAGCGGATCGAAAAATAATAAAAGCGTTTGAAATGTCGTGCTACAGTCGCATGAAGATTCCGTGGATAGATAAGGTTAGCAATATGGACATACATATTAGAAAGAGGGGGAAAAGCGTAAGGTATGGAAGGCAATAAAGGAATAAAGAATAGGAGAGATAGGATGGTAGAACACCATCTGAGACACCAAGGAATACTTCGCGACATACTAGAGTCAGAGGTAGGAATAAAAACAGGTAGGGGTAGGCCCAGTTTAGACTACTGCTCTCAAATAGATGGGGATGAAGGATGTTCAACTTTTAGGGAAATGCGTAGGTTAGCTCAGGATAGGAAAGGATAGAGGTACGGTGCGACAATCCAGTCTTCGGACTGAGAACTTTATGATGATGTCTGAAACTAATAAAACTGGTAATTTATTTAAAATTTATTTCATTTCTTAACAATAAATAAGAACACGAGTCTTTAACAACGTTATAATTTATTATCCACAGTAAATACAAAATAATATTAAGAGAATGTAATTAATACAAGAATCGAATGTCCCGTCCTCAGCGGCGGGCCTACCTAATTCGGTTCTAGTACGTGCTCAACATAATAACAGAAACATACAAAAGCAATTAAGTGGACACAGACTCCACATCGATAACATTCGGCCATTCCTGACTTTTTTCAGAGTGACCTTACTCTGAGCTCGTTGATCTACCTGTTTGACAAAGAGAGAAAAATACACATACGTGCAGCAAACATGGAACAGCAAACAACTGAAATGTGGGGCCCCAAGTAATATTTTCTTTACGGCATATATCAAATTTTCATAACAGGCTCCTCTTTTATCTCAGTGCACTGATGGATTTTCAGCGATCCACTTGGAACTTATACCTTTACTCACATACCTCCAGAAGGCATCACGAATGCTTTACGCTAACATCCGCCCTAATTACCTAACTAAACATACCATTTCGACCCTCTCCGTGGAGGCCTCAGAATCTAGGTATATTTATGTGTATTTGTTCTGATGTACTCGAATAGTATTTGTCAATGTGTTTTGGTGCTCCCATTAAAGATAATTTTCGTGCAGGAAAACGAATTTTGAATTGTTGTCGAGAATCAGCAGAAAAATTTATGTGTTTGGAGCTGTCAATTTTGTATTTGCAAAAGTTCTTCAATTCTTAATTTTGTCGCATATTTTTTGTTTTATTCGAATTTCTAACAACAAAATTAAGAATTGGAGAATTTTTGCAAATACATACAAAAATGACAACTCCAAACACATAAATTTCTTCTATCCAACGGTACCTCGTGCCGCGTTCCACCTTTTTGCCCCCTTGGGCGAGTTGAGTCCCCCATTTGACCTGTTTTTGACCCGAAAATAAGCGAGGTTTCGGGAGAATAATTATTTATCTGATGATATTGTACCGTGTCGGCTCCCGTTGAGCCTGTATAAAAGACTACTCCTAATTTTTGGGTATCGTATCTTGACTGTGTCTGGAATGCGTTCGAGACCCCGCAAATTTCGTCTCGGGTGCAAGATATTTTAATGAACGAACAAATATTTTCGATTTTTTCCTTTTCGATCTCAATTCGCGTAACGTACGGGGCGGAAGATTAGTGGGCGTGGTGGGTTAGATCTAAGAACATCTGATTTACAGTGAATTTCCTAATTTTTCTAACTTTTGCGGTCGGAAAAGCGCCAGACGGCAATTTTTCTGTATCGTTCACCGGTTCTTTTTGGTGCGATGGAATAGTTTCCGGCCGTTTCCCTACACCGAGTTTGTTATTGCTTGACTACGGAGTGTTCCAAAGTTGGCGGAAAAATCGCAAGACACACCCTCGCAAATTTCGTTCCGGTTGCAAAATTTTTGACTGAAAGAATAATAATTCGGTCTAACTACTTCAGCATCAGTGAAGAATATTCCCGTTTTATGACTTTTTTATACGTACGTCTATTGAAGGATAACATTTTAGATGGGTGGTTCTTATACAAAAGTTTTATGACTAATGAAATCTTGTGTTTAAGAAACCCCCGTTAATTTTCAAAAATCAAAAGTTTTCTAAAATCTGCTTTAATATTATTGAAGATTAATTAAATAACTCAAGAACTTCGTAAAGGAAAAAAATCGCAAATAATTATTATTTGCGATTTTTTCCTTTTCTATCCCAATTCGCGTAACGTACGGGGTAAAAGATTAGTGGGGGTTGTGGGTTAAGAACAACATCAGTTTTAAAGAGATTTTTCAGTGTGCGTGGTTGAATTATCCTTAATAATAGTTAATTATAATTTGTTATTCTACCATTTCATACCTAATTCGTAACTATATGAAAAGATATATGTATATTATATATCTGGAAAAGGAAACTTACCATTATTTCATTTTCATCGACATCTGTTTCAGAAAATGAGGGTTCCTGAAAGGAAAAGACAACTGTAATTAGCATATTTTCCAAACAATTATTATCAGATTGTTCTACATGAGCCGAGTTTTAAAATGTCTCGCGCAAACAGTGTTTTTACGACAGACCTGTTATTACCACACTGCTACTTTACGTCAAATGAATATTATTAAAATAAAATCTATTGAATTTGGCGGAACAATAATATTTCACTTTGAAAACACGCAACGTCTGTTGCGCTATTATTGTAGAATATAATAGTAGGTATAAATTACGGAAATGTCCTTACTATATTACCTCATTGTAATTTATGTGCGTTCACATTTTGTGCCTTATAGGTATTCGCATAAGTTCGAAGCAGGAAAAACTGACGAAGCGTATAAAATAATGAGGAAAAATTTCAGAGAAATTGGATCTAGCAGCAAGAACATTAGAAACGAGGCAGGTGACATCCTAATGGGAAGAGATAAAAAAGCAGGTAGGTGGAAGAAATATTTGGGAATCTTATGTGAGACAAGAACTATGAGGTATATTAGAAAAGGAAATTAGTGTAGAGGGGGATAGCCTAGGCTGACCTATAATAAGGGAAGAGTTTGAGCTAGATATTCATCAGGCACTGGTATGATGTAATGAAAGTAAACCTCGTAGTTGTGGAAAGATATTAAAGTTGAACATACACTATTCACAGATTCTATCTATGCCCCTTCCTTGAACTCAAATCTGAGTAGGCAAATATCTTCATAATTTTTGAGGCAAGTAGGTACACAGTTATTACTACATCAGGACGTCAGCCTAGTAAAGTAAATAGTATGTTAACAAAAGACGAATTAAGTTGTCCTCAAATTTTACTTTGCAAGCAATTTACGAACTTCAAACATTCAAGCAATAAGCATTTCCAATTAGGTACGGGAAATTCAATTTATGTTAGTTCTCTCAGCATACCACCCTCTAATAAGCCAAGATAAATAACAATTTCCGTCTAGTTTATAAGTTGCGGGATTACAGGGTAACTAATACACACATACTTTAATAATTTATCAATCTCCTATTCCGCATTCACAGCAAAATTCTAAATCAAAATGGGAGAAATTGAAATTTCGGGTGTAATTTTGCGTATTTTATATTTTCTGGAATACGTGATATAACTCTATTCTGTCTGTGTTCGATCTAACTACTTCAGCATCAGTGAAGAATATTCCCGTTTTATGACTTTTTATAGGTACGTCTATTGAAGGATAACATTTTAGATGGGTGGTTCTTTCACAAAAGTTTTATGACTAATAAAATCTTGATTTTAAGAAACCCCCTTTAATTTTCAATAGGTTTTCTAAAATCTGTTTTAATGTTATTGACGATTAATTAAATATCCCAAGAACTTCGTAAATTTCAGGCAGTGAGTCAATTATATACTAGCCAAGTGGAATATTACCAAGTAGAAATATCAAAAGAGAGTAAAAATAAATTGAAAATAATACGACAGTTTTTCGAAAACTCGTTGTCAAGCAATAATCACGACAGGTCGGACGGCTGGAAGGCATTTTTATGCCGATCCTACGCAGTATAAAGGCGGGTACAGATCTGAGCACGTTCGCGTATGAGGCAAGCCGAGGCCGAACCGAATGCCTCGTGCGGCATAATTTGAATACCCGAATGGTGGACGCACGAGGCACTGCTCGCCACTGATCAAATGAATTCGTGAGCACGCGAGCGTACGTAAAAGTAGTCGAACTCAGTATACAGTACACACTCATTTATTCAAAAACAATGGATGACGTTGCGGAGTTGAGTGCCTGTTTTATAATTTTATGCGACGCATTAAAAAAAAGACTTCGACTTTTAAAACTTCGCCAATTTCGCTCCAAGCGTCTTCTTTTTTTATTGAATTGTAATAAAGCGGGTGTCTTGGTCTCCACAAAATATCCCGCTGATTATATAAATCCAGAAGAAGTAAATCGTTTTCCTGGCTCCACTCCATATCACGAAATAAACCGGGAAAATTTGTTTCTATTCTGTTCGGTGCGGCTACGTACAATATCCCGGTCCAGACTGAGCACGCACGGCCTTTGGTGTACCGCCAACAAACGGAACGGGGCGAGGCCGCACGACGCACAGATCGGGGCAGCTTGCCGCGCCTCGGTAGCACGTCCACATCTGAATGTTCATGCGTCCTCGGCTTGCCTCATACGCGTTACGCGTACGTGCTCAGATCTGTACCCGCCTTAACATAGCAACTGTACACTCATCCCTGATTTTATACTTACGGCAACGGGCGTATTTTCTTAATATACTATTTTCGTAAGCGATCTAGGCACCACACCTTCATGGCTCAGTGGTCGATGTGTCAGCCTCCCAAGCGGCAACATTGAGGGTTCGCACCACGCAGTAGTTATTTTTTGTTATGATGATTTCTCTTTTTTCTTTTGACCAAAAAAACTATTCTTGTCCAAAAGGACAGCTAGTGGATCACCATCACGCGAGACACAGACATACACTAATTTGTTGACTTTTACTGTTATTGATGTACTGTTGTTGCGCGGCAGAAATACACCAATTAGGGAACGTTGCATTAGCTCTAATGTTATACCGCGTAGGATCGGCATAAATGCGGCTGGAAGGGGTATTGTCGAATGGCAACTGGGGAATTATGTTCTATTTATTGAGTGATATTTGAGAGGATTATTTTTTGACCCAAAGTTTTGATGGAACCACAAAAACTCCATTTTATCAGCTTGCTAACTGTTATAATTGACACAATATTTAATTGATACTTGTCAAACAAGAAAAAAGCTGCAGGCACTATTATTTCGGCAATAAGTAATCCCAAGTCCCTATTCTCTGTAGTAATACAATAAGGCCCGGTTTTTCAAAGAATCCAACACCGCGTTAAGTCTGACACCGGCTTTGTTGCTATGATACCGGCTTTCTGATTGGTTGTATCATAGCAACGAAGCCGGTGTCAGACTTAACGCGGTGTTGGATTCTTTGAAAAACCGGGCCTAAGTGGTCTGGAATTGTCGGAAATTTTATGAAAGCTGTTGCTTGGTAGCCACAAGTGTAAATTTGACAGTTAAAAGATCACGAGCGCTTGCGCGAGTGATCTTCTGTCAAAAAAATTTTCGGATATTAATTCAAGCACGTGGGGGATTCGGTAAGGAAATTTCACACCTAAATAAAATAAAAAACGAATGGAATTAGTCTAACATTTTTTCATCGAAAACACAATATGGAACTAAAATTGTAAAGAAGCCTGCATATGTCAATGAAAAGTGCTGTCAGTTCTCAGTTGACATGCAATCGTCTATTATAGAGCATTTTTAGCAGTAAAGAATACCCCGGAATACCCTAAATAATTTAGGGGTTAGTTTGTCGTTTTTACCATGTCTCGTATTGGAAAAGATAACCAAGGAAGTATCAGAGAAGAAGTTCAGCATTAAAAATGAAACTTCAGTTTTTGAATCCCGCGTCATTATTTGACAGAAAAATTTCCGCTTATTAATTTCGCTCAGGGCACCGCGGAGGATAAAAATTTCCGGAAATTTTTTGCGTCGCCGTGATAACGAAACTAAAAACAAACTTCTGATTGGCTAAAAAAGCGAGGTGTGAAATTTCCGAAATAATACACGCTTCTAGACCCAAATGAAATGTTCCTATTGGTCAATTTGACGATGAAAAAAATAATCACTATAATAAGGACGTGATTAGCCGCGATTAGGAACATATTTCATTGGTTCTAGAAAACGTCAAAAATTATCACTTTTTTTTCTAATTGGCTGTAGTAGTTAGAAAATGAGAGCCTGAAGCCAGGCCATCGAGTTCTCCAGGTGCCATCGACTTCTTGGGCAGTGACCTTGAAAGACACCAGAGGCTGCTGAAGGAGTCGTTGAGTCATCCGAAGAAGTGTCTTCAGCAGCGGCATCTGCAGCAGCCTCTGGTGTCTTTCAAGGTCATTGCTGAAGAAGTGTGCATGTCGTCAGCAGCCTCTGGTGTCTTTCAAGGTCATTGCTGAAGAAGTGGGCATATCTTCAGCAGCGTCTGGTGTCTTTCAAGGTCATTGCTGAAGAAGTGGTCTTCAGCAGCGTCCAGGCGCATGCACCGGGGCTATTCCTCAGATCAGTCCATCGAGTTCTCCATCCACTTCAAGTGGGCGTGTCTGCAGCAGCCTCTGGTTATTGCTGAAGAAGGGCCTCTGGTGTCTTGCCATTGCGCACCCAAGCCGCCATTTTGGGGCCTTTGGTTGTGGCTCAGGCGCCTGCGCCGGGGCTCCGCCTTCAGCAGCTTCTGGTCATTGCTGAAGAAGTGGTCTTCAGCGGCCCCCCTGGTGTCTCTCATTCTGTTGGGCCTTTAGATGTGGCTCAGGCGCCTGCGCCGGGGCTGTCGCGTACAAAGCACGTGTTGCTCACTGTTCAGGCCAGTCCATCCTGGCCCCATCCACTTCTTCGGCAATGACCAGAGGCTGCTGAAGGAGTCATGTCTTCAGCAACGGTGTCTTTGGGGCCTTTGGCCGTGGCTCAGGCGCATGCGCCGGGGTTTTCGCAAACGTTCTGGAAATGACGCCGACCGGGATTCGAACCCGGGTCCCCACGCACCGGAGCCCTCGCTCCAACCAACTGAGCTAATCGGCGGCCCACAAGCCCGTCTTTCAAATCATCCGTATATACTTATGATTGTAAACAGAAGTTACAGAATTAATATTTATTTTCTCGGAAATTTACAATTGTTTATACTAAATAAATATTGATATTAAAGTTTAAGAAAAAAGCACGTTCGCCGCCAATAAGAGATGTTATAATTGTTTTTATTATGGGAAATAACCTTTCATCTTGCCGATAGGATATGTTTGTTTAGGTTTGATCCCACGCTCTGCATGTGCATTTAATACGTTGTAGACACTACAAGGTGACCCGTTTGTTTGTTTGTATTATTACAATAAAATAACATTCTAGAATATTCTTCTGATTGTTTATTTGAAATTACTTGTTATCTTAATGCGTTTGGGACACGTGTGGGAAAAAAACATTCTAGAACATTCTCCAGTTTGTTTATTTGAAATTACTTGTTATCTTAATGCGTTTCGGACACGTGTGGGAACCATCTGATTGATATATGCAAACATCTCAGCTCTCGGTAGTAGAACATTCTACATCGCTAATTATTTGAGAACAGTAGTCTAAATTTAGGCTAACCCCTACGTAAAAACTATGTCATGTGGGGTGTAAATTAAAGGACTCGACTAGAGGTATCGGAATATTGGGGTGGATTTTAGGGGTGGTTTTTGGGGGTGGTTTTTGGGGGTGGTTTTTAGGGGTGGTTTTTAGGGGGTGGTTTTAGGGGTGGTTTAGGGGTAGCTTTTAGGGGTGGTTTTTAGGGGCGGTTCTTGGGGTGGTTTTGGAGGGTGATTTTTGAGGGTGGTTTTTAGGGGTGGTTTTTAGGGGTGGCCACTCACTGACCGCGCCCCCGGCCACGCTCCTTGCCCCGCCCACCTAGATCATGTAGGGTATCAAATTAATCAGCTCGATGAGACAAAAAGGAATCTATAGTTATTCTCCTACTTCCGAATTCTTATCAGTAGTTGTCTGTCTGTATGTCTGTCGGTCCGTCTGTCTCTCCATCTGTCTCTCTGTCTGTCTGTCTGTCTGTCTGTCTGTCTGTCTCTCCGTCTGTCTGTCTGTCTGTCTGTTTGCGAATACAGCTGTCTGTTGACACAGACAGCTGTATTCGCAAACACCATGGCTGATGACACGAGCAAGAATAAGACTGCGCATGCGCACGGTTGTATGGAGAGTATTTAAGCAAGAAAATTAACGGTGCTGTCAGTTAGTACTTGTGCTTCAACAAGGGAACCGCATTTGAATAATGACACACATAAACGTAGACACGTTTCGTGTTCTGGACGGTGCTGTTTTGGATGAGTCAGCACGCCGTGTCGAGGTGCACGTACATCAGCCGTTCGTGACAACAACAACATTCAACGCCAATGACGAAATTCGCATACCAATCCACCAACAAGACGTTTACGTACTGCCGCATCTAAGCAGCATCTACATAGAGGGCAGGTTCATCAAGGGTGCAGGAGGCGGAAATGCGGCTTTAACAAATAACGCCCTCAGTTTCCTCTTTGACGACGTCCGCTATGAAATAAACGGGGTGGAGGTGGATCGAACAAAAACGTGGGCATCACGAGCACACTGAAGGGTGCAGTTTCTCTGAATGAGGGTGAAGTAGGTGCCCTGGAGAATGCCGGCTGGACGAATACGGGAGACTCACCGAGCCACCTTATCGACGCGAACGGGAACTTTAACGTGTGCATCCCCGGAAGAATCCTGCTGGGATTCTTGGAAGATTACCCCAAAATTCTGTTAAATGTGTGTCACGAGCTCATTTTGACTCGATCGAAAAACGATAGGAACGCTTTCGTGGGTAACGAGGACACCAGAATTGAGTTGAGCAAGGTTCATTGGAGGGTGCCGTACGTCTATCCATCGGATGCTGAATACCTAAAACTTCTCAATATTGTCGAGGAAGAGAGAACGTTGCAGATATGTTTTCGCAGCTGGGAGCTGTACGAGTATCCGGTGTTGCCGCAAGCTACGAAACAAACGTGGGCCGTCAAGACTGCAACACGGTTGGAGAAACCCCGCTACGTTATTGTCGCCTTCCAGACGAATCGCAAAGCGAATTTGGACACGGATTCAAGCAAATTCTGCAATCTGACAAACGTCAAACTGTACCTGAATTCTGAGTGCTTCCCCTACGAGAATTTAAACTTGGATTTCTCCACGGGGAAATACGCCCTGCTATACGAAATGTACCAGAACTTCCAGAGTTCATACTATGGAAAAGTTGGCGAGCCGTTATACGGCAAGGAACAGTTCAAGGATCTAGCGCCCATCGTGGTGATTGACGCATCAAAGCAGTCGGAAAGCATCAAGCCTGGACCCATAGATATGCGTCTAGAATTTGAGTCGAGCGAGAATTTTCCGCCCAACACAACCGCATACTGTCTCATCCTGCATGACCGCATCGTTGAGTATACACCGGGTAATGAATCGGTCAGAAGAGTGGTATGAGAAGCTGCAGGGCTTCGATTTGCCCAGAAAATACACGCATGCCTACTCTGTATACAGATTATAGTTTTAATTATATTGATGTAAAAATATATTCAACGTTTTTATTTTTGCGAAAACCCCGGCGCAGGCGCCTGGGCCACATCCAAAGGCCCAACAGCAACTAACAACAAGATCAGTTCTGATTGGATGCTGCCCACAACCACTCTCATTGGCTGTTGCCCCGCCCACTCTCATAGCCAGAGCACGGCGCATGCGCCTGAGCCACGGCCAAAGGCCCCAAAGACACCGTTGCTGAAGACATGACTCCTTCAGCAGCCTCTGGTCATTGCCGAAGAAGTGGATGGGGCCAGGATGGACTAGCCTGAACAGTGAGCAACACGTGCTTTGTACGCGACAGCCCCGGCGCAGGCGCCTGAGCCACATCCAAAGGCCCAACAGAATGAGAGACACCAGGGGGGCCGCTGAAGACCACTTCTTCAGCAATGACCAGAAGCTGCTGAAGGCGGAGCCCCGGCGCAGGCGCCTGAGCCACAACCAAAGGCCCCAAAATGGCGGCTTGGGTGCGCAATGGCAAGACACCAGAGGCCCTTCTTCAGCAATGACCAGAGGCTGCTGCAGACACGCGCACTTGAAGTGGATGGAGAACTCGATGGACTGATCTGAGGAATAGCCCCGGCGCATGCGCCTGGACGCTGCTGAAGACCACTTCTTCAGCAATGACCTTGAAAGACACCAGACGCTGCTGAAGATATGCCCACTTCTTCAGCAATGACCTTGAAAGACACCAGAGGCTGCTGCAGATGCCGCTGCTGAAGACACTTCTTCGGATGACTCAACGACTCCTTCAGCAGCCTCTGGTGTCTTTCAAGGTCACTGCCCAAGAAGTCGATGGCACCTGGAGAACTCGATGGCCTGGCCTGAGGCTCTCATTTTCTAACTACTGGCTGTAAATGACTCGGTATAGCTAATTCCCACCTAAGAAATGACATCAGTTAAATTTATCACTGGAAACACAAAGAATATTTTGGTCACTGTATAGCTGACCGCACACGATCGTTATCAAAACACAGTATTATTGGTCAAATCACGATATTGTCAATATTATTGTCAATAATATTGATCGTGTGCGGTCAGCTCAAGGATGCTTTTAATAATACAGCATCTAAGGCTACAACATGACCTTAATTACGGCTCTAAAAACATCCTGACATAATGAGCCTGCTACAAATGATGTGCATAATTCTTCAATATACTTCAATATACTAGTTATTATGTTAACTGCAGTTCATCATCATAAGGTTCTCAGTCCGAAGACTGGTTGGACGCGTACCTCCATTCTTTTCTATCCTGCGCTAACCTACGCATTTCCCTAAAAGTAGAACATCCTACATCCCTAACTATTTGAGAGCAGTAGTCTAATCTAGGCCTACCCCTACCTCTTTTTATTCCTATCTCTGACTCTAGTATGTCACGAACTATTCCTTCGTGTCCTTGCTAACCTTATCTATCCACGGTATCTTCATCATGCGTCTGTAGCACCACATTTCAAACGCTTCTACTCTTTTTCTATCCGCTTCTCCTATTGTCCAAGTTTCGCAGTAGTTAGAAAATGAGAGCCTCAGGCCAGGCCATCGAGTTCTCCAGGTGCCATCGAGTTCTTCGGCAGTGACCTTGAAAGAGACCAGAGGCTGCTGAAGGAGTCGTTGCGTCATCCGAAGAAGTGTCTTCAGCAGCGGCATCTGCAGCAGCCTCTGGTGTCTTTCAAGGTCATTGCTGAAGAAGTGTGCATGTCTTCAGCAGCGTCTGGTGTCTTTCAAGGTCATTGCCGAAGAAGTGGGCATGTGTTCAGCAGCGTCTGGTGTCTTTCAAGGTCATTGCCGAAGAAGTGGTCTTCAGCAGCGGCCAGGCGCATGCGCCGGGGCTATTCCTCAGGTCAGTCCACCCAGTTCTTCGGCAATGACCAGAGGCTGCTGAAGAAGGGCCTCTGGTGTCTTCGGGGCCTTTGGTTGTGGCTCAGGCGCCTGCGCCGGGGCTTAAAAAGTGCGCGTGTTGCTCATTGTTGCGCAATGGAAGAATGTTCTGGAAATGCTGATGCAATAGTACGCAGATGTTGCAGAATTAATGTTTTTTCTCGGAAATTCCAACGTTTGTAATTGTTTACACTAAATAAATATTGTTATCAAAGTTTGAGAAAGAAACAATAGATTCGAAGTCGATAAGAGATGTTATGATTTATTGTTTTTATTATGATGAAATATTAATAGCTAAGAACGTTCTAGAAAAACCTTTCAACTTTGCCGACAGGAAATGTATATTTGTTTGGTTTGACTCCCACATTCTGCATGCTAATAAGTACATGTGCACTTAATATGTCGCAAACTCTACAAGATGATCGAGATTATTTTATACCCTGTTGTTTGTATTATTATAATAAAATCATTCTAGAACATAAAAAGTTTGAAGGCCACCGCCAGAAACATAAACACTCGATTGATTGTTGTTTTTGATAACTTCTGCATGTTACCAAAATTTTGCAAGCTCGGCAAAAGCTGGGAGATAAATATAACGAATATAATTGCGAGAATTATTATTTAGTAATCACTTCAATAGTTCAGTTGGTTCCCACGGAATAGGTGCGGTAAAAGTTAGTTTCCCAATATGGATGTTGTAATTGGCCAAGATGATGTTGGAGATATTTTATTGTACCATTTTATCCTCCAAAATTTACCGGAAAATTTAAAAGTAAGTCCATTTGCAGTAATCATTTCTTTTATTGTTCAAGCATTCTGTTTATAAAACTCATTAATTATAATTTCATTATATGTAGTTAAAAAGCTCACGTATCTGTTCCATAATTGTAAACTATTTTATATCTTTAGAACCAACCCAAAATGATTATGTGCGGAATTGTATCGCACATGGCAACGGAAACCGAAAATGTTTTATTTTCTGGACTATTCATGGAGAAAGAAACCAAGATAATTTTGTTGGAATCGTGCAGTGAACTTGTGGTCATTTGGGTCAATATTGTAAATCGTAAGTAAAGTATTTAGATTTTTTAATATGCAGTGATAGTAGATAAAAAGTGTGGATTTTGGACTTCCCAATTTTAGTAGTGGAAAATTGCCGATTTTGTGATTCACAATTTTAGTAGTGGAAAATTAATTGTTTTTATAATGAATGAAGTTATTTCTTTGTTTGTCCGCCCGTTTGTTTGTTTGTTTGTTTGTTTGTCTGTCCGTTTGTTTGTCCGTTTGTTTGTTTGTTTGTTTGTTTGTTTGTTTGTTTGTTTGTTTGTTTGTTTGTTTGTTTGTTTGTTTGTTTGTTTGTTTATAATGAATGAAGTTATTTCTTTGTTTGTCCCTCCGTTTGTTTGTTCGTTTGTTTGTCCGTTTGTTTGTTTGTTTGTTTGTTTGTTTGTTTGTTTGTTTGTTTGTTTGTTTGTTTGTTTGTTTGTTTGTTTGTTTGTTTGTTTGTTTGTTTGTTTGTTTGTTTGTTTACTAGTATAATTTCGTAACTATGATTTTTCTCTTGTTGCAGCCAACGATGTATAAGCAGCGTCACGAGTTTGATTACACTATTTTATTATTTTAATGAATAAAATGTATTTTAATATAATATTATCAAATCATATTATGAACAGTATTATATTATTTTAATTGACAAAATGTATTTTAATATAATAAATTATATTATATAATTTACCGTATTCCATGGGAACCAACTGAACTATTGAATTGATTACTAAATAATACTCACCATTATGTTAGAATATTTGTTTGTGTGCTTTTCCAATAAATGTATGCTAGAAGCGTGATTTTTTTGGACATCAATAATTAGTATGATGGACAACTTCCCTCCGTGCCAGAAAAACAAAGATAAATTAATTTATGTAAGTATGTATTGCTTTAATCCATAAAAACATTACAAATAAAATTGTGCATTTAAGGAAGCGTAACGAATTTCACCTTGGACGTTTTAAATCCTTGTCCGGTTACTAATTCGCCTGCGAAAATTAAACCTCTGGGCTCTTTCAATACTTCACAAATATCAGATTCTGTTAAAATCCCGAATCTGGATGGTAGAAAGCATCGACAGTCTTGAAGTTCCACTAAGATGCGATCTCCATGACGTGTTTTCACTCTCCTCATTTTACGAATAGGATAGGGCACATCAATTGTCAGTGCTTTAATATCAACTGTTGGTATGCCGTCCTCACAGAGACTTAATTCGCTTAATGTTTCCATAATGCAATGCGAAAATAAGTAAATGCCACAATCACTACTTAATTTTTACTCACTACTGCGACACTGATGCTGTCTTTTGACCATTTGAATTGTAGCCACGTACACCTCAGCTACTTATATAGGCAAAAAATAAGAAATATGTGAACAAATATGTTGTAATATTGCTATGGACCTATTCTGGGAAGTCATGTTTACTTAAGTTCTACCGAATTAAGCATAATGTTATCAGTTCGAATAATGATTATCGAGCAAGATCAAAGACTTTCTCACCGCTTTGTTCTCGAACATTCCATTAAACAACGTTAAAAAAATAAACTCATGATTGTTTAAAGACCTTGTCAAAATAAACATGATTATCAATTCGAAAAATTTATGTCATTTGTCGATAAAGATCAAAGACTTCCTCGCCGCTTTGACACTAAATTAATTCTTAGAAGCGATAAAATTCAAGGTTTCTTCTGGAACTTTCGATTAACAAGGAGATAAGGCGTGACAGGCACATAAATTATTTGCACACGGCACTCAATTAATTCTTAGAAGCGATAAAATTCAAGGTTTCTTCTGGAACAATCGATTAACAAGGAGATAAGACGTGACACATACATAAATTATTTGCACGCGGCACTAAAGTAATTCTTAGAATTGATAACACTCAAGGATTCTTCTGGAATGTTCTGCGAAGATAAGAATCTGTATAAATAGAGTGAGATTGGGTGGCATCCGCCAGTTGTTTTATGACCGTTCTATAGTGATAAAGCAGTGTTGACATTACGTTTTGAGTTTCAACAAAGGACATAATATTTTGTGGTGCGAGTGATTAGGCAGTATTGACGATGGAATCGCAATCTGAAATACAGACACTATCATCAGATATGGTGAAAAAATTATTTGAAGTAAGTTTGTTTTCTTTGTTTCCACATATTTTTGCATGCGCTAATTCGAATAATAATTGACAGGTATGTGCTAATAAAAGGAGTTTGTCTGTGGAACAAATTCATTCTTTTTCGAAGATATGTAAGCGCATGCTCAGGACCCACTATAAATATTTGAAAACTGGTGATAAACTTACTCTCGGTCAGCGCAGACATGTAGAGTGTAACATATCAAATATTAAAGTGTGTTTAAATATAATACAAAACCAGAGGCACTTGGGTTCTGGAATTGCATCAAATTCAAATAAGAAGCGTTCTGGTCGAATTATTTGGAGAGACATCGCTTCGGCTTTTACCAGTAGAATAAGGACCGGTTTAATAATCAATAAGCGTCATACTGATCCAGATGCGTTCATTGAAGATTGTTACCATCTCATTAAGACGCGACTAAAGAATATATTAAAGAGAGAGGCTGCAGCAAAGGTCAACTTTAGCCTTTGTTGCACATTTAAACTGTGTGGACAAGGAGAGACTGCGGCTGAAGAGTGCAAATATTTTAATTCCAGCAATACAATAGTTACCGCTTCGTCTTTCTCTGATTCGTCCGAGATGGCAAATTGGTACAAGGAAGTAACGGATAAACTTACAACCAAGGTACGTAATCAACTTATAATCTTAAGAGACCATATAGTTATTGATGTGTAAACATCTTAGTTCTCGGTAGTAGAACATCCTACAGCGCTAATTATTTGAAAACAGTAGTCTAATCAATGCCTACCCGTACGGAAAACTACGTGATGTGAGGTATCAAATTAAAGGACTCGACGAGGGGGATCGGAATATGGGGGTGGTTTGCTTTTAAGGCTTGACTACAATATAAAATGTTTCTTATTGTTTCATTATAAGCGTACATTTTTTCATGAAACCAATGCGCGACCTCATCTTCACAATTCAAAACGATACGAGCTCACTTGTTTACAAATCAATTCTTGTGTGGGCCGTGTCACTAACATTTTTTATTCATACTATTGCAGCTAGTGGAATTTTCTGCGAAAAACAGTGGCTGGTCCTTCACCCAAGTCATTTCGTTGGCCGTAAATATTAATAAATACAATCCACTGCGTGGTGGAACGTCCAGCTATTTACCACTGCCAGAAGTAATAGCTGCACGAAGGGCCATTGTCAATGTACGTAATACAGGTATGGCTTGTTTTTTCCACGCTGTAGTTTGTGCAATCTATCCCGCAAAGGAACATAGTTATCGAGTGTCAAGTTATCGAAAGTATACGGATGTTTTGGACACCACAGGTATTTCCATTCCGGTGAAATTGACAGACATTTCCAAGTTTGAAAGACAGAATAACATATCTATTAATGTGTTTGGATTAGACAATAAGTGTAACGTAATTGGTCCTTTGTATTATACTGAGGAAAAACGGGAAAGGCATGTGAATTTGTTATACATTACGAATGAGAATAATAGCATAGGGCATTACGCGTGGGTTAAAGATATGTCGCGTCTATGCTCACCTCAGTTTTCACAACACAACGGTCGGATTCACGTGTGCGATCGGTGTTTAGTCACCTTTTATTCCTTGGAAAAGTACGATAGACATATGCCAGATTGCTCGGCAAAAAAATGTCACGTCAAAATTACGCTACCAACGGAGGGGAATAATGACATTTTGCAATTTCAAAATTATTGGTTTAAAGAGCCGGTGCCATTCCTCATCGTCGGTGATTTTGAAGCATTCACCCGCCCAATTTCCGCATGTAAAAATGATCCCGACATTTCGAGTACGCTTGCATATCAGAAACACGAGCCGTATAGCGTTGCCTTTTACCTGATTTGTAACTATGACGAAAGCCTGTCAAGGTTTGAGATTTATCGCGGAAAAGATTGCGTCAGCTGGTTTGTTTCGAAACTTCGAGAAATAGCTGCGGTTATAGAGCAAATAGTGACCGGAGACGTGGGTATGGAACCATTGAATGACATCCAGCTGCATGAATTTCAAACGTGCAACATTTGCCACATGTGCGAGAAACCTTTTGGTTTACTGGAAGAGCGAGTGAAAGATCACGATCACATAACGGGGAAGTACCGGGGACCTGCGCATGCGCAATGCAATTTGCTATATCGAACTTGCAGATTCGTACCCGTATTATTTCACAATTTGAGCGGTTACGACGGACATTTAATCATAAAGGAGTTGGCCTACGACACGGAACCAATTGATCTACTGCCCATAACGATGGAAAATTACATTTCGTTTTCGAAAAATATGGGTGGGGTTAAAATGCGCTTTTTAGACTCGTATCGTTTCATACCATCGTCCTTAGAGAAATTGGCGCAGAATTTGAATCCAAACGAGTACAACGTAACCAGAAGATACTTTTCCAATCCGGAAAATTTACAGTTGATTTGTAGGAAGGGGGTGTTCCCATATGATTACGTGAACTCGTGGGAACGTCTGGAAGAAACCGAACTCCCACCGAAGAATGCTTTTTACAGTAAACTCAACGACAGCGACATTACGGAAGAGGACTATGCACATGCGCAGAAGGTTTGGCGGACATTTGGTTGTCAGACTCTAGCAGACTACTCCGACATCTACCTCAAACTGGACACATTAATTCTGACAGATGTAGTGAATAAATTTCGTTCCGTGTGTTTGGAAACGTATTCGTTGGATCCATTTCACTGTTTCACTTTAGCGGGATACACGTTTCAAGCAATGCTCAAGATGACAAAGGTCAAACTCGAACTGCTGACAGACGTGGAAATGATAAATTTTTTCGAACGTTCACTGAGAGGAGGAGTGGTTGTGGCAAACAAGAAATTTTCTAGAGCAAATAACAAATATATGAAAAATTTTGATCCGTCGAAACCGTCTAAATTTCTCTTCTACATAGATGCAAACAATCTGTACGGACACAGTTTGTCACAACCGCTGCCGTACGGAGGGTTTGCGTGGTTGGAGGACAGTGAGATTGCCGTGATCGAGCAGCAGCTATTGGAGGAAAAATACACCTTATTCGAAGGGGATCAAGAGTATGGGTATGCGCTAGAGGTGGATCTGGAGTATCCGGAAACAATACATGACCATCACGCGGACTTCCCCTTCTGCTCAGAACATCGCACATCAGACCTATCCAACCAATCGAAACTGATGCTAACCCTTCACGATAAATCTCGATACGTTATCCATTATAGAAATCTACAGCAATGTTTAAATCACGGTTTACTGTTAAAAAAGGTCCACAGAGTTTTGCGATTTAAGCAGTCTAAATGGCTCAAACCGTACATAGATCTGAACACGAAATTACGAACAGAGTCCAAGGATGAATTTGAAAAGGATCAGTACAAATTCATGAATAATGCAGTGTATGGGAAAACAATTGAAAATATTAGGAAACGGCGCGACATCAAATTGGTGACGCGTTGGGATGGTAAATGTGGCGCGACGTCTCTGATAGCAAAACCCAATTTTAAGAACTGCGTGATATTTTCGGAGAACTTGGTGGCCATTGAATTACAAAAGACAGAAATAGTCTTCAATAAGCCAATCTATGTGGGATTTTGCGTGTTGGATTTGGCAAAAGAACTGATGTACAAATTTCACTACGACTATGTAAAAGAACACAAAAATTTAAATGCCTCGCTTTGTTACACGGATACGGACAGTTTTATTTACGAGTGCTGCACTGACGATTTATACGAAATAATTAGAGCCGATGCGAAGGATCATTTTGACACTTCCGGCTATCCCCCAGGGAATCCCTACAATATTCCGCCGGTAAACAAAAAAGTCATTGGCAAGTTCAAGCATGAATTGGATGGTAAAATTATTATAGAGTTGGTAGCACTAAAACCGAAAATGTACTCTATTCTGTGCGAGGACGACGCTATTGAAATTAAAAAATCCAAGGGAATCGGCCGTTCAGCAGTCAAGGAGTTGACGCATAACGACTATAAACGAGTATTATTTGGCAATTTGAAACTTCAGGCCACCTTTAATTCGATTCGATCGAAAAATCACGAGCTCTATTCGTACGAGATTAGCAAGAAAAGTTTGTGTGCCGAAGATGACAAACGCCACACGCTCGATGATGGTGTAAACACACTACCTCTCGGGCATTATAGTATTATGGACCAGAATAGTTTGTAAATAAACGCATGTATTTGATAAATTATCTATATTTTCAATAAAAATGTTCTATGTAAACAACTCCTGTTTTATTTATTACAAGTCACCCTTATCTATCCACGAATTGTGTGAGTCATCAAATCCGAGCCACTTCACAAACATGCGATCGCCCCTCCTTCGCAATACCTTCTCCACCAGGTATGTGTTGGGGTAATTGGTCTTCAGCAGCTCTTGTTCGTAGAAACATCCCCGAATCGGTTGCCCTTGGTAATCTTCAAGATGGTACGTGGTTGGGTTCGTATGCTTCACCTTGACGATGGTGAACACCTCGGTGGTGTAGTTTGGAGTGTACCCCTTGCTGAAGACGTGCTTATACTTTGAAATGCGCACCTTGTCCCACAGCTTAAACTTTGTCTGCACCCTGACCGCTGCCGCCGCTCCAAAATTGAGTTTCGTATCCTTTGTGACATCAGCGGGGCGCATTCCCGTCACAGAATGCACTGTTTTGTTGTACTCGCCGACCAGTTGAGGCAGAATGTGGAGCCATCTGTGGTTGCCCTGTAAACTGAACAGTCTCCACATCTTCTCCTTGATGGTTCTGTTCCAGCGTTCCACGCAACTCGCCTTCTTCTCCGTGAACGTGGAGTAATGATTGATGCCGTGCTCGGTCATCAGAGCCTTGAAGCGTGCGTTAAAGAACTCCTTGCCGTCGTCGGTCTGCAAATTCTTCGGTGATCGTTGTCGTTGCAGCAGAGGGGCGAACGCTTGCACCACATCCGATGCCGTCTTCGTCTTTAGGGGCACCGCCCACCCGTACTTGGAGTACGTGTCCAACACCATGAGAATGTACTTGTAGTTGCGATTCACCTTCGCGTACGGGATCATCTCCACCAGATCCGCTTGCCAGAGGTCGTCGAAACCGCGGATTATCACCTTGCGTCTCGGGAAGTTTCGTCGTGCGGGTTTGTGTAACTCGTCAATCAGCCCCTTCTTCTCATTCATTCCCCCACCAAATATTTGTCGTTTTGCAATTGCGCCAAACCTAATTCTAGCGCGTGCAGTCTATCACTGTGTTCGCGAAACAGCAACGCTACACTATCTCTGACCTTTTCCAGGTCTTGCTCGACTATTTCTAGTTTCCGGCCGAGAGGGGCCACCGCTCCTGTACGCACCGCGTGATCAATTGACAGTCCCAGTGCTGCAAATAAACTGTCCACGTAAGCTTTATTGGTAGCGTCGGGGTCTTCGATTGCGTTAGCAACATTGGTCAGACGCTTGTTGTCTATGTTATAGTCCCCGGACTGGGTCAGCAGGAAACCAACTCCAGGCGGTCCGCGCAGAACAAACGCCTGCGAAGATGCTTTCTTGGATCGTCCAACCAGCTGTCGTCCGAACTTGTCCACGGACATGATTGAGGCTCGCGCTGCTGCTGCTCCCCTTCTTATACTATAACCCCCTCCTCCATAAGCTCTTCCACAATAGACGCAATCTCGTTGTCGTGTGAGGTGTTGCCGGCCGCTCTGGAGGCATGCAGCAAGTACAAACGTTGAACCAGTTCATTTATGTCATTCCAATACACGTACTCGCTGTTTTTATCGGTGACGCGCATCAACAGTCCACCACCACCACCCTCCTTTGTAAATCGTTTGATGATGCTCTTGTACTTGGTGCTGTTGGTGCCCCGAGTACGAGCTTGATCCCTGTATCCCACCTTGTGAGCATTCGTGGTCAGTATTATGTTCTTGTACGCGTTCAAATCACGCTTGGTGTAATTGTGCGGGTCTTTGTAGAAGAGCAGCTCGTAGAGACCGCTGGTGCCCGGATACCGTTTGTCCTGCACGTAGACATCGTCGTCGACAAACTGAATGGCTGAGTTTCCAATCATGAACGAGTCGTCGACATCGCCGGCTTGTCTTCTGACTCCGTATACGGTGTCCAAATCTCTGCGATTCTCATTGCGCAGCAGTCTCTCGATGTGTGAACTGACCTTGGGACCGGGCGTAGTAGGTGTAGGCGGCGGAGTTTTGTCATCGAAAGATGGCGCTGCTGCCGCTTCACCGTCCAGATCGATGAGGTCGTTGGCGAAACTAGGGGGCTGCGTCAGGGCGGGCGCTAGCGTTGAGGGTTCCTTGAGAGAGTCCAGTTTGCGGGTCATTTCTTGCAGCGGTTCGGTGAGTGGTTGGAAGCGTCGTCTCAGGCGCTCCTCGGCACTCGTTTGGATCGACTTGAGCGAGCGGTACTTGCGTCGAATGGCGTCAGCTGATTTGATAATCTCTTTGCTAAGCATCCGATCCTTTTTTCTCTTCCTATTCTTGCTTGTGTCAGCAGCCATGATGTTTGCGAATACAGCTGTCTGTGTCAACAGCTTCCCTTTTATATGATCAGGTACTGATCGAAGCCCCTCCTGTACCGCCCTTGATTCATATCGCTGTCCTTGTCTATCACCAGGAATCCGTACTTGGATGTCCAACATGCGGCGCAAGCTGAACGAAACACCGACCAGTCCATGTCGGTGTTCACGTGATCGTTGTACACGTGACGTAGGTTCAAGTCGTCCTGCTTGAAGAGAACAAGAAAGTTGACGTTGTCGCGTATCAGGTGTTTGGGGATGTGCGTGTACGTCTGACAGAGGTAGAAGCAGTCTGTGGACTTGTGTCTTCCCATGGCGAAATAGTCGCGCATAACGTTCTGCTTGTCGCAGGCCACGTCGTCAAAGATGAACACGGAATTGGGCAGGGCGTTCTCGGGTGGCACGATGTCCGCGCAATCTCCGTAGGCAAAGTAGCTGACACCCGGCACCGCCCGCAGAATCTCCCCCAGCAGTTGGTACTTTGGTTGGTACAGGGACTTGGAGTAGACGTAGACGTTCTCGAAACGCAACCCGTTCGGTGCCCACAGCAGCGACAAAATCAAATTCGTTTTGCCACAGTTCGAGGGACCGCAGATGATGGATCTCACGGTGTCGGGGAAGAGGAGTCCGTGTTTGAGTCTCTTGTTGGCGGGTGGCTCGAAGCCTGCGCCGCAAACATTCATGACCGGTAAACTCTCCGATTGTTTCACGAACTTCATCGTCGTCGAACTAGTATATATAGACGCGTCGAAACCTTTTATACTCCAGTCAGTATGTCTCCGACAGTCAAACCACTTCGACGACGACGACAACCACGCAAGGGGAAAGGACTCTTAAACGATTTGATTGGAAAACTGCCGGTGGAATTGCACCTGCCCGGCTACAACTTCTGTGGTCCAGGTACAAAACTTAAGGAGCGATTGGCAAGAGGTGATCGGGGCATAAATCCCACGGACGAAGCGTGCAGATCCCACGACATTGCCTACTCGCAATCGAAGGAGCTCGCGAAACGACACGAAGCTGACCGAAGACTGGCGGACAGTGCGTGGCACAGGGTTTTGGCAAAGGACGCATCTCTGGGTGAACGTGCAGCTGCTTGGGCCATAACTAACGCAATGAAAGCTAAAGTCAAGTTGGGTATGGGTGTCGGCACCAAGAAGAAGAAGAAGACGGTCAAAGATCGTATTTCGCTCGGCAGAGTGACGAGAGAGGCGCGAGCTGCAGTGAAGAACACCAAGGATACGGTTATGGCGGTGAACAGAGCCCTGGCAGCGGCTAAGCAAGTAATTCGACGCAAAGAGAGGAAGCCGTTGCCGCGCGTCATCCCGGTGCCGAAGACTGGTGGAATATTACCCCTGATACCAATTTTTGCGGGTCTATCGGCTCTCGGTGCGCTAGCTGGAGGGGCGGCAGGTGTAGCTAAGGCAGTGAACGATGCTTCACAGGCCCGAAAAGAGCTAGGCGAACATCAACGCCACAATCAGACCATGGAGGCCATTGCTATGGGTAAACCGGGAAGCGGACTCTACCTGAAACCATACCGCAAAGGCTTGGGTCTGTACTTAGCGCCGGCAAAAAACCGCTACTGAGGCTACCGAGAAGACCACTCACCGACATCGATCTAAACAAGTACGCTTCAATCGATCTGAAAATTCCCCACTTCCGGGGAGTGTTCATGCGCAACGGCTTGCCCGCGGGGAAACCCAAACGCAACGAGTCAGCTATCGTCAATTTGGATGACGCAAGCGGTCCTGGCACCCACTGGGTAGCGTACATAAAGCGAGGGTCGCGCGTCCTCTACTTTGACAGTTTTGGCAACCTGCGACCGCCCGCAGAGCTCGTTAAATACCTCGGTAGCCGCACCACCACCATACAGTACAATCACGACTGGGAGCAGAGCTTCAACTCACCCATCTGTGGACACCTGTGCTTAAAGTTTTTGTACAACAACGGCGGATCATGACCACCACCAAGTCTCTGACGGTGTCGTTGACGGGAAACAGTTCGGTCTTGAGCAGCAATTTTTTCCCACCTATCGAATTGGAGGACGGCAACTACGTGCTGGGGCTTGTACTGTTCCAAACCTTCAACTCGGTGCCGAACGTGGACGAATCAAACAATAAGTTCTATTATGGTAGCGGTGACGCGGAACTCGCCATACCCACTGGTTCATATGAGATCGAAGACCTGAACGAGTACCTGCGCAACAATTTACCCTCGGGTGATACCAGCTTTATTCTGCGCGCCAACAACAGCACCCTGAAGTGCGAAATTAAATTCGGGAAACAGATAAACTTTGACAGAGACAACTGTTTGGCTTCTCTGCTTGGATTCAATAGACGCATACTTGCACCGAATAGATGGCACGAGTCGGACTTGCCCGTCAGCATACTGAAAGTGGACGTGATACGCGTAGAGTGCAACATCACCACCGGATCGTACGTAAATGGTAACTTAGTCCACACCGTACACGAATTTTTCCCCCTCGTGCCGCCCGGTTACAAGATTGTTGAGGTGCCCAGCAACGTAATATACCTGCCCATCACTCTCAACAGTATAGACAACGTGACGGTGCGCATTGTCGATCAAAACGGCACACTGGTGAATTTTCGCGGTGAAGAGATAATTGTCCGGTTGCACATAAAGAGACTATAAATAGCAAGGGAGGACACTCGCTTGGACGCATTATAGCGAGCATTATGGGCATAGCCTTTCGAAACAGGTATATAAGCGGGTACGTTGTTGGAACGGGCATCACTTGTGATTCAGAGCAGCAGCAGCAGACAAGCAACAGTCCAGCTGTACACCACGCGAACAAAGCTCATCGACAAATCCGCCAGCTTAGCACTGATAGCAAAGCAATATTGACGTCCCTGGGATATCGACTGAAACAAAGGAGGAAGAGGACTTGAGTACCAAGAAGAGTTTATTGTGGGCTTGGTTGAGGGGTATATTTACTTCTCACTGTCTTACGTCATCGGTCTGTCACGTGAACTTTATTGAAGATGACAAACATAAACGTGGATACTTTTCGTGTTCTGGACGGTGCTGTTTTGGACGAGTCCGCACGGCGCGTAGAGGTGCACGTGCATCAACCGTACGTGTCGACGACATTCAACGCCAACGATGAAATACGCATACCAGTGCAGCAACAGGACGCATACATACTGCCGCACCTCAGTTGCATCTACATGGAAGGTAGATTCGTGACGGGTGAGGGTGAGGGGGCCGCTGCCGCTCTCACAAACAACGCTTTCACTTTCCTGCTGGACGACGTCCGCTACGAAATCAACGGAGTGGAGGTGGATCGAACGAAGAACGTGGGCATCACGAGCACATTAAAGGGTATAGCTTCTCTGAATGAGGGTGAGGCGCGTGCGCTGGAGAATGCCGGCTGGACGACGACCGGTGATGCGCCGACCCATGTGCTTGACGCGAACGGGAACTTTAACGTGTGCATCCCGGGAAGAATCCTACTCGGATTCCTAGAAGACTACCACAAGGTGCTGTTGAATGTGCGTCACGAGCTCATTCTGAATCGCTCGAAGAGCGATAGGAACGCCTTCGTGGGTAACGCAGCAAACACCAGGATCGAGTTGAGCAAGGTGCATTGGAGGGTACCGTATGTCTACCCCTCCGATCTGGAACGTCTAAATCTCCTCAAGATCGTCGAAGAGGAGAGAACGCTTCAACTGTGCTTTCGCAGCTGGGAACTTTACGAGTATCCGCTGTTGCCGCAAGCGACGAAACAGACGTGGGCAATCAAGACCGCAACGCACTTGGAGAAACCGCGCTACGTCATTGTGGCCTTCCAGACGAATCGCAAGGGCAATGCGATCACGGACTCGAGCCAGTTTGACCACTGCAATCTGACAAACATCAAACTACATCTGAACTCTGAGTCGTTCCCCTACGAGAATCTCAATTTGGATTTCGCCACCGGGAAATACGCCTTACTGTATGAGATGTATGAGAACTTTCAGTGCTCGTACTATGGAAAAGTTGGCGAGCCGCTATACGGCAGGGGACAGTTCAAGAATCGAGCCCCACTCGCAGTCATTGACGCATCAAAGCAGTCGGAAAGCATCAAGTCCGGTCCTGTGGACATTCGTCTGGAATTTGAGTCGAGCGAAAATTTCCCCGCCAACACAACCGCCTACTGTCTCATCCTGCATGACCGCATCGTCGAGTATACCCCCTCCACCGGCTCTGTCAAACGCCTGGTATAAAAGTCGCACAAGCACACCGAGCGCTCCAGTCTCGCGTTGGGTTTGTTCGCATGTCAACCATGGAGTACGTCGCGGACGTTCAGGGTTTCATGACTGCAGTCGGTGAATTCATATTCAAAGAAGTTTCACTCATTGCGTTGAATCATCGAGGCGGCGGCGGCGGCAGCAACTACCACTGGGTATTCAAGCCACCATTCGACCTGAACCAGTTGAGGGAGTGTGACAGACGTCAAGCTCATTGGTTGACACGTTTCTACCACGGCTTGAG
Organism: Xestobium rufovillosum; assembly: GCA_963966045.1. NCBI lineage: Eukaryota > Metazoa > Arthropoda > Insecta > Coleoptera > Ptinidae > Xestobium > Xestobium rufovillosum. The sequence continues at coordinate 31,679,739 of OZ014493.1, forward strand.
CTGGAATTGTGGCACGGAGAACTACGACGACATCCGATCGAAGTTAAAGTCATCGGTGGCCGATTGTGATAGGATCTACGTGAAGGGTAAAGATAAAGTGTCTTGGTTGAAAAACGTGCTTCCCGACAACGTCGAGTGTTTCGACTTGGATTCGCTCAACTGCTGCCCCTCGCTAAAGAAACTTCGAGAAGAAAATTCCCGTGTTATTGAACCTTGCATTCAGCATTACGCAAACAGCAGCGCCATCTGTTCCGAAGTTAACGCTCAACTGCTGCGGAACTGGATCCTGAAATACCTGGAACCGCCAGAATTACAAGAACATCAGCCACAAGAGCAAACTTTAACACTGCGAAAACGTGTGGGGAAAGCCATTGGCAAGTTCTTTAACAATGGTGAGCATTTACTGCTAATGGATCCCACACACATAGCCGAACTGCCCAAGGAATTCCTAGAATATTACGTACATCCGTCAGACTTACGCAGATGTGTCGAACTGGGTATGTTAACCGAAGAGCAGAAGAAAAATATAAGTTCTCATGCATACACTTACTGCTACCATCACTGGGGATTCGAGTCAACAACATATGATTGCGACACTATTGATGGTCCTCCACCACTACAGAAAGACTGCCAGTTTTGTAAAACAGGAAAAGATTAAACCTTTTAATATATTCTCATTATTTGTTTATAGGTTAAATATGTTTAGCGTTATAGTAAATGCATGCTTACTATTTATACAAATTGTAGTTATTGTTTTAATTATTATATTGGCGTAAAAATATAAATTCAACAGTTTTTTATTTTCCTTCAAAACTTAGAACATATTCTGGTAAACACGTAGAAGGAGAAAAAACATTAATTCTGCAACATCTGCGTACTATTGCATCAGCATTTCCAGAACATTCTTCCATTGCGCAACAATGAGCAACACGCGCACTTTTTAAGCCCCGGCGCAGGCGCCTGAGCCACAACCAAAGGCCCCGAAGACACCAGAGGCCCTTCTTCAGCAGCCTCTGGTCATTGCCGAAGAACTGGGTGGACTGACCTGAGGAATAGCCCCGGCGCATGCGCCTGGCCGCTGCTGAAGACCACTTCTTCGGCAATGACCTTGAAAGACACCAGACGCTGCTGAACACATGCCCACTTCTTCGGCAATGACCTTGAAACACACCAGACGCTGCTGAAGACATGCACACTTCTTCAGCAATGACCTTGAAAGACACCAGAGGCTGCTGCAGATGCCGCTGCTGAAGACACTTCTTCGGATGACGCAACGACTCCTTCAGCAGCCTCTGGTCTCTTTCAAGGTCACTGCCGAAGAACTCGATGGCACCTGGAGAACTCGATGGCCTGGCCTGAGGCTCTCATTTTCTAACTACTTTTCGCACCCGTATAATGCCGTACTCCATACATACGACGTTAAGAGTCTCTTCCTAGTCTCTATATTAACCGTTCTCGAGCATAACAGTTGTTTCTTTTTGTTAAACGCAACTCGGCCCTGCGCCATTCTTTGTTTTATATCTTTAGTGCTCCTACCGTCTTGAGTTATTTTACTTCCTAAGTAGCAGAAATCCGCGACCTCCTCTATCTTCTCATTTCCAATTTGTATTTCCATTTTAGTTCTATTTTCACATCCCCTACATACCAAAATTTTAGTTTTCTTTTTATTGATTTTCATGCCGAAGCCCTGTGTCAAAACTGCTTCCATTTCATTCAGAGCCGCTCCTAATTCTTCTTTGCTAGATGCTAACACTGCTATATCATCCGCAAATCTGAGCATGTTAATAGTTTGGCCCTGTACATTGATCCCTGAGGCTGTTCTTTCCTTAACAATATTAATCGCATCTTCGATATATAAGTTGAAAACTAGAGGTGACAATGCACATCCCTGTCTCACTCCCTTCCGGATATCTACTTCCCTTTGTTCCTGCTCACATTCTATAACTGCCTTTAGCTCGTAACTGCAGTTAAGGGTGGGATTTCAAGTAGGTCCGGATCCGGAATGTGCTGTCATTTGTCAGAAGAAGATTGTAGGTACTTCGGCGATAAATGCGTAGAGGCGGTCGACACAAATCAAAAGATGCACAGTGACAGACAGAAAGTTGGCCACATATGGAAAACGTTTCTATGGTAAATTTCTCAGATAACTGAATTCATATGTATAAAATATTGCAAGCCGTGATGTTTTTGTCAAAATTACATCGGAAATAGTTAGCCCTAACTGTTACAGCTGTATATTCTTTGGCTGTTATTTATCTTTTGTCGCCATAACGTATTCGTATTTTTGATTTTAAAAGTTTAAAAATCGAGTCTTCCATATGCGTATTCTCATATTATTTCGATTATCTAGTCGAATTAGACACTAAATTTTTATTTTAGCCGGTAAAATGAAAAGCTCTCGTCTAATTACATACGATCCTTGGTAGAAGTTAGTGCGTGAAAAAAATAATACTTTTGACAATACCAAATTTCAGGTAACATGTATACCTATAGGGAACACAGAAAATTTAAAATACGTATGTACTTAACACTTTTTCTAAAAAATGATTGAAATTAAAATTTTTCAAATTGGAAAATTTATTATAGGGCATAAGAATATAAAGTTAAAAATTTTATAAAGTTGTTTGATAAGTTGAGTAGGTAGTTTTTTAATAAATTGAAGCTGAAAATGAAAAGAATTGAAAAATGTATTCTTTGGCCCTAATGTACTCGGAAACTATTAGGTATGAAAAAAACTTTATAAGGTTTTTGCTTTTATTTTTATGATCTTTTATTTCACTATCTTAAATTTTAATAATTTTCATTTTGGGAAAGTGCTATTTTTTTATTTTTGAACTCCCTGCACATCATACCTGAAATTTGGTATTGCCAAACCTATTATTTTTTCATGCACCAACTTTTATCAAGAATACAATTTTCTGAGAAATTTACCATAAAGAAGTTCTCCATTTGTGATCAACTTTCTGTTACTGTATAACAGAACACTGCAGTTCAATATGTTTGTCGATTTTGGCCGATTTAGGAAATCATGTTTAAATTCAGTGTATTTTGTTGAAAACATTAGTATAAGTGTGTAAGGTGAAATATATTAGGTATTATGATTTTGTATCGGGACTCTGTGGATGAATCCAATGCACTAATTCTATTATTTCTTACACATTATTGACATTTCCCGTTGGAAGTTGGACTGGAAAAATTGAAGAACATAGAATACAGGACAGCAGACAGGAACACAAACTGCAATTTTATAAATGAAATCACTTTCAAATAAAGGTCTTACAAAAACATCGTAGGCTCAATCTGCATTTTCATGCAGTTGCTAATGTATTATCAATCCAAAGAATAAAATAATAGGTATTTATGAAAAAATGAATACAGCCTGAAATGTCAATCACACTGTTCCAATCGTAAAAAAAACATCTATCAAGGAAAAACACTGTCACTAATAGGAGCTTTTTAACATTTCGTTTTTATGCAGACAAATATAAATGGTAGACGATACACGTCCTGCCATATGTAAAGAGGTGGAGTCATAAGTTCTTGTCCAATTTACAGCACCGTTTTCTTTATTATTATCCCATTACTGGACTCCAAGTATTTTTTGGATTATGTTAAGTAGGTACATATTTCATGTACCTACATACATGTCGAGCAAGTGCGTCCTTTCAAGCATTTCTGACAATATATGGAGTCACAACTGAGTTATCGCGTTATCCACATATTCGTGCGATAATTTCATGTTTTTAAAAACGTGGGAATATTCGAGTCGTTATTCTAAATTCGTATACAATGCATTTTTTCTTCAAACGTCCGAAAAACATGACATGTCGCGACTGCATATATGAACTTAAAGTTCTACTTTACTGCCAAGGCAGTAAAAACTACTTTTGCTGCCGCTCACGCCGACTTGACGAATTTTAGTTTGATGTTTTCAGAGATACTAATATTTTACGTTAACAAGAAGAGAAGAAGAGTTTTGGTTCGTTCGCACACGGCACCGCATATCATGATTTCGCTTGCTTACTGCTTGCTTGCTGATGTGATCCACTCGTCTTTATAGAGTAGAAGCTGGTTTGGTTTGTTCGCACATGGCTGCACATTGCTGACGAGCTCCAATAGAGCGAAATCATGATATGCGGTTGCCGTGTGCGAACGAACCAAAACTCTTCTTCTTTTCTTGTTACGCTAGGAGCACGTCGGATTCTTAATACCTGCACTAGTTAAGAGCAGGGGGTTTCCGTAGTTTTGCTGCCGTAATAGTGCACATTTTCGACCAGGACGCATATTTGTATCGAGCGTATGCTATCGTAGATTGGCAAATGCCGAACTTAGCTTACTTTCGTATCGGACGACCGTGGTCCCAGAGGTATGGCAAATGAGTGTATGTCTATCTCGTGTGATGGCGATCCCCTAGCTGTCATTTTGGAACTGACTGATTTTTTGTTCAAAATAAAAAAGAGAAATCATCATAACAAAAAAGAACGATTGCGAGGTGCGAACCCTTAATGTTGCGACTTAGGAGACTGACACATCGACCACTGAGCCACGAAGGTGTTCCGGCAAGAAAGATTTCGAAAATAGTATATAAGCAGGAAATATGCCCGTTGCTGTAAAGCTAGGGACACATTTCTCTGACGTGTTGTGTTGTGTTGTGACGCAACGTTGTATGGATCATACAGCATAAATCGCATGTAATTAAACGGGGCGCGTGCACATTCCTCTGACGCTACGCCTTGTGTTGTGTTGTGACGCAACGCGATCCCTTCTTTCCAGATTTTCGTTGCATCGCGACACAACACATCAGAGCGTCAGAGAAGTGTGCACAGGTCATTTCGCTTAAAAAATATGGATGAAGCTGTCTTAATTGAAAAAGTTAGAAATTACGAATGTTTATTCAACGTGAATTCGAAGAATTACCGCAATGAGTGTATGCGAAAAGAGGTATGGGAGGAGATAGGCAGGGAAATGAATTCTACAGGTAAAGCAACAGCATTTTTACTTCACTTGTACTTACATACAGTGTGGGAAAGAGTATAGAAACAGTTCTATAAAAAGTTCCCGGTTAATCGGGGACGAAAACGCTCGGTGTGTACACAATGGAGCTTTTGAGAAATGGGGTAGCACCGGTTTATCAAACGTTGCGTCACAACAAGACAGAAACATGTGCACACGGCGAGTCACAACACAACACAACACGACACGACACAACACATCAGAGAAATGTGTTCCCAGCTTAAGTTGACAGTTGGGAGTGCAATACGCTACGCTCGATACAAATATGCGACCGGGACTTGCTTTGTAATTCAATGTCTGTCGGATTGCCCGGGGAAAATTTGTTGGAGCAAGTTCCGGTCGATTTTTCTTTTATTTTTATAAATATTTTATGGTTTATTTTGAGTAACAAAAAATGAAAAATTAGAAATGTCATGTTGTTCTGACGTTTGAATTTTGAATTCTTAACCTGTTTTCAATGTTTGAAAAAAATAGCATGTTGTATACGGAGAAAAAGTGTTTCTTGTAATTCGTCTGTGTTGTTGCCTAAAGACTCATCACTAAAAAGTGTCACTTTTCCTCCTTATAAAACAATACCTATACTATTTTATCATTTTATCATAGGAATTTACATGGTATAAAGCTGGAGCTGGTAGCAAATATCGATTTTCGATTAATCGCGATTTTGCGAAAAATCGAGAACCGTTTAATCAATACACACAGTAGATGGATCAAGAACTTTGACGTAAATTCACTATGAATTCTTAATAAGTTAACCCCACACGCCAAAAGACAGTGACACAGTAATGAAACTCGACACGTGTTTCGCTGACAACTCCTGAAGATGCTGACGTTGTCAGCGAAACGCGTGTCGAGTTTAATTACTGTGTCACTGTCTTTTGGTGTGTGGGGTTAACTTATTAAGAATTCATAGCGATTAATCAATTTTCAAAAATCGACTTTAAATGCCGACTTTCAAAATATACTGTAAAGTCGATGGATAGGTCTATTCGAGGGCATTTAAATAAATTATAAATAATTAAACCTCTTGTTATAGACATAATGTGCGTACCTACTGTTAATTAGTAGTGGGGGGTTTGGAAATGCTGCGGCGAAACTTAAAACTTTCTGACCACACCACGTAGTTACCTAACTGCTGCGGCGGAAACTTATAAACTTTCTGACCACACCACGTAGTTACCCACTGCACTGCTTGTGCTAATTATCTTTGTTTGAATTAAAAATTACTGATGTGTTCTTTAAAACTATACACTTTATTTACAGATTTACACAACATACGTACAGTACTCGTTCGACGAGTGCCCAAACAACACTGTTTTCTTTTTACAGAAAAAACTAAATCTACCACTCTACCAGTCTAACAAAAAAATACACTTAGGTAAAAGATATATAAACCAGACGGTTAAGTAATGCAAAATATAAGTTCGGCAAATGAATTGTTGACAGAAATGAACCGGCACCTACGGCACCCCCCCCCCCCCCTGTATCGGATTACACTGTAAGATGTTTCTCACTAAGTGCACATAGTTTGACTTATATCTGCATTGATATGGATTTTAAACAGACAAAAGATAAATAAATTATACAGAAATGGAATTGTAACAAAACTTGTGAAATGAATATTATTTAATATGTTCGCAACTGAACACCTACAATATTACGATATAAATAATGTACTCCTCGTAATTTACAGTATATTATTCTATGAGTGAATTATGATGGCTATTAGTAAGGAGGATGAAACTAGGAATCCTTTATAAGTTAGAGCCCCACACGCCAAAAAGAGTAACACAGAAACTAAACTCGATACGAGTTTCGCTGACGACGTCAGCTTCCTCAGGAGTTATTAAGGCTAGATTAACCTCCTTACCCTAAATAAGCGTATACTTGAAGCAGCCGTTGCTATAGAAACGAGTATAGAAACGTACAATACATCTTGGTTTAGTATAGATAATGGTTCGACACTCCAATGTTGCCAGGTGAAAAAACTGAAAATCACCAGACCCTTGCTTTAAAAGTTGCCAGATTCTACAAAAAATCACCAGATTTTATATTTTTCGCATATTTACATGCAATACGAATAATAAAATAATAAATAAATAAAAACTAAATATAATGCTTTATTTCAAACACATACCTATTGCAAAATAACAACTAAAACAAAATTCTTGACATTGCAAATAAAAACAAAACAAATAACATGGAAATTTATTGGTACATACTATACTATTATTGTGTTTTTTAATAATATCTGTATTCAAATATTGCATGTTTTGAATGTGTATGGAAAACCGCAGACCAACTGGTTTCGTCCTTCAGGGACTCATCAGTACGGTGCTTTCCCCTACACACTCAAACCATGCAACCATGCAAAGACCAGTACTGATAAGTCCCAGAAGGACGAAACTAGTTGGTCTGCGGTTTTCCATACACATTCAAAACATGCAATATTTGAACAAAGACCTGCTTAAAAGCATGTACGTATATGGAGACAAATTATGACTGTTTCAAAGCCGCCTTAGTCTGTAACGTCTCGAAGTACAAAAAATCTGGATTTAGTTCTATAATTCAATGCCGGGCCGGGTATTTGTCCGAGGAGTAGTAGTTCGAACGGTCCAGTACCACTGATTAATATGTAGTCTGGGAATCCCGGTTCAAGCAGTTGAGTTTTTGAAACATATGTATAATAGAGTTTTTTGGATAATATGATAGTACAGAATATGTACTTAACAACGAAGAATAAAAAACATAATAAAATCGTTTTTTTAATATAAATTAAATAAGTGCTTACGTCAGTTAAAAAATCACCAGAAATAAGACTTTTTAAGAAAGTTTTCACCAAATCACCAAATGGGTTAGAAAATCACCAAATCTGGTGAATTTTCACCAGACCTGGCAACATTGCGACACTCCGACAACCGATTTTCGTCGCCTTCTGCGCATGTGGACAAACTTGTTGAGAACCTCTGTAGTCAGGAGTGTCGTATTCTTTTCGATTTGTAACACTGCCAATATGTCAATTTAGCAACGTCAGTTGATTGTCATTAAATAAATTTCAGGATTTAATTCCAAAGTTTTTCGTTAATATACCGGGTGACCACGAGATCAGGCTCACCCCTATAACATTTTTGTTTTTCAAGATATTAATTTGAAATTTGGGACAGTTAAATGACATGTAAATCTGTATTATTTGGAACAGTTAAAATTTTTCTGGCACTTCCGGTTTCACCGGAAATGAACCAACATTCGAATTTTGAAATGGAACAGCCTGTATATTTTCACATTTCTGGAACCATCGTGTCATTCTAGATACGGTAGTGCCACTTTTGAGTAAAAACATTACCATAAAAAAATTTTGGACGCAAATTAAATCTTGCATCTAGACATCCATGACTGAAAGAAAACCGTTAAGTCGGGGTCCTAAACTAGTGTAAAAACAAAATCATCAAATTAGATCAAATAGTTTTTCTGTTATAGCCATTTAAAAATCTAAGACACAGTTTTTCGGGTATAAGTCAATTTTTTTAAATGGAACCATGATGGCTCATCGAGATATTTCGATAGAGCTATTTCTTACGAACCATTTGATATCAAACACGATATCTTTAATTCAAAAATACTCGGAGATATCTTTTTTTTGTATCTGCTAAATAGTAAAACAAGTGAAAACTAACACATTTACTCGAACATTTATTAACAACAGTAAACGTAGCATTCTTCCCTGCTTTATCTAAAATTTATTATGAATACAACAGATTATAATAATTATTATTGTGCGTTAGTGTAAAATAAGGTAGGTACCTGGGTACAATAAGCAAATGAACAAATGAATTCCAGTTACTGTCAAGGAATTTTAATTCCTTTGTTCCTGTACTTTATTTCTAAGCCAACTTAGGGTACCCAGGTGCTGACTTTATTTTATACTAATGCATAATAATAATTACTATTATAATCTGTTCTAGTCATACTAAATTTTAGATGAAGCAGGGGAAGAATGCTACGTTTACTGTTGATAATAAAAAATGTTCGAGTAAATGTGTTAGTTTTCACTTGTTTTACTATTTAGTAAATGCAAAGAAAAATATGTCTCCTAGTATTTTTGAATGAACGATATCGTGTTTGGTATCAAATGGTTCGTAAAAAATAGCTCTATCGAAATATCACGATGAGCTATCATGGTTCTATTTAAAAAAATTGACATACCCGAGAAACTGTGTCTTAGATTTTCAGATGGCTGTAACAGAAAAACTGCTTGACCTAATTTGACGATTTTGTTTTTACACTAGTTTAGGACCCCGACTTAATGTTTTCCTTTCAGTCATGGATGTCTAGATGCTAGATTTATTTTGCGTCCAAAAATTTTTTATGGTAAAGTTTTTATCCCAAAATGGCACTACCATATCTAGAATGACACTATGGTTCAAAAAATATGAAAATATACAGGCTGTGTCATTTAAAAATTCGAAAGTGGGTTCATTTCCGGTGGAACCGGAAGTGCCAGGAAAATTTTTACTGTTGCAAATAATACAGATTTACATACCATTTAACTGTCCCAAATTTCAAATTAATATCTTGAAAAACAAAAATGTTATAGGGGTGAGCCTGATCTCGTGGTCACCCGGTATAGTGTTTGAACACGAAAGTGTTCTTGTATGAACTATTTTGGTTTTTACGTAATGCCCAAATAGGTGTCAACCGCTAAACGGCTAATTTCCAGATCGGATTTCCAGACTTCTTGAAGTTTCAATTTTAAAGTTTATGATCTGGTCATAAATTTTCAATTTCTATTCCAAATACTATTTAAATTGTAATTTACACTTTCAGGTATGTTATTCTTTTGATTTTCCCATAACTTATTCTCACATTGGAGCAAAACAACATTCAAATTCAACCAACAATTTTGATCTTCCCACAAATTAAACAGTACAGATAGACAACGCACATATATTATTTTAGAACTGCTAACAGCGCCTCTGATGTTTGGAAGTAGAATTAGGGGCAGAAAGCGGGAATTTTGAATATTTCTCTTTTGAAGTTTACTTACTTTGACGTTTAAAATCGTTTTAAAAAATGTAACAAATGATGTGTGACATATTTTATTGTGTGAAGGAGGCGATGTTTAAACAGAATCAGATACATCAATAATGGATATACAAGAATTTTAAAACTTATATCATTATATTATTAAATAAAAAATTACTCACATAATATTGGTAAAATAGAGTAGTATTTACTATCCACAACACACTTACTAACAAATTCAAAGACCCTTCCTTGATAAATTAATTCGCCACTGTGAAGAATCCAGAGCACAATGAATGTTAAAAATAAGTCCCAAGTTAATTTTATGGAACATACACAAAACGCAAAGGATAGTATCCAAATCTGTCACCTTATCTGTTATGCCCATGTTAAACAACTTGTCCAAGAAGAATGTAAGAAAATAACTTATAACGCCTGATCAAACTACAATTATTTAAATTCAAAGACGTTTGACATTAAATTTTGTGTTTGTTATGTTGCCATGCTACGGCACAAACACATACCCCGCATGCTTTTTTATTTAAGAACAGTGTGTTCAATTTTCAGATCGAGTGAGCAGCTAGTGGACAATTTGACAATGATTTGACATTTTTGTGTTTTATGTGTCACCCAGCGGCGACTCGATTAAATGCAAAGAGTATACACTGGCATCTCTAGTTTGTAAGTTGAATTACTTTTCCTTTAAACGTCATTGCATTTACGTTAAACGTCTATACCGGGTGGGGATTTAGTGTGTAATCGGTTCATATCTCTAGTACTGCTTAAGATATCAAAATGAAATTTTACAGGTATGTGGGGAACGACATGGAGCATTTCGTAAAATTATTAATGTATATACAGGATGTTCACATTCTGAGTACCAGACCAAAGTCCTATTTCTTTAAATGGAAACCCCACGAGCATTTACGCGATTTCGATTCCCCATAAAATTTCATGAACATTGATATACTACATGATGTGGTTTTGAGTAAGGACTGTTAAGATATTGACATTTTTGTGACATTACGGTCTCAAATTTATGACGCTACTGGCGTCTACTGACCAAAGCCACCTAATTATTTTTTATTGAAAGGGGTTTACACACTGCTGAATTTATGAAATCTATAAATACTTTCACCATAATACTTAGGATTATACAAGGTGGTTAAGTTATGCAAAAGGGAATTTTTCTAAAAAATTTCAAATAGAATACCATGTATATTATTTGCACAACTGACAGTCAGTTAACTAAACTTTTAGTTGCTGTAGATATTGCCAGGTCTACTACTGATAGTTTCGGCAGATATTACGATTGAACATCAAAATTTTTGAATTTCATTATTAATTTATACTCTTTTTGACTAATTTCACCTATTCTGTTGCTCAAAAGTCACAATAAGGTTTATATTTTGTATTTGCAAATTGGTATCAATATAAAGACAATAAATCTTATTGTAAAATTGTTTCTTGATGGTTATATTCTTAAATGTATAATGTTCAAACAAGGAGTGCCATGAAAGAAAATATTATCTTTAAGAAATAATCTTGCAATGAGATTTTTTGTGTTAATGTAAACTTTATTTGCTAAATACTTTATAGAAACAAAATGCAGACCTTTTTTGGAATTTTGGGTGACAAAATAGGAGAGATCGTCAAAAATAATGTAAAACACTAATGAAACTCTACATTTTTATAATTCAATTGTACATTCTGTCGAAACTTTTACTGGTAGACTTGACAATATCCACATCAATAAAAAGCATAGTAAAATGACCATCAATTGTACAAATAATATACATGGTGTTCCATTTGAAATTTTTGAGAAAAATGCTGTTTTGCATAACTTAACCACCCTGCATTATCTCAAGTATTATGATAAAATTATTTATAGATTTCAAAAATACAGCAGTGTGTGAACCTATTTCAATAAAAAAACTTTAGGTGGCTTTGGTTAGTATGCGTCAGTAGCGTCATAAATTTGGGTCCATAATGGCAGAAAAATGTCAATATCTCAACATTCCTTAATCAAAACAACATCATGTAGTATATCAATTTTCATGGAATTTTACGGGGAATCCATATTATGCTATGACATGTAGGGTTTCCATTTAAAGAAATATAACTTTGGTCTGGTACTTACAGTGTGAACATCCTGTATATACCTAAATAATTTTGAGAAATGCTTCATGTGGTTCCCCACATTCGTGTAAAATTTCATTTTGATATCTTAAATAGTTCCAGAGATATGAGTCGATTACACACTAAATCCCCACCCGGTATAGTGTCTAGTTTATGGATCTTCCACAAAGTTTGACAGCAAATTCCTACTATGCCGTTGCTACGAGCAAATAATGCTCGTAGGGTCGTTGACGGCTGACGGTAACCGGCGATTTTAGAAAAATTCAGTAGTTCGCTACAAAACACCCCAGAGTTCCACATACTGACGTCAGTATGTCCCATACCAGTGGCCTCCAAAAGTTGCGTAATGGCCAACCAGGTTTTATACTAAACCAAGCAATACATATACAAGATTTTTTGACAAGTAAATATAAATTCGACATTTTCTGCGTCACGGCGGCCTTGATACCTACTTTAATGGCAAATTTTTGATTGGCTACAGCCTTTGAATAATGGTTTATTGCTCAATGGCCATTGATTTATGAACATAGGTATAATTTGACGGTTGCATATAAACTGATTTTATGATTAAGTTTTTATCTTACAAAGCTAAGTTTTCTGAAATTAATTATATGTAAGACAAAACAAAATCACTTTTATTTGCGTTTATAAAGGTAGGTACAGACGTGAGCAAATTTACGCACATGAACAGTGTACGCGCATGAACATTCGTGCGTGTGATTTAATTTGTTTACGTTTATCTTGACATGCCTGCGCGCACGAACGTGATCCAGTTGGTCGTGTGATTTCACGAAAATATGGCTAACATACCTAGCTCCTGCATAGAATTTTTTTATTTCAGTTGAAATGCTGCTATTTTTCGTATCCATCAATTAATTGGATTACATTTTCTGTCGTCCACTCCATTCTTTATAAACCTGCATATGTACTTCTGCATCGACAACTAAACAAGAACTGACACGGACCGATGTTTTGCCGTCCAAACTGCGCGCACAATTTCCTTTGAGCATGGCACCGAGACCGACAAGCAACGGATCGCGTACGGGTTATGCGCGCACGAATAATTTGTGCGTGCGAACCAATTTATTAGCGTCCACATTTGAGCATTCGTACACGAAAACTGTTCGTGCCCGCAAATTTGCTCAAGTCTGTATCCACCTTTAAACTAACAGGTAAAATAAGTAAAAAGTAGAAAGAACAATGTTTAAAAATATAAAAGTTATTAATTGCGACAAAAACAAAAGGAGACGTAGGGTGAAAATTGGCGACTTCAATGTTTTATTTAAAAATAACTGAATACTTATTATTGTTTATTTCTCAAAAGATCTTCTTTTATACCAAGTTTCAGTAAAATAACTTCAAAAGTGCGCGAGAAATAATGAAAAATGAAGTAAAAAATTGCTGGTGGAAGCAGGATTATTGTACTAAGATAAATTGGATCACATTCGATTCTTTTGACCCAATGAAACTAGATTTGTAATTTGGCCCATTCTTTACTGGAAGCTCTTGCCGTGGTACTTTATTTTCAAAATCAACTTTGAAACCGAATTTTGAAGCCGATTTTACTATCGACTATAAAAACTGATTTTAAAATCGATTTTGAAAATCGACTTTAAAAATCGATTCCAAAATGGACTTTAAAAGTCAATGCCAAAATCGACTATAAAGTTCGATTCCAAAATCGATTCCGAAATCGACTTTTAAAATCGATTTCTCTTTTAGTCGATTATTCGATTTTTTCCAAAATCGATTAATCGATTTTACATTTCTGTCGATTTTGCTAGCACTAGATAAACCTTATCTCGTGATAATGGCTTTTCTACTGCGAATTTCAAATTGATTTTATCCAGCCATTTTACTACTTATGTATTTATTAGGGTTGGGCGAGATCGAGATCTCGGCGAGAGTTGGCCCACTCTCGTCTCGATCTCGAAAATTCTCGAACATCTTCGGTCTCGTCTTGATCTCGAATAACTCTCGACTGCGAAAATCTCGTCTCGCCTCGAGACTCTCGGTTCCCGATCTCGAATTTATTAAGAGGTAGGTGGTATCCTTTGTACTTTGGAAGCCAAGTACCATACGGTCGATTTTCGCCTGCGATAAGAGGATGGTGTATCGCACAACGCGGCACCAGCAGTTTTCGTGTCAGGGCCGCATTCAGAACCGTTTGTTTGGGCTCGGGAACGTTTTTAGAACGCAGAATATTGAAATAAAAAATGTCCAGAATACAAATACATATTCAAAACATTTTTTAACAGAACGTTTTATAAAAAGGTACAGGATGATCCAATCAAAATACCACCCTCCTAATTATGAATTGAAGAACATTTTTGGGCCTAATGACGCAGACCTGATCTTATTAAGTGAACCACAGGTTACAACAAAATAATTACCTTTTCTTTTTCGTGATTGAACGATTGAATATTGTGTTAAGTTTGGATTTTAAAATAAGATGCCTTTGTAAAAGTTTCTATAAGCGGATGCAGTTTTAAAAATTGAAAAATAAAAGCCCTTACCACAATATTTCACAAAATTTAGTTGTACTAAATACGCATTTTGCCAGCAAATATGCCAAAATACGTATTTAGTACAGCTACACAATCTCGTAGCTCGTAGACTACTGATGATGGCACCTTAGCTGCCGAAATACGTATTTAGTACACTTCAGTGTCCTGAAATATTGTGGCAAGGGTTTTTATTTTTCGATCCCTATTAGTAAAACTACACGCGATCCGTAAATATTGGATTAAATTTTGTTTTTTTGAGTTGTTCTGTAACGTATTGTTTTTGCACTGAAATGTATGTATTGTACATATATCGTCTTTAAATCAACGTTTCTTGTGTTTTAGTGACTGAAATACGCAATGATTAAGTAAAACTGAGTTATTGCGAAAAAGTTATCAAGGAGAAAACTTCACAATTATATTTTACAAAATCTAACAAAATGACACTTACCTATTTGCATCCGTTGGAAATTTGAAAAAAACGGACACAGCATTTTTCGCACTGTTTCTTCATTATTTTTATCAATTTATTATTTCCCAAATAAGTATTTTTGTTGTGATATTAACGAGGATATTAATTATGCAGTTACTATGATTTTATTTTATAGTAGAGTCAACGTGAAAGTTTATCTTGATGTTCGCTGTACATTGAAAGGTAAAAATGTATCGAGTACATTTTCTGATGCTATTTGGGGTGTATAACGACCCCCTAAATTCGTCTGGCGATATCGATGTCCAACACACCCCCAGGGGGTAAAAACTGAAAAAACGAGGAATTTAGAATATTTGATTTGCTATCCGGCAGTAAAAAAGTTTTTCTGTTCCGTCAAGTAATAAGGGAGTAATAACTAATTTCCGTCCAAAGTTTAACATTAGACGAACGGAAGAATATTTACTAAAATCGCTTGTAACTCCATTATTATTCGTGTTTCGATTTCTGACAAAATTGAGAAATGCCTAAACCGCGATAACTTTTTAACGACACAAGATATCGAAAAAATTCAAAAAGTAAATGTTGTAGTCTGATGCTTTTGCAAGGCAACGGTTTTTGAAATTTTGAAATCGAACAATAAATAAGGAAGATATTGCCAATTTACTTCAGGGATGTAAAAGCCGCCGCCGCGAAGCGCGCACTCTGTCTCTACTTTCGTCCGTTTCCCATCTCATTCTGACGGACTCCTCCGTGCCCCACCATGGCCCATAAGCCTCGTAGTATCGTACTCGCCCATACCCGGCGTCTGCATTGCTTGTATTGGGGAATGGTGATTAATTAATTATCAATTAATTTCGCGCTATTTTCATTTTCGTGAATTTGGCATCTTCAAGTGTTACAACAGACGATGAACTATTACATAAATTTAAGCTAAAAACAAAACAATTAAGGCGTGATGATAACAAATGAGCAATATGCAAAAAAGGCGGAAAACTGGAGGAATCTACTCTAAAAACTATGAAAACCATTAAAAGATCGGTGAAAATGAAACTTGATGTGCAAACTTACAATAAAGACCTGAGAGTGCTTAGTGATAAAATAAATAATTCGTTAAGTTAAGGTGCGGCACAGGATGTTACTTCTCGTTTACAAGCCTGAAAAACATTTCCACGGCAATGAAATTAAAAGCACAAAGTAGTCAATGTATAGGAAATAAAGATATAGGTAACCGAATCAACGACAGACAGAAAGCCAATAAATTGCGATTCCACAAGCCGAATTTTAATATTAATTTATGTATTTCCTGTAAAAAATTGAAGAAGGGTAAATCTTTGAGCCAGGTATCGACAACGAATTTCAGTAATAAACGTTAATTATAACCTTTTTAAAAAATTAACACATTAGATTTAATTGCTGCTGAAGTCAAATTCCATAGTAATTGTTTCGCGGTAGAGTGGAAAATATATAGTAGCAAATCTGACTCTAAGGTAGCTTCAGTGGCTGACTGTGCAAGTCAAAACGATAAAGGGAGTGAGACCTCGCAAAAATTGTTGGGGAAATAAAGGAAGAGGACCTACTTATATAATTCCGCTGCAGTTTACGACCGATATGCGCTAATGCGTTAGCTTGAATCCGCAGTATTTCCTGAGGAAACTGAAAATGATTATGTCGTTTTTGTCAAATCTTATAAAAGTAATGAAGCTACTGTACCAAAAATTACAAAATATGTAATATTTATAACGAAGTTGAAATGCTTAAAGAATCAGCGGAATTCTATTATATACTTTTCCTTTGGATATGCCTTGCTTTATTTCCCCAACAGTTTTTTGCCAGGTCTCACGCCCTTTATCGTTTGACTTGCACAGTCATCCATAGAAGCTAATTTAGATTCAGATTTGCTACTATATTTTTCCACTCTACCGCGAAACAATTACTAGATATGGTATTTGACTTCAGCAGCGATTAAATTTAATGTGTTAATTTTTTAAAAAGGCTATAATTAACGATAGCTATGTCGAGAAGTTTATTACTGAAATTCGTTGTCGACACCTGGCTCACAGATTTACCCTGCTTCAATTTTTGGCAGGAAACACATAAATTGATATTAAAATTCGGCTTGTGGTATCGCAATTTATTGGCTTTCTGTCTGTCATTGTTTCGGTTACCTACCTACATCTTTATTTCCTATACTCTTTGCTTTTAATTTTTCATTGCCGTGGAAATTTTTTTCACGCTTGTAAACGAGGAGTAACAGTTCCTGTGCCGCACCTTAACTTAACGAATTATTTATTTTATCACTAAGCACTCTCAGGTTTTTATTGTACGTTTGCACATCAAGTCTCATTTTCACCGATCTTTTAATGGTTTTCATAGTTTTTAGAGTAGATTCCTCCAGTTTTCCGCCTTTTTTGCATATTGCTCATTTGTTATCATCACGCCTTAATTGTTTTGTTTTTAGCTTAAATTTATGTAATAGTTCATCGTCTGTTGTAACACTTGAAGATGCCAAATTCACGAAAATGAAAACAGCACGAAATTAATTGATAATTAATTAATCACCATTCCCCAATACAAGCAATGCAGACGCCGGGTATGGACGAGTACGATACTACGAGGCTTGCGGGCCATGGTGGGGCACGGAGGAGTCCGTCAGAATGAGATGGGAAACGGGCGAAAGTAGAGACAGAGTGCGCGCTTCGCGGCGGCGGCTTTTACATCCCTGGAGTAAATTGGCAATATCTTCCTTATTTATTGTTCGATTTCAAAATTTCAAAAACCCTTGCCTGGCAAAAGCATCAGGCTACAACATTTACTTTTTGAATTTTTTCGATATCTTGTGTCGTTAAAAAGTTATCGCGGTTTAGGCATTTCTCAATTTTGTCAGAAATCGAAACACGAATAATAATGGAGCTACAAGCGATTTTAGTAAATATTCTTCCGTTCGTCTAATGTTAAACTTTGGACGGAAATTAGTTATTACTCCTTTATTACTTGACGGATAGCAAATCAAATATTCTAAATTCCTCGTTTTTTCAGTTTTTACCCCCTGGGGGTGTGTTGGACATCGATATCGCCAGACGAATTTAGGGGGTCGTTATACACCCCAAATAGCATCCGAAAACGTACTCGAAACATTTTTACCTTTCAATGTACAGCGAACATGATTTCTAGACGAGTTTTTCAAGCGAGCGAACTCTACTATTAAGTTTATTTCTAGAAGCTCCTTTATTTTGCTTTACAAAAATAAATATATTTTTCTCACATAACGGTTTAGTTTAGTATTATTAATTATCACCTATTATTCTTGACAGAAAAATAACATTGATAAAAAAAAATAATGTCGAGAAATCGAGACTCTCGACGATTTCTCGAGCGAGAGTCTCGATCTCGTGCAATTGACTCTCGGTCTTGATCTCGATTTCATTGGACAGTTCTCGTCTCGGTCTCGCACCCGATATTTTCCTTCACTCTCGATCTCGGCGAGAATCGAGACGAGAAATGCACAACCCTAGTATTTATTTAATACCGTTTCATTTCTCTGTATCCAGAATAATTGTAAAATATGACGGAAACTAAAAGGGTGCCAGAAATAATTTGATAATAAATTACTTAGTAGAAGAACCATTGCTAGGTGAAATTTATATCATGTGAATTCTCTATGATACAATGATAAAATCTGTTCTGTATATGTATAATATATTTTTCATGATTTTAATATTTATTTCCAAAAAACTCAATGCAAGATATTATTAAGTAAATATTTTTAATGTTAAGTAAATATGTTGATTGTCTAATAAATATGTGGCAAAAATATTGTAACATTTGATGCATGTGCAGGTTTCCATTAACCACCTGCCGCCGCTATTTTGATTTTATCTTCTCGAGTTTTAATAAAGCATTTGCCCCAAGTATTAATCCAGAATAAAATGGCAGAACATTTCTTTCATGTTGGCATTAACTAAATACTGAGGCACCTAATTACTTTCATGGATAAAGTAGAGCATCCCGAGTGTATTAAGCTTATTAAAGTTTAAGCTGCAATGAAATATTCAACGTTCCTTTTGTTGCACAAAAGCTGTTTTCGGAATTATAAATCATGTCCTGAAACTGAAAATCTAATTCCGTTATTAATCTGCAAATACACGATGGAATTACTAGGTGGGAATTTGTAAGTTCCGGAGTTTGGAAAGTATTGCATATTTCACCCACTAAAGTTCCTGATTGCTTGGAAAAATTCTGGAAAATCGCTTTTCTACAGCACGAAATTTAATCCACAATCAACAATTTATTTAACGGAATAAGTATCACTATAATTGTTTTCGAAAGATCTAACATAGGTACAGTAATCAATTAAACTTAAAGGGTGAGGCTTTGATTGGCGTGGTAAATCTAGCAAGAATATTTTGAAATTAATTCAAGGTCATTAATTGTACCCTTGTTATCCTTTCATTTAATTCTCTTATGCCTAACAGATTTTGGGAAAAAGCAGAAAATACAGGAATCAATCCTTTAAAATCTGGAATATTTGACAGTTTCATCAACGGTAAACAATGGCATCATAATTTGATGCACTAAAGAAATTCCAATATTTTATTAAGACTCCATTTTGATATTGAATTTTCTTATCGTAATGTAACAGGCATTGTTCATATTTCTCACCGACGTTATCGCAAATACTTCAGAGCTTTCGAACGGCTTCCTAAATATAGGTACGTCAATTCATTTGTTCACACTAAAATTGTTGTCCATATAAGTATCAAGCAAGCAGTATAAAGTTACCTTGGCATTAGTACGGGAACGTGTTAAAACCAAAGACATTCTATACTAATAGACACCAAGATCTACGGAAGCGCTGAAGGGCCAAGAAAAAAAAATAAATGGCTAATTTACTGCAATTTTAAACTTGTAGTTTCTTGAATCACTGCAACTTTAAACTTGCAGTTTCATGAATTGAAGCAACTTTAAACTTGCAGATATTTGAATTATTGCGACTTTATAAACTAGCAGCCGTTTGAATTACTGTAAGTTTAGACTTGCAATAAATTACGTAGTCATTCTAGAGAAATAAATTTTACAAAAATATGCTGATTTCAATGCTTGTAGTTAATAATTGAAATGGAAATAGGTACCTTCTTACATTGTGCTTATGTGACAACTGCTAGATAGAATAAACGGCTGAGTACTACCTCGGTTTGTACATAAGGAGTTCCGTACCATAACTCAACAGAAGTTGTAGATATCGAAAAATGATTCAAATAAAAGTTGCATCCAATCAACTTCCTCACATTTTAAAATTATTTTCGACTATACAGGGTATCCCATTTCTTTTGGACAGTATCTAACATTGTTTTTTTAAATGGAAGATCCTGTATCTGATTGCATTTGGGATTGTTTTTTTGAATTTAAGGGCCACTCTGTTAACCATACATTGGGTCTAAGTCTTACGGTTTCGGCGTTATTTGACGTTAAAAATCGTCATTTTTCAAATTTTGTCAATTATACAGGGTGGAACTTTCTAATGGAATAAATTCAGTAAAAACTGAACGGCTAATATTTGATCAAAATCCTCTGACACGTCGATTTTTGATTTTAATTGCGCGCCTTCTAATGTAAATTTGATCACCATTTGATCACGTGACTACGAGTTATGATGTCACAGTGCATTTTTTTAAATAGCAAGGTATGTTAAATTTTATATCGTTGAATAGATTCTTTCGAGATAAATTCAGTGCAGTTTTCCGTTTTTCAATGCCTTTATTAGTTTTCGAGAAAAATCGTTTCAAACTGCAGGGACGTATACGCCATAAAAATAAAACTGGCCATTTACTTTGATTGGAAATTTCGTTTAAGTAAATTTCTTGCTACCCCTTGTCATTAACAAATTATTTTACTTTAAAAATTCAATTTTGATAATAAAAATACGTTTGTTTCATGTCCAGCTTTATTTTTATGACGTATACGTCTCTGCAGTTTGAAATGATTTTTCTCGAAAACTAATAAAGATATTGAAAAACGGAACACGGCATTGAATTTCTCTCGAAAGAATCTATCCAACGATATAAAATTTAACATACCTTGCTATTTAAAAAAATGTACTGTGACGTCATAACTCGTAATCACATGACCAAATGGTGATGAAATTCACATTAGAAGGTGCGCAATTAAAATTAAAAATCGACGTGTCCGAGGATTTTGATCAAATATTAGCCGTTCAGTTTTTACTGAATTTATTCCATTTGAAAGTTCTACCCTGTATGTTCGAAACGGTAAGAGATAAAGAAACATGACTTACATGTCCCTATCCCAGTTTTTAGTTCTCTATCTAATGAGTCTGGAAAATACTGCTCCCTGATTGGTCAAAAAATGACCAAAAAATGGTCAATCAGGAAGCAGTATTTTCCAGACCCATAAGATAGTGATTAAAAAACTAGAACAGGGACATGTAAGTCATTTTTCTTTATCTCGTACCGTTTCCAAGTTATAATTTATTGATGAGATTGAAAAATGACAATTTTTAACGTCAAATAACGCCGGAACCCTAATAAGACTTAGACCCAAAGTGGCCCTTAAACTCAACCAACAATTCCAAAATGCAATCAGATACAGGGTGTTCCATTTAAAAGAAACAATGTTAGGCGGGTCATCCTGTACAGTTGAAAATAATTTTACAATGTGAGGAAGTTGAATGAAACTTCTATTTGAATTTGAATCATTTTTAGATATCTACAACTCTTGTTGATTTATGGAGGAATTACGCTAGCTTGGGACACCTGTATGTATAGCCACTTTATCTTCTTCAATTTTTTTAAATAATACCGTCAGCCCACTATCATCCTTTTAACATTAAATTTTATTGTGTCAATTTCGTATTTTCGTATCCTTGTACTGAATAACAATCTGCCTTTTCCTCTCTTCCGATTAGGATGTCACCTGCCTCATTTCTAATGTTCTTGCTGCTAGATCCAATTTCTCTGACATCTCTCCGAATTATTTTATACGCTTCGTCAGTTTTTCCTACTTCGAACTTTTCTGCCACTTCTTTCCACTTCTTTGCATTTCCTTTATTATATAAATTTGTTTTAGTGAAATATATTGGCAAATAATATACTACATATATATATAAAGTATCGACGTTTCTGCCCCGAGTAGGGCGTTTGTCAAGATTTATTTAAAAAAGAAAACGTATAAAAATGACAAATATTTTTCTAATTCTAACGTCGTGAATGCCAACGTTAATGCGACGTCGGTCATTGAAACATATGTATGTAGAGTAGTAAACATCAACGTTGTTCCAACGTCGGAACTACGTCAGGAGAATAACATTGCTGCAGTGGAATCACCAACGTTGCATCGAGGTCGCCACTACTTTTAATTCCGATCTGACTATAAAAGTAGCCTTGCGACTCCAATTTAAAACAATTCTGACGTCGATAGTGGTACAAATTTAATCGGAAGCGAAGCCTAACGATAAATCAAGCCAGAATGTAGCGGCCGTGACGTAGTAATCGTGGCCAACTCGGTACAGATGATTGGCGTTCGCGGCGTGGAAATAATGCTATAATCTACCAATATATTCAATAACAACTATTGGACTTTTGAAATTTTTATTAAGAGAATATACCTGAAAGGTATAATACCATATTTTCCTATTTTGAACAAACGCTTAACATTAAAAACCCACAGAATTTAAACTCCATATGTATGTAAACATTATGTAATAATATTAAATGAGCCGCACTCCGCATCAAGAACAAAACTAAAAAATATAGTAGAAAACATTGTCGGAAACATGTGATCCTAAGGGTAATAATCATAAACTTTTACTTGTTGGTACTTTCGAGAGACAAAATGAAATTTTTAAGAAAGCGAAGGAACTTAATGACGATGCAATGTTACATAAAATCCGAGGTTTTTTCTTTGATAATTGCGTTGATATGATTGCCAACGATTTTCAGTATCACAATTTTTGCTTAACTTTTACTCAAGTCTGTTAGTAAAAGCCCTTCTAAAACAAGACCCAACATTTTTTATATATTCTTTCGTATTTGTACCTACTTTGCAACTGATTCAAGAAAATCTCGCAAGTACCTATTGCTGATATCAGAAAACTACCGGATTCAGAATGTAAACTCTTCAATATTGAATGACATCACTTACGACATTCAGATCTCTTCATCTTAGAGACTGCACCGCCACAACTTAATGTACAACGTATTACGTATTAATTACTGATTGCAATTACTAATAAATTACTAATAATACAACAAAACGTTTTTATCATGCATAAAAGGACGCGAACACTTATGTCGCTACCTATCAACGTATCAGTGCGGCTAGCGCGCACAAATTATTTATGTTTATTCAACTCGCCGTAACTTTTTTCAGAAACAATATTAATGTTTCGTTTCTCCACCAAAAATAATTTCGAGCTTTTGTTCGTATTTGGTCTCGCATATGTATATGTGAATTCCGAAAAATAAGATTACTTACCCAGTACATGAAAAATACATTACACAAATTTGTGGTCTAGCAATTAAACATTTTTTTTTCATAAAATTGGAAAGTTTTAGAGGCAACGTGAGTACACTGTGATGATCAACACACTTCAATGTACATATATTCCATGAAAAAACAGATCTCTAACTCTTTTCGTTGCTGAAATACAACAAGAAAAGTATTAAAAGTAGTCGAAAATTGATTTAGGAAAGTTCAGGAAAAATCGATTTTCCGGCATTTTCGCAATTCCCGATCTTCTCGTGACCTCAAAATTTGAATCTGGCAGGTCATTTTACATAAGAATCGGCTTCATATTTTTGTGTGTGTTCGAGTTGTGCAGAGGGTATCGAATTAGAGCACCTTGCTTCCCGACTAAGCGATCCGTCCACGGCTGTGACGTCACAGCAGTGCTCCACGCGCTACATTCCTGCTTGTACTATCGTTCGGCTTCGTCGGAAGTCTGAAGAAGTCAGTAATGTGCCGCTTGGGCAGTACAAACGAATTTAATTCATTTCAATTCAATGACTGTAAGAACAGAAATCATAAATGGCTTCACAACGCCACCATTCTTGGAACGTACTATGTCTGGAGAACTGTCTAATCTACATACATATTATTTGAAATAGAGATTCCCTGAAATATTGGGGGCAACTGCACCCACATTATAGAGATTTATGCGATATCAGCAGCGTGTAACGGGGTAACCAATAAAAATATTTCACGGAAACCGGAAATAATATTTGCAGTGCATTAATATGCCTAGTACTTACCTCTACTTATTACCGCTGCGCCTGCGTGATGGCGATGTATGTTCGTTTTACTTTATTCTAAATTTTCATAGCAATTCGTATATTTTACATTTTACAAATAAAAAGTTGCTGGAAGTTTATTACTTATGTATCGTTGCAAAGTCTTGTAGAATGTAAGTACAGCAATATCCATCATGTTAAGGAAATCTGATTACCTACTGCAGCTGTGAAGCTTTGCGTTCCCTAAATTAGGAAAGTTCTAAAACTCTGATAAATATCTATAACCTAAGATTATAATTTTCTTGGAATTGTTATTTACAGAAGCGTTGATGCATACATTAAAATTGCAAAATGTCAAGAACACATTTTTTCTTATTTAAAAATTGCTGCCTGGCATTTTCTTTCGATGAAACACAGTTGTTCGTTTATACGCGTTTGATATATTACGTATTTTCTTATACCTAAGTGGTATAATACATACGTCATACCTTCACATGATTTATCACCTTAAGTATATCACATTCATTTTCAGAATAAGAATAGATTTGTTTGAAAATTGCTCACAACCGTCATTTTCTAATAATTGTTCAAAAATGTGACCTACTCTACTTACCTACTCTGTTAAATTTTCTTTGAAGGAAAATACTACAACGTTCAGCACTAACGAACGTGATGTCGAAACTTATTCTAATGACGGTTATAAGTTTTCTCAGGAAAAACTAATTATCCAATGAATTGCATTTTATTAAACCCAATTGGTGCACAAACTGCAGTGCAGAGAAATTATGATTTACGTAAGTAATTGATTTCCATTGTTTCCCAAATGAGATTTTATCGTACCTTGTAATTAAATAATGTTTATAATACAATGATTTCGTTGCATATTATATTTTGATTTGATTAAGAAAAATTAAGGCAATAA
This sequence comes from Xestobium rufovillosum, assembly GCA_963966045.1. Lineage (NCBI taxonomy): Eukaryota > Metazoa > Arthropoda > Insecta > Coleoptera > Ptinidae > Xestobium > Xestobium rufovillosum. The sequence continues at coordinate 31,705,017 of OZ014493.1, forward strand.
CTGCGAGAATACAGTAATTTATTATAAAAGCGTCCTGTTTTATATTTTTATATTATATGATTTTCGTAAATTTATTTAGTGTTGCTTTAATACAATTTCTTATATTTTTAGCTTAAAACTTAATTTTTCCTTAATTTGCCTATCATTATAATGTGCACGCCGCGCCGGTTTAAATAGGTTCTTAGCTATTTAATGCAAAATTTTTAAGTTTCATGTTTATGATGTATGGCAGCTCTTTTTTGTTATAACTCAGTTTTTCACTACCTACTATGCTTTGTACTAATAATATGCATACAAGGTGTTACAAAAAATAGGTCAAACCGTTAACATAAACTAACATAAACTATGTCAAGAGACATAGTGTCAAAGTAAAAATTTAAAAAAATTATTAATAACTCCCTTGTATTTTAAAACACTCACGTGAAATTTTGCAGACTTTTTCTTATACCTGCACACTTTTTCTGTAATTTTGGTAAATAAGAATGGGGTCATATTTTCCCGAAGATTCTCGTAAAATATTTGACCCGTATTTTTTATCTTTCTCACAGCGAACGTTTTAGGCATCTAAACCACCATCAAAATTAATAATTAATACCCTGGCCCTTTAAGCCTTTTAAATGATGACGTATTCGCGGCAATGCCGAGGAGTGTCGATATTAGCCGGAAAGTACAACGTTGTTTGTTTATGCTTGCTAGCGCAAATGTCATTTTGTGTCAAGTCAAAGGAGTCGAACGTAAACTTAATTAATAAACAATCGTGGCAGTCTAGTCGTTTGACAGTGTCCAGTGTTGTTTTTCAGTTTGTCTAGTTCCCAAATAAATGAAGCACTTAATTAATAAACAATCGTGGCAGTCTAGTCGTTTGACAGTGTCCAGTGTTGTTTTTCAGTTTGTCTAGTTCCCAAATAAATGAAGCACTCACCGTTTTGTTTTAATATGTTTCATTTCAGCACTGCAGTAGTCCAAGTTGGACTATCGGTAAATTGTCTGAATCGGCTTAAACGAAACCTTGCTCTATTTTCCGTACATAAATATACTGACACAATAAATATGAATAGAAACACACAAATAAACGACAGAAAACTATTTATACGCCCAATACAAATAAAAATAACCTCCAAATGTCAGAATCTGATTATTCGTAACATTATTGCTCCCTACTTTACCGATACCGACTGAAACTCCACGTAACTTTAGCTTTCTGGGTATCAAAACATCAGTTCAGATGACCAATCACAAGCTCTCGTAGGCCGCGTTCTAAGGTAATGACGTAACGGAGACAGCGCGTGTTTCTGTTTAATTCTCCGAAGGCGCGCTTCATGCCAAAATCGCAATTGTTTAAATTTTGGGCTCCTGGTGAGTAAATAAATGTAACTCAGAGGGTCATTAAACACCTAGTTACTTATTTCTATCAAAATTATGTCGATTTTCTATTTAGTGCAACGACCCCATTGAAGCGCGAACGGAGAAAATGAAGGTTGTACTAGGTACCCAATGGACCTGCCAACGTTTTCGTATGTGCGTTTATGGTTCGAAGGCTTAGTTTTTTAGATCAAGCGCTCAGTTATTTTATTTTTTCCTTCCTGTAAAATTTTGATTTAGAGAATAATAATAGCTTATTATACTTACATACTCTTTTTATTAATCATTATTTTGACATCCAAACGCCTATACTAGTTTTTCTTTCAAAGCCTGCTTAAAAAACTCTAATTTATTGTTCCGTCTAAAGCCCTGGTTTTTAAGAACGCAATTGCGTCGACGGAATTCCGTTTGCTGTATTTTAAGTCTGTCGCTGTTTGCATGGCAGAAAATTTTCAGTTTTTTGTTTGGTGTAACTTAGCAACAAAAAAATTGGTCGAAAGACATTTTCCTTGAGTCATCAGTAAATGGTAATTTAGTAAAATTGTGACAGCGCAGTGCGTCGACGGATTCCGTTGCGTCCGTCGGGGCAATTGCGTCGGCGGAAAGGTCTTAAAAACCAGGGCTTAAGGGCCAAGAACAAAAAAGTATATAATAATTTTTGTTACAAAATTGAACTCAATATCTGAAAAGACATTTTTCTAAGAATCCTAAGCTTAGCCTAAAACAAACAGCGAGTGAATCAACAATATATAGTCAAATAATTTGCAACATCTTGTAAACCAAGCCCTAAATCAAAAATTTACTAGTGAAACAAATAAAAGAAATTGATGTTTGATCTAAAATAAAAATCCTTTGAACAAAGACGTACGCAGGAAAAAGTTAGGGGATCAATGGGTAATACAACTTCCCTTCCTTAGTTTGAGCTTCAATTCTTTTGAAAAAATTACACAAAAAGTGAGCCGGCACAAGAAAAAAATCTGCCCAAACTTTCAACTGAATATCTTAAAAGAACTTCACAGAAATTGATTGGAAATATTCGCCAGGGCAGAGTAAAGTGTAAAGGACAACTCTTATATCGGTACTCAAGCTTTCCCAATTATTTATTGCATCATCACATCATCAGAAGTCTACATAATAAATCAAAATGAAACAGCAGTCATAAAGCAAAATCAAATAATAAATCAAAATGAAACAGCAGTCATAAGCAAAATCAAAGAACTTACTTGATTTTGAGGGTTACACACTATAGCTGCAAAAATCTTTCCAGGACTTTATGGTCGAGTACAGGCGATATACGAATTTTAATTAGCACATTAACTGACAGAAATGATAAGTACAATTATTAGGAAAAGCCCTAATCCCCTAATAGTACAAGATCCCGCCTAAAATCGACCTTCACCCATCTGTTTTCCCAATGAAAGGTATTTTTTATCAAACATAATATGTAAACAAATCGGGGATGGGTTGTCTAATTACATCAGGTCAAGGCTACCCTTAATTAAAAATAATGTAATTAATTTTTTTTAATTTCTACACTTATTTATTTTCTCACAGATTTCAGTACCTATCGAGAGTACAAGTACAAAGAATAAGGGACAAGGAAGAGTTAGGTTGTCTATCTTTTACTCCTCCGTATTACCGGGTTGCCAGGTATAAACAGGTGAGTTGGTATTATATAGGTTATTTTATTACGAACACGGTGGTATTAGGTTGCCTAAGCAAAATCGGTCAAGACTCACGGTTGTCGCCTTGTCGCGCTTGAAAATTCGAATATTTGAGTAAGCGAGCAGTGCGCAACAGAGAAGCGTTGAGCCTACTATTGTGTGCGATGGAGGAGGACCCAACATAACAGCTGCACGTGAAAGAGAGTGCGCATGTTATCTTTCCGTGCAACTACTACCACCAACATGTTAAAAACGCACAAGTCGACATTAGCCAAGGCATTAAAATCTCAACACAAATCGACGTTGAAATAATAGATGGTTTTTATTACTTATGTCTTATCGGATCCTCCATACCACAAACCTTTGGAAAAATAGCTGAATCTATACTTATAAAGCTTTGCTCAACTAATGCTGCAGAGATACATCTTATATTTGACCCCTATTTAACGCCCTCAATCAAAGATTCCGAACGTCTAAGTCGGCAAGAGTTCTATATTCCGTATAAAATTTCAGGACCTCTACAAACTAGACCTACAGATTTTTTGGGAAATCTTAAAAATTATCGTTCTAAGGAGGCTTTGGTACAATTCTTGCTAGTTACTGGGAGAAAGACCATTTGGTACCAATAATCCAAACGAAATTTTTTTATAACAGTTGGAGATCAGTGCTATACTCTTATCAAACACAGGAAAATCATGTAATAAAAACTGAAGAAGTTGATTATACTGGATGTTCATGGACGAAGTAACATAAATGTTACCAATGAATCTAGAGGTCAAAATAGGTCGATTGAACCAAACATGCATTTTTTATCCAAAGTTGCACCTGTGCAAAAGATGACATTTTTATTTATAAATCCAAAATTCTTTAACACACAATCTTTAACACACAGTCTAGTGTGCTGATGGCATATACTATATCTGTATTAATATATTGTCTAAATTTGTTCAGCAATCGACAATGTCTGCCATGTTTTCTCTACAATTTTTCTCGCCCTATTCGGTATGTGCATTAAGTTATATGATACATTGATTAAAATTACATATTTTTTGTAACTTTAATTTTTTTGATTTGGGCAATCATTTGTGTGAAAATTGCATAAATACTTACGCAGTGATTTAAATGTGCTGCTAAGCAAGCCATTTTACCAAAATCGTAGGTTACTTTGGCCAAAAAAGTAATCTAGTTAAGTAAACACGTCATATGCCACAACTTACGTACTTACGTTAAACAAATTAAAATCTGTTTTTTAGTGGCAAAATTAGACAATGCTCCAATAAATGGAACATGGTCATGAATGGGTTAAAGAGACATGCAGTGGGGCTCTTATTCATTTACACTAGCGCAAACACACTGCTCTCAAATGAACGATAGTCGCACACAAGCTGCTATGAGCTAGTACCTAATGTAAACGCATTTTCAACAAAGCAGATGATTATTTCCAAGTGGAAACCTAATCTAATAGCAATTATCGACCTGTTGAGTGCTATTCAACAACCCGCTGATTGTTAAGCCAGTCGCTACTTCACTATAATACCTAAAAGAACACCCCACTAATGATGTAGTAAACTTACCTTCCGAAGATAGAGATAGTAATGTGGTTTATAACAGCTTTAAACTGAGTTACTAGCCACATTTGGGAATCGACGTACATTAACAGAGAAGCTACTCTAATGATCTGTAATAGTTTCAAGACGTTTACTTTTAGAATGGCTCTTGCTATTCAGGGGTCAGTAGACAATACCCTTACTTTTCACAGGGTGTTCCGGTTAAAACGATCAATTAGTTTGCAATGCTTGTTTGACTCAACGCACTAACAACTATCAAGTTCCGTTTGTTTAAAAAGTCCATGTTAAATATAAACTCCTCTGGTATTGCCCAAAAATCAAAATTTATATCGAATCAGATTATTGTTGGAGGATACTTTGTAAGCTGATATTTCTACTTAGTTTCTTTACATTTTCATTTTCTTTAATATGACGAAGCATAATATTTCACAAGGTAGGTAGCCAATCAATGTGAGGGCGTTGATTGAAGGGTAACATAATTCGTGTTGTTCTATAACTGTGAATAAATTGTGTGTGCGTGAGTTATTCACTTAAGCGGGGAATTTCATTATTTCCTCAACGTTACTAAAGCTAATTGACGATAAATTAATTATTTTCCGCGGCCCTGGTGGGTATGTGAATGTAGAGAAGTATAGATATTCGGAGCGGAGCATAAGGTATACTTCTTCGAAGCGTATAGATGTATAACGTCTAAAACAACCTTTAATTACGGTAGGGCAGTTTGCGTATGTTAAACAATTTTAAATGAGAGAATTAAACACAAATAATGGTTTCTCTCATAACTTTTTTTTCATAAAATGACGTAATAAAGACGCAATCGAATAATTACATTTGCATATTTTCCAATACAATTTTTCTTGCAGTGTGAAGAAATTTTAAGGCTACCTGCTTATATTTTGGCGGTTTTCCCGGTTTGAGAAAAGTATAAACAACCAAAATTAAACCACATGACAGAAATTGCTGTCCGAGTTTGATTTATTTCCTCTTTGGTGGAACTTGCCAGCTTTCCTTTCATACTCATAACACTATACGAACCATTAACTTTCAATCGACGAGAACTTCATGTTTGTGGAAATGTATACCATTTCTCATACCACATCAAATTCAACTTCATCGTAAAAAGTTAATATCAAAGAGCCATTGTTTTTATAGGAACTGTATTACACCGAGAAACCGGAAATGTTAACTCGTTGATCATAAATATTTAATATTTTGTCAGAATGGAGTGTGAAGACTGTTATTTACAGGTTTTATACTGGAAGATGATCAATTTTAATTCGACTCATGGCAATAAATCTAAAAATTACTTAATCGCTGTGTCTATTTGTCGTTAGGGGTGCTTTAATTAATTTAGTGGCAGATAATTATTGAATTGTAGAAAAGTTTTTGTAGGAGTGCAGAATACGTTGCCTTCTTCATGCAAGAGACATTTCTCAACGTGAATGATATTCGTTTTGGGTTTTGGGTAAGGGTTTTCTTTCGCACCTCCGTATGAGCGGATTACAAATCAAATAGCAGCAAATTAAATGACTTAAACTCGCTCGGTCTTTCTCCTTCTCTCTTTCCAGAACCCTTCGCTTCTTGTCTTCTCTTTACTACTTTGTCATCTTGCATTTTAATTATGTGCCCTAACCATAAAAGCTGTCTTCTCAATTTTTTCTTCTATTGGTGATTGATTTCTTAGAATTTGATTTCTAATTCTATTTCTTCTGCTTTTCTTTCATATTTGTTTTGGAATCTCATTCCTGTTGTCCTTGGCTTACTTCTCGTCCAGCGTTCACCGTCATATTGTCATATGTCAAAACTTGTATAGCCACTTTCTTAATGAATGCCGAAATATTGTTTTTCTTTCTTTAAAGAGTATGTGGGCTCCTTCTGTCCTTTCCCTTTCGTCAATCCCTTCCTCCGTTCTACACTGTTGGCTTACTGTCGGCCCTAGATACGAATACTGGCACCTTTCAGCCTTTTCCAATTTATTTCTCCTACTTCAAGACTTTTTCTCTCTTTCGATATGATATATTATCATCCTTTGTTCTTAATATGTTTCCATTTCTCTATCCGTGAATGCTTGGATGGTAAGTACTTATAATTCTTTTCATTTCTTGTATGATTCATAACGTTATAAAATTGTTTTTGATTTTCCTTGCAATATTCTCTTGGCCCGTTTTCAAATTTGTTTTACCCTCTTTTTTCCTGCGTTACTATTAATTGCTTACTCTCAAGTGCCAGCAAATTGTCCTAAGAAAATGACGGTATGTAACTCTAACTTGTTAAGTACCTTAAATATTATTAGATATTTTACTCACTATGCATTGGTAGCGCATTCCGCGTATTTCTTCTGTTGGACCTTTATTATACATTTTAGGGAGAAATGCCATAGGTGGGGCACTGGGGCACACTTTGATTTCTGATTCCTTGTTATACCGTATGTCCCCAGATGGGGTTACAAAAAGAGGGAGAAAAATTTTTAATTTCCCAAAAAATATCACTCTTCATAACAAACTCTGCTTGTTCTTAAACTCCCAAAGCACATTATTTTTAGCCAACTGCAGGTCTCGTAATTTGTGCTGTTTTAATTACCGAGTTATTCGCAAAATTAATTGGGTCAATCCAACTACACGTGGTTTAACCCATACGTAATATTAAATTCTTAATTTAGTAGACAATTAGTACTCTTTTTGTGCTAATTTGTGCTGCAAGTCCCGTAATTTGTGCTCTTTTAATTACTGAGTTATTAACGAGAACAATTGGACCAATAAAACTCGGCGCGGCGACGAATTCATAGAAAATTGCTTCTTAGTTTGTATTGATTTATGCTGCATGTTCTGTAGTTTGTTCTTTTTGATTACTGGTTTACTATGGAAAATATAATTAATATTATATTATTATTATCATCAGCATTGTACGAGACACATGTTTTCATTTTCTGAAAGCTCCCCTAATGCTGCTTACAATAATATTTAAAATAGTATTTGTCTAATATTATCTATTTTTATTGTACATCTACAGGGCGGTAACTTCAAAAAAACTACGCCATTTCGGCCACTTACATGGTTTCAGAACTTAAGGTTTAGATTTACATTTCGAGAAAGAATAGGGGGTTATAATTTTTTGCATCCACGGAAGTATGTCAATTTATATTAAATAGGCTGTATCATAATATTTTAAATAACCATTTTTATTGGCCGGCGTGTTTGCTCACATGTATGTTATGTTGCAACAAACGCTGTTCTTCATAAGCTTTCATTTCCACTAGGGTTAATCTACTTGTCCTTATACAACCGGAATAGTGATTTGGTATACAGGGTGTCCAAAAAATAGCGGATAAACTCGTCAGTGCGTTGTCAGGAATGGTCACTTCAGTATGGGAAAAAAATCTAAGTGCCGTAGTTTTCAACAGAAAAAGGTTCACAATGTCTGCCTACTCAACTCCTGCTACAGCCATTATGTTATCTGATCTTAAACTATTGTGAGACATTGCTGTTATCATTTCAAAACACAAGGGAACATTTAGCTTCATTTACTTGAGTGTATCTGGGAAATTACAAAATACCAATTTTGCATTTTTGGAGCAGCGGAGAATTGCTGCAATACATGGCAACAATGCATTCATTAATGAATTATTTCAGTAATAGTAGGTGGCCAAAACGAATTTGTCTTAATGTCAGAATTGAAAATAATAAGTGATTTAAGACTGTCAGTTCAAAAGTGGCACGTGGTACCTAATTTGGATACTTTGTAGTGTTTGGGACTAAAAAATGTAAGACTTGCCTTTTGTTAATTAAATTCTTTGTTCTCTTAATGTGTTTATTTCTTTTACTTTCTCTTGCCTTCATTTGACGAAATAATTTGGAATTATGATGAAGTTACCTAAATTCATGACAGATTTACGTGACAAGCAATCAATTTGCCATAGGTAACTAGGATGGTAACTAAGATTAAATAAATTTCGGGTAGGGTTGCCACCTTTTTGCCAAACATAATAAGGACATTTTTAAAAACATTAAAAAAATGCTCCGCAGGCAATTTTTTTTAATTTCTCAAGGTCAAATAGATTAACATGAAGTTTAAAAAATTATATGCCAATAAACAAAGTTTGGTTAATAGGCTTCCAGTTATCTCCCAAATACTTTCCGAGAGTGGCCAATTTTAATATTGTCATAAATCAAAAATATTTGCCCGTGGCACTGCGAATAATTTAATTTGCAAAAATAGGGGTACTTATAGTTTGTAAAAAGGACATTTTAGGACATAAAAAGCCGCAAGGACATTTTGTTGGAAAAAAGGACTGTCCTTTTCAAAAAAGGACAGGTGGCAACCCTAATTTCCGGCAATGCGATACTTTATATTTTCTTTAAATCGTACATTGATATGTTGCAAGATTTATTGCTTTTAAAATCGAAGTAAACGAGTCACGGAAGCACAGAGATTTTTTAAAATATATTTTTTGTCATCCAGACACAAATTGTTTCAACGTACCGTTGAGTTTATCCGCTATTTTTGGACACCCTGTATACATACATTACTTTTAATTCTAAATCTGTTATGCAGGTATGTCAATTATGCAATATATTTATTTTTTTCTTCGACTGTGTTTAGTTATAATGTAAATGTAATTATTCTCTAATTTGGGAACGCAGTCAGTTTCTGTTGTTTCTCAAGCACTGGACAACATTTTTATTGTCTTCCTCAGGAACTATAATCGTACATGAACCAATGCACCATACGTTGCATACGTGCATACGTTGCATACGTGCACCATACGTTGCTAAGATACGATCCCTTGAATTTCATTTGACGATTGACAGTTCGCTGTCACTCAAACAACTTATTTGTTAATTTCAATTTATTTATTTGTGTTTGGCGTTTCAAAAGTGCCTTTATGATGGATAAGAGGACGAAAAACTTCACAGAGCGAGAGAAACATGATTTGGTCAGTTTAGTAGGTACAGCAGTAATCATTTTTGGAAAAGGACGATTGTAATGTAAATAAATACCAAGATATAAAATATTGAGGTTCTGTACTTAAACTATTTTGCTCAAAGTATTCACATTACATTACTACACTTTGACGCTTGGTCGAGGTTTCAGATGAATGGCCGTATTGCTCACTATGAGCGTAATATCCAAGAACTTACTAATCTAATAATTCCTTCAGAATCAACCAGAAGTACGAAAGAGCATTTTTCAAAGCATTTGTTTAGTAATTTCAAATTTGTGAATTTCGCATCTAGGTATAAGAACTTTCGACTTTTCGATAAAAAAGACATACCTAACCGTTGCGAGTGATACAGGTAAATAGATGGATGGTGCGTATTCCAATAATTGGACAGCCTACATTTATAGGAAAACTAATGTTGCATTCAAAGTCATTATCACAATTTGTTTACATTTTCTGCACGTTTATACACATTTGAAGAAAACATATCAGCATGCGGTAAATTTTTGGTTAGCAATATTTTTGACGATCAAATCACAAATAACAGATAAAATACTCAATAAAATAGCAAAAGAATTTACAAATTAAAGTTTTTCTTTGCATGTACTTACCTTTTGACGATTTTTTTACTAAAAAGTTTTATAATTCAGAGTCTGCCGTTCGCAACTGTCAATTTAATCACACTTTAATCACAGCTTGAACAGCGTTCAAGTTAATCACACTTTGATCATAGTTTAACCAGGGATCAGAGCTTTGAACAACCCGAATTCGACTTAACCATACCTTGATCACAGTTTAATCATAGATTAGTTAATCTTTGATCAAATAGCTGCTTGGAAGTTTTGAACAACCGGTTTGAAAGATAATCAGAGGTTAATCTCTGATCAAAATTTGAACAGCGTTTGAACAACCGGCCCTTAGTGTTATATAAAACTACACTTATTCACAATTTTATTATATACCTACTTGCAAACTACAATAAGTTAATGATGTCTTAATTTATAATTGAAACACACAGGTATGCATAAATAAATGAGAACTATGATTCGGTGATGGTATAACTATTAATTTCAAAATTTGTTTTTCTTTAATTTTTGTAGCTAGCTTTAGGAGATAATTTACACTACTTATCTGCTAAAACTACCTTCCGAAGACAATAACAATTTTGTCGAAAGCTTGAAAAACATCAATACATTTAATTTATACATTTGATTGCATCCCAAATTAAAAAAATACGTTTAAATTATGCAATTTACATACAGAATTGTTCCCTAAAGAGTTCATTCGTAAAATCATCTGTTGAAAAGTAACAATGGGTATTGCTATAAGGATAAGGAAGGCTAATAAAAATCAGAATTGTGATTTATGACAGGCACAAAAAGGCATACCTATCCACTTCTATACTTCGGCAAGCACTCCAAAAATAAAAGATTAATTTTTAGTAACTGGAAGTTTGCTTACTTGAAATAGAAGTAGGAACATGCACTCGAATTAAACCCACAGCCTCATTTTCAACATTGCAACTACATATTATGTAATTATTACCTACTAACTTAATAGTTTTGTTTTAGATTTTCTACTAAAATATTATACTGCGACCTAAATAAATTATTATTCAATGGATATGTACGAGTATATACGTCGCGTCAGCGAGATGGTCGGATGGGCGTTTCTCAAAATCTGTAGCGAATGAAAATCTGAAAATTTGCACACAACATGTTCTCGGCTACTGTTATTCTAAATAAAATTAGTAGGTACCTATTCTCTTATCTTGATTTTTTTCGCATTGGCGAATTTCTTGAAAAAATATTCGATACCTAAAATGCACCGTTATCGAGTAGTTATATTTCTACAAAACTGCAGTAGTTATATTTCTACAAAACTGCAGTAGTTATATTTCTACAAAACTGCATAGAATACAAACATGGAACGCACACATACTTATCTATACAGGGTGTGTTTTTTAAGCGTCCGCGGAAGATTATGCCTAAATGACGAAAAATATCAAGAAAATATTTTAATTAACCCCACCTCATTTTTTACGCTCTATAATCTAAAAATGTTTTTACTTATACCAGGTTAGTACAAATCGAGGGGTAAACCGCTGGAAAAAAGTTGTACACCACAATTCCTTTTTAGCCAGAAATTCCCGAAATTCCTTGGAAATTCCCGTAATTCCTTGGAAATTCCCCGCAATTCCTTGGAAATTCCCCGCAATTCCTTTGAAATTCCCGCAATTCCTTGGAAATTCCCCGCAATTCCTTGTAAATTCCCGCAATTCCTTGGAAATTCCCGCAATTCCTTGGAAATTCCGGCAATTCCCCATGCACATTACACACATAAATTTACAACTGCCGCAAATAACATTCCCGATTGCATCCATCGCTTGCCTAATACATTCATCATAAAGTTCTCAGGTCGAAGACTAGTTGCACGCGTACCTCCATCCTTTCCTATCCTGAACTAGCCTACGAATTTCCCTAAAAGTAGAACATCCTACATCCCCAACTATTTGAGAGCAGTAGTCCGATATGGGCCTACCCCTGCCTCTTTTTATTCGGCTATTATTTAAAGGGGCTGTACTATATTACAGTTTTGGTCAGTGTGAAAATACAAATTATAAGTTCAATAACAGATTGGGCAGTAAAATATGAGCAGTAAAAAATCTGGAAACAAGGAGTAACATATCTTCAAATGAGTAGCTCAATAAATATTTGAATGCGTGAAAATCCAATTAGGCAGTAAAATGAATAAATGGGCAGTAACGCGTGTGCAGCCATTAAATCAAAATGGGTTCGTCAGAAATCATGGGATAAGTAGTTCTATAAATACTTATGCAGTACAAAATATGATCGGCCTGTTAAATGATACATATAATGTTTATTTAAGTTAGGCAGCGAAAAAGAAAATAACAATTAACAATGTAGATACATACTAAGAAAAAATTCAATTTATTGCACCATTAAAATTATTCAGTGTCAACGAGTGAAACTTACTACGCTCCGCTCGCTTCGTTTCGCTCGGCTTGACCTTAATCTGACTGATTTTTGGACAAAAAGTGTCAGTTGTTAGCGTTTATAATGTTATAAGGTGCGCATTTTCAAGTGAATAATATTTGGAGAGAATAATATAAACGCTAACGACTGACACTTTTTAATCCAAAACTGTGTCAGGTTAAGGTCAAGCGGAGAGAGCAAAGCGTTGTAAGTCTCAGTCGTTAGCATCCAAATGATGCATTATTCGATGCAGCATTACAAAAATGCTTTGTGGTGCAATGCGGTGCAATAGAAGTCGCAAAGGGATGAAGCAAAATTAATAATTTTTCTTACCTGTGAGGGGCTGAGTTCAGTATTTTAAACATTTCTATGTCAAAACGGGGAGGGTTGCATTGAATAATTGGAATGGTGCAATGCTAGTGCAGTAGATAAAATCACTCTTAACTCAGTGATAAGATAGGTAATGAGCGAAACGAGGAAACGTCCTAATACTTATAGGCAAATCTCTTCCGATTGACTGTTCACAGTGCATAAGCTGCGCCCCTTTTAATGGATGTGTGCCGCTCTTTTCAATGAAAATGCCGTTCGATTTTACCAAACGCCGAGAACTGGCGAACTATTTATCTAACTGCCCATTAAAACATTATATTGCCCATTCAATCATTTTAGAGCTCAAATAATAATTGCACTGGACATTTATTTAATCTATCGATCGAGTAAGATTTGAACTGCCGCTGTAGGATTAAATAACAGACCAAATTCTTTTATATTGCTGACCACGTTCTACTGCCACATTAAGTTAATTACCGCCAAAAAAGTTTAATACCGCCCGCGTGAATTTTTAACTGCCCGATGAAACTGCCTGGATGTTAAAACAACTGCCCAAATAATTACTTCCCTTTTTATTCCTATCTCCGACACTAGTATGTCGCGAACTATTCTTTCGTGCCTCAGAAGGTGTCCTACCATCCTATCTCTCTTATCCTTTATTGTCTTCCATACCTTTCGCGTTGAGCAACTTTTTGTAATACCTCCCTATTGCTAACCTTATCTATCCATGGTATCTTCATCATGCGCCTGTAGTACTACACTTCAAGCGCTTCTATTCTTTTTAGATCCGCTTCTCCTATTGTCCAAGTTTCACACCCTCACAGTGCCGTAATCTACAGGGTGATTCAGAACGGGCGTGCCAAATTAAAATGGGTGCTAGAGGAACTCCAAATAAGACGAAAAGTTTATATGAACATATGTTCTAAAGTGACTACTAACAAAGATACAGGATGTAAAAGTCAATCCTTACAAAATAAAGAATAAAATTCGATTTTAACAAAACGATAACAAAATGGCAAGAGAACATCAGTTCTTACTTACGAGAAGATGCAAACTAAAAATTAAAATCTGCTTTAAAACAAAAAAATAACACAACTTCTTTGAAAATGGCATTCATTTAACTTACTTAGAAACTACCTATGTATTTTGTAAGATTTGTACTGCTTATCAATATTTATCTTATCAGATCTCTTAAGTTGGAATGGTCCACTGCCTATTAATCCAATAGGGCCGTAAAAACATATTATAACGTATTTCGTATTCACACAATTTATTTACAGTGACTTAGGTATGTACAAATATTTATAATTAAAAGTTATTTCAGAACATGTAATTTTAGAATTATTAACAATAAGCAGCGAAATATACAAGCAACAAACAAACTACAACAAGCAATAACAATTAAATAACTACGAGCGAACAATAAGTTAAAGAATTAACAACGAATTACCTAACCTAAACAATCCACAATACACAAATCAAAATCTAAAAACACTGCTACAACCAACGGTTAATCACGTCCGAAAACGCCCCGGTAACTTAAAAACGCGACAACATTCGCACGCACATACCGATACCAAAACTCTAAACGAAAAGCATGTAAGACATATACTCGTGTATTCTTTGATAGGTACTCGCCCGGTTCTATCGCTCTTCTTCGCATCTGATTCTTAAAGCCAAGACTTCAAAAACTAACTTCAAAACTGTCCTCTCGGCTTCTTGCTTCCCAATAAATAGTCCTCTTCGAACATTCGAGAACTGAAAACTACCAGAGATCGATTTTTCTAGTCTCATAAACACACAAGTTCAACGCCATAATAAACAATTGCGGCTTGCAGACAAACAGCGTGACTCATTACCAGGAGCGTCGCTTGCGGGGCAAAAATTCGAATCAATATTTTTTCCCACCCCAAGCAACATCTTCATTTGTAGGCCATAAAAAGAGATCTAAACTGTTCAGATAAGATTTTAATTTTAAATTAATTTCCAGAATTTTCTATAATTCGTCCAATGTACCATCTTTTTTCATAATAGACCGCGTAGTACGCCATTAACTGTTATCCAATGCACAATTCAAACAATACGTTTAAAATACGCTGCCCGCCCAAAGTGAAACATAACCTAACTAACTCTACTGATCGACGAGAAACTTAATAGTGGTCCCTAATAAAAACTGGTTAAATATATTTGTCATTATTACCCGGACTAGCTAATTGACTAGGTACCTAATCAACTTACCTTTCATATTTTATATAAAAACACGGATTCAAAACTACACTATATGCTGCATTCAAACCATGCATAGAGGATATCCATGATTCAAACACACTTCTGAATGTATATCTTAATTCGCATTCCAACTGTTTGACGCGCAAGCGCAAATCTTTCCACAACACGTGGCAATTCCTCCAAATTCCCGTCAATTCCTGACAATACCCACAAAATTCCTTGCAATTCCTCGGCAATTCCCGAAATTCCTCTGCATTTCCTGCGCAATTCCTCGGCAATTCTCGAAATTCCTCGGAAATTCCTCGAAATTCCTCTGCAATTCCCGAAATTCCTCGGCAATTCCTGCGCTTTGTACACCAAAATTCCTCAGCGGTTTACCCCTCAGTCCAAATAGTTGGAATGATGGTCAACTTTGTTTTTTCTTATGGGATGTGCATTATTTAATTTTTTACTTGATTCAGAACAATATTTTAATGGCACTTTCTTAACATAATATTATAGCAATTTTTTTTTCTTTTTTGAGATACTTAATATTTTTTTTCTCGATATTTTGACAGTTACATCATACATTTAAAAAATTCATATTTCTGCACTGGTTAAAGATGAAATAATGATATTTTTGACAGCGGTCTTCATGATAGTCACGACTACCACTGGTTGCTTAAATTTTATATAAAATATACGAGGAGCATTCAATAATTTATCAAATAAAAATGAGAGAAAACCATCAAGAAGTCAGTTTCTTCAAAAGACATGGTATATTTTTATTACTCCATTTGAAAGAGCGGAAAATTTCGCATGGGCTCACCCAATAAAACAATATTGTCACATAACTATAATTTTAAAATATGTACAATATTGAAATTTTCATTTCAAAAATCAAAAAATAATGTTAGCCTTGGAATGTCTACAGTTTTGTTGTTGTTTTAATATAGGGTTTTATATTCTGTGGCTGTATTTTTACAACAAAAGTTTAGTTATTATATTTTCATTATGAAAATTTCAATATTGTAAATATTTGAAAATTATAGTTATGTAACAATATTGTTTTATTGGGCGAGCCCATGCGAAATTTTCCGCTCTTTCAAATGGAGTAATAAAAACTATAACATGTCATTTGAAAAAACTTACTTCTTGATGGTTTTCTCTCATTTTTATTTGATAAATTATTGAATGCTCCTCGTATATTTTATACAAAATTTGAGAAAACAGTGTTAGTCATGACTGTCATGAGGACCGCTCTCAAAAATATCATTATTTCATCTTCAACCAGTGCAGAAATATGAATTTTTTAAATGTATGATGTAACTGTCAAAATATCGAGAAAAAAAATATTATTTCAAAAAAGAAAGAAAATTACTATAATATTATGTTAAGAAAGTGCCATTAGAATATTGTTCTGAATCAAGCAAAAAAATTAAATAATGCACATTCCTTAAGAAAAAACAAAGTTGACCATCATTCCAACTATTTGGACTAACCTGGTATAAGTAAAAACATTTTTAGATTATAGAGCGTAAAAAATGAGGTGGGGTTAGTTAAAATATTTTCTTGATATTTTTCGTCATTTAGGCATAATCTTCTGCGGACGCTTAAAAAACACACCCTGTATATTCTCAATAATCTATACCAGGGTGCCCGAGATATTGAGTTTATTCTGAGAATCTGAAATCGAGACTTGCTTATGAAACAATCTCAATACTATTTTATTTTCATATTCTATTGAAAATTTTATAGTACATACAGGTGTCCCAGAACAACGGGGCAGTATGTCTGGAGCATATAGTTTTGGTCAAAATAACACTTAAACTATCTATATTTTTTTTCTAGGACGCCTCCCTTCGAAGCTATTCGCCCTTAAAGGTCAAGCCCTGAAGAAGGCTTCTTGCTGGTAACTTTCAAACTGCTGTATCGAATATTATAAAATTTGCTTTTAACGAATTTGCATTGACATTAAATTCCTTACACAATTTTCTCAAAAAAGGTACTATTATTTGAAACCGTTAAAACGGCGCGTTTCTAAGAAAAAATGTATATCATTTTTACTATACAAGCAGGCTATGAAATATGAACTGCTTCATAAAACATGTTAGAAAATGAAAATGAAGTGAAAATGTATGAACAATCGGTTATGAAAACATAATGGCGGCTACAATAAATTCTAGAAGTGAGCACCTTGTAGACGAATACATTTTTGTATAGTAAATAAAATGATAAATCATGTCTTTGTATACATTTTTTTCGGTTTCAAATAAGAGTACCTTTTTTCAGAAAAGTGTTGCTTTGTTGTTTCTTACTATGTCTACAGTCTAAATTTTATAACATTCGATATATAGTAGTTTGAAAGTTACCAGCAAGAAACCTTCTTCAGAACTTTAACAGCGAATAGCTTCGAAGGGAGTGTTATTTTGACCCAAACTATATGCTCCAGAAATATTGCCCCGTTGTTCTGGGACAATAAGGAACAATTTAAATGGGCAATACTTAAAATGAAATGAGAATTAGATTCGGTGTTCCAGCATTAAAATTTTGTGGTTTTTACTTTTGTCGGGGGAGGTTAGACTTTTTTATATTGATTATCAAGAAGGAATCTCAACACACGTCCACGTGAGAGCCTGAGAGCTATTAAAATTTTCCGTGCACAAATGCCGATTACCTACCGATATAATAATGCTCAAAATATTCAAAAGCAATACCTACGCGCTTTATTTCAGGTTTTAATTCACTGCAGTTTCTGAGAATCGTGGAATTAACCGTAATCACCCTGTATTATAATAGAGTGATGATCTGAAATCTTATAAGTAGGTACCTACATATAATAATTGTATACGAAAGTGTTTCTCGTAATGTCGGCTTTTTTACTACCTGATGCATCTGACCTTCTGGAAGTTCTACTGGAATTCAATAGGGATATTGACCAAAATTTAACAACCGGGTTTGACCGTAAATATCCGATTTTCATTTACCTAACTGCCAGACAGCAATAATTTATTTCTTATAACCACAAACAACAACTGTACAGGGTGTCCTATTTTCATTGTGATTTGGGGGTTTCTCATAGAAGCAGCAGAGATAGAGCCTCGGGGTTTTCGCGAACCTGAGCTACTTCTTTGAGCATAATAGAACGCCGAAACCAGAATTTCGATATCGTTTTTAGTTTTCGAGAAAAAAAATATTGATTTTTATCGATTTTCGAAAATTCTCTCCAATTCTTTTTGTACTAAGCAGACTAAAACTGTTACGATTGACTCCTATAGAACTTTTTCCAAGAAATTCAGTGGCGTAAGTACGTAGTTTTTATAGGGAGCGTATTTTTTGAGTTACGACATAAAGAAGAATTTTTTAAATGGAAACCACAGTAGGCTTTGGTCTAGTTCGAAAGGTCTTTTTTAAGCTATGGAAATATATACCGTGTGTAACAGGAGCATGGTACACCCCTTTTTTTCTTTATTTTTGAAGATACATTTTTGCAACTTGGCACATCATATGAGTAAACGTCAAGTTTTGGCACAAACAAGGAAATTTTCGCACTTCCGGTTTTGGCGGAAGTGGGGCCAACTTTTAATTTTCAAATGGGACAACCTGTATATTATTGATTTTTTGGACTCTACATAATTTTCTGAATGCATTGGTACCATGTTTCATTTGTTTTTAAATTTTCAATACCCCTCTTGCAGGTTCTTAGCATTATTTGATGAAAACAAAATACCTATTTTTAATTTTCGATGGACTGTAATTTCAATTGTTCTTATCCTAGATGTAAACTGGTCATATCAGAAGATTCCTTATTAATAGTAGCCTTGAATAGTACCTTGGTACTTGGTACCAATATGGTTCCATTTGAAAAAAAAATGAGTTTTGTCCAAAAAGTCATTTGGTAAACTTTGTTTAAGCACGAATCACATTATTTAGCATTTTCAACGCAATTCCTTTTTTATGGCATTACCTGGGTCTATTAGAATAAATTGGAACAGTTTTGGCTTATGTGGTATCATTGCATTCAGAAAATTATGTAGAGTCCAAAAAGTCAATAGCATACAGGTTGTCCCATTCAAAAATCAAAAGTTGGAACCACTTCCGCTGAAACCGGAAGTGTGAAAATTTCCTTGTTTGTGTCAAAACTTGACGTTTACTCAGTACATCCGATGTGCCAAGTTTCAAAAATGTATCTTTAAAAATAATGAAAAAAAGGGGGTGTACCATACCCCTGTTACACACGGTATATACAGGCTGTCTGAAATTCGGTGTGCAACATGGGGATCTCTGTTATGTTAACAGCTAGACCCTATGTTTAAATTCGGCAAAGTTGCCAAATATTATGCTTACTAATGTCCTCAAAAGAAAATCGAAATATTCTGAATCGTTCTCCTGAAAACTGAAAGAAACTGAAAAATTGCGTTTTCGTTTTTTGGCTATAACTTTTTTGTTTCACCTTGTATCTTTATTCTGTAAAAACTTTTACATTGGCACTTTTTATTCTCTATCTGATAGCATTGTCACTCATTGGCTACGTCGATTCATTTTTGTTTTTTAAAAGCCAACTTCAGTTTTTCTTATGGGCGCCATATCTGAGTGACAGGTGAGCTAATCCGCGTTATTTTCCAGAAAACTACCATGTGCTTCACTTTGCCTTTTTTCATATTTTTAGAGTTTTTATAAATTTTTGCGGGTTTTTATTCCTGCGTTCTAGTTATCCTTAATAAAATCATAAATAATGAGTTACCATATGGAAACAAAGTCACCTAACGTCAAGTTGATAATTTTCGCTTGCAAGTTTTTTCGATTTGTGCCGCATTTGTTTACATTTTCCCCACTTTGAATTTGTTTATGTTTTGTTCATTTTCGTTTGTGTTCTTGAGTTCGTACTATTATATTGTTTTTTCTTTTGCGTTTTTGAATTTGTAATTAATTTAGAAAATATTCTCTAACGAAGAGAAACGAGATATTATGATATTATCTCGGATATTATTCGTTGAAACAGAATAAACAAATAGCTTTACAACGATAATTCCTCTTAGGTTACTTTGTTTCCATGGTAACTATTACATTATTCCTATTAAATTATGGATAATTATAAAGCAGATACAAAAATTGATAAAATTAAAAAAACTCTGGTAAAAACAGTTAAAAGGGCAGCGTGAGGAAGATGGTTGTATTCAGGAAAGAAACGCGGATTAGTTCACCTGTCACTAAGATATGGAGCCTATAAGAAAACATGAAGTTGGCCTTTAAAAAGCGAAAACGAATGGGCATAGCCAATGGGTGATAATGCCATCAAATGGAGAATAATAAGTGGCAATGTAAAAGTTGTTACAGAATGAAGATACAAGGTCAAACAAAAAAGTTACAGCCAAAAAACGAAAACGCAATTTTTCAGTTTTCTTCAGTTTTCAGGAGAACGATTTAGAATATCTCGATTTTCTTTTGAGGACATTAGTCAGCATAACATTTGGCAACTTTGCCGAATTTAAACATAGGGTCTAACTGTTAAGATAACAGATCCCCATGTTGCACACCGAATTTCAGACAGCCTGAATATACTTTTATATTGTTATTTCAATAAACGGCAACGATTTTGGTACTTTTTACCTTTAGAAAACATAAGATAGGTAGGTACATCCAAGATACCTGTGATTTTATGTTAGCAACTTTTAATAACAACTAAAATAAAAGCAACAAAAACAGAAAAACGCGAAACAAACAAAACAAACAAAAACAAGAAAAACCCCAAACAACAAACAACAAAATTATGGAACTGCTGAAATTGATTGCCATGTTTTTCAACACATAATCTACCTACATCTTTTAGTTAATAGATTGATGGCATTAAATAAAAAAATAGGATGGGCTTGCAAATATCAGAAAGCTGCATGTGTTGCCTCTGCTAGCTCGGCTTGATTGTTGTATCTTCGTATGTATATTTTTTCTTTTAAAAATGTCCAAACAAAAAAGTCTAATATACTCAGATCCGGTAATCTTGCAGGCCACAATATAGGTCCATTTGTACCCAACCATCTACCCGGAAAATGATTTTCTAAATAATTTCTATTGCAGAATTGTGTGCAGGGGCACCATCTTGTTGGAAATATACCCTGTTTATGTTTATTAACGGAACATTTTCCATTATCGCCTCTGCGTTAATATTCAATAAATTAATGTATCGCATTCCCGTTAAGTTTCCATCAAAAATTTGGTATGCTACTAGTTGACCACCCAAAATAAAACACGAAACGTTAAATCCAAAACGTCCTTGCCTCTGACGTTCAAAAGTTTGATGCTGATTTGTATCAGACCAGTGACGCACATTATGCCTGATGAATAAAGAATAATCCTACACTCCTTATGTGAGTTTCAACATTCCAAATGACATGGATTTTCTTGAATTTTATTAAAGTACCACCTACAAAAATTAAGCGTTCTTTCTTGATCTCCCGGGAAGAGATGGTGAATAATTTTCAATCAAAAAACATGTGTTTCGTGCAATACTGTGATGATATAGTAGTAATGATTTTCCGTAGTACCTAAATCCGTAAATCAAAAAGACCAAATTATAGAACATATAACATAAATCAGCGTGAATTAAGCAGCAATTTTCTATTAATTTAGGTGCCTCTAACTATTAGGGATGAGTTAGGCGCGGAGTTTTATTATTCGAACTATTTTCTTTAATAACTCTGTAACTAAAAGAGCACAAATTACGTTACAAGTAGCACAAGTTAGCACAAATTGAGCAGTAAGTGCCTGTTAAAATTAGAATTTAATATAACGAGAATTGCATGTGTGTAGTTGAATTGACCCAATTAATTTCGTTAGTAACTCAGTAATTAAAAGAGCACAAATTACGGGACTTGCAGCACAAATTAGCACAAATAGAGCACTAATTGTCTACTAACTTAAAAAATTAATATTACGTGTGGGTTAAACCACGTGTAGTTGGATTGACCCAATTAATTTCACCAATAACTCGGTAATTAAAGGAGCACAAATCACGGGACTAGCAGCACAAATTAGCACAAATTGAGCACTAATTGCCTGCTGTCTTAAGAATTTAATATTACGTGTGGGTTAAACCACGTGTAGTTGGATTGACCCAATTAATTTCGCCAATAACACGGTAATTAAAGGAGCATAAATTACGGAACTTGCAGCACAAATTAGCACAAATTGAGCACTAATTGCCTGCTGTCTTAAGAATTTAATATTGCGTTTGGGTTAAACCACGTGTAGTTGGATTGACCCAATTAATTTCGGGAATAACTGGGTAATTAAAAGAGCACAAATTACGGGAATTGCAGCACAAATTAGCACAAATCGAGCACTAATTGTATATAGAAAGTAATGCTCCATATTTTTGTTGGGTCAATCCAACTTCACGCATCTAACTGTCCAAGGAAATGTTTTGTTAATTTTCTATGCGTTTCTCGACTTAGAAAATTTTCCTTATAAAATTTTAAGAAAAAATTAAGAAATCAGTGTTTTCATGTTGGCACGGAAATTTGTAAACATTTTTTAGAAATTTGCAAAGCGTAAGAAAGTGTTTATCGAAACTATTAATTTACGTCCTAGACAAAGTTATGTGAGAAACTACAATAAATAATGTGATAAATTCCTTGTGCCCTGTTATCCCTTACAGTAGCTGCCTCACTGCTTAAAATTTTACGAATAAAAATGAAGACAAAATCGTTAATCTACATATTCAACTAACATATTTTTAAAATGTATTTTATTGTCGATGTATGTGGACTGAATTTCAAGATGAATAGATAACTAATTAATTCAACGCACTGAATATTCATGTAGGGGTATATGCATTTACTTATACATAATGTTGAATATCATTGCCTATTAAATTCACATTAGAATGCAGGTGTCCACACGACCGAAATGATGAACATTTTATTGTCACGTTGGGTCATATAACATTGCAATATTGAATTTACTGAATTTATTCTTGCATGTTGTTTTTGTATTAGCAAAACAAACTGCTTTCCATATTTTTTACAAAATTATATACCTAGGTAATGCGTTTTTGAATGGAAACAAATCAGAGTGAGTCGATTTCTGTCACAAACATAAAGTATAGGGCCCTTTATTAAACTTCGTATCACGCATACTCATTTTCGTCAAACTGTAATTTTGTTTCACGGAGTACGCGTATATAGCCCAGCAATATTAGCGTGGAATTTGAAAATTAATGCAGAGCTAAAATATTATATAAAGATTATGCACGGCCACTTCTTTACTTTCTATATGTGGAGGTAAATGACTCTATTAGGTATTTAGCTACATTATTGGTGGACTTTTGTGTTTTTGGTACCTATCGGCAACTTCCTAATCCTTCTTAATTGGAAGAGAGGAAAAGACAGAACATTTTTGTTATGTACCAAATAATATACAGGGTGTATCCGAATAAGTACGAAAAAATTTAAGAGGCGATTCCTTGTTGAAAATTAAAGGGGGTGTTTGATATAAAGAAATCCTCATATGTCCCTCCCTTAGGAGTTACGCTCCTCCAAAGTGCTTTTTTTGTAAAATCAATAGTTTTCGGAAAATAATAATTAACTTTATCATGCACTGAAACCTGAAAGAATTAAATTCCAAGTAAAAGTAGTAGGCGGCTGCCAAGTTGCTTAAGAGGGGTTGCGAGTTTCATTCACTTATAACAATATGGATCGGTCAAGAAAATATTCGAAAGTAGCCTTTTCAACATTAGAAACCTTCCTTATCTATTTCAGATTTTAACAAAAAGAAAATATATATAATTTCCACCTTCCACTTTGGAGGAGCGTAACTCCTAAGGGAGGGACATATGAGGATTTGTTTATACCAAACACCCCCTTTAATTTTCCACAAGGAATCGCCTCTTAAATTTTTTCGCACTTATTTGGATACACCGTGTATACATGCATATTTCTAAATATATGAAATATTTGTACCATTTATAGTAAATTACTGTTAAAATCACGGTCAGTTTATTTATTAAATACAACTTTTATATTAGGTGTTTGCATACTATTTTTGAGAATTAAAAAGAAAGGTGTTGTTGACAGTATTTTCTGTTATGCAAGCAAAGGCTTTGTTATAAAACAGGAGGTTTTAAAAAAATTGCGCGTGTAGCACCGTATACGTACGTGATAAAAGTGAAACTTCATTATCATTAAAAAATGCATTTCTAATTCCTGTGAATATTCGATTATATCCGTGAACAGTTATTAGGTATGTAAGTATATTTAAAATATTAAAATTTTAATTAAAATGACGTTTGTATGCTTATATTGCGTCAAAAAAACGACTGAACGTTCCAGTGAAATGCTCTCTCTCTCTCTCTCTCTCTCTCTCTCTCTCTCTCTCTCTCTCTCTCTCTCTCTCTCTCTCTCTCTCTCTCTCTCTCTCTCTCTCTCTCTCTCTCTCTCTCTCTCTCTCTCTCTATCTCTACCGTAAATCTCTCTCAGAAGTTTCACTTCTATCACGTATACAGTGCTATGCGCGCATTTTTTTCTAATTTGTTATATATTAATTTTCTTATTTTTAACTTCCTAAAGAACCTGTTTTTAATCTATTCGTAAGGACAATTAAATTTATAGAAGCGCCAAATTTAATTGGAAAGTATGCTCATCTGTTAATACTTAATAGTTTATTTGAATTTTCATAGGCAAAGACCAGTCCTGTTGTCCATTGCAATCATACGATATTTAAATGGTTCTATCTTATTACTAATGACCTAATGAGTAAAAATTGCACCCATGTTCATATACAAAAATGCTTAGAAATGAGTTTTCTACCGCCCCTTGACCTACGACTTGTGAAACACCCTGTATCTAAGTATATTATGGCCAAGAGGAAGCAGAGGAAATTGGGTCTAGCAAATACAGTAGGTACTTATAATAAATACTCTTTAAGGTTTTTATTTAGATTATACATGATTTACGTAACGTATTAAATTAAGAAACAAACATAATAACATTAAAAGTCTTAAATAATAGTATATTATAAGTAGTAGATAAATGAGAGCCTCAGGCCACATCTGTTGCCAACCCAAAACTCCAGCAACCAAAATCCCTGTTAGTGTCTTCAGCAGCGGCAGCAGCCTCTGGTTCTTTTGCCAACTCCAACACGCAAAAATTCCTGGTAATGTCTTCAGCAACGACATCTGCCATTGGTTGTGGCTCAGGCGCCTGCGCCTGGGCTCAAAAAGTGCGCGTGTTGCTCATTGTTGCGCAATGGAAGAATGTTCTCGAAATGCTGATGCAATAGTACGCAGATGTTGCAGAATTAATGTTTTTTCTCGGAAATTCAAACGTTTGCAATTGTTTACACTAAATAACTATTGTTATCAAAGTTTGAGAAAGAAACAACAGATTCGAAGTCGATAAGATATGTTATGATTTATTGTTTTTATTATGATGAAATATTAATAGCTAAGAACGTTCTAGAAAAACCTTTCAACTTTGCCGACAGGATATGTATATTTGTTTGGTTTGACTCCCACGTTCTGCATGCTAATAAGTACATGTGCACTTAATATTATGTCGTAAACTCTACAAGATGATCGAGATTATTTTATACCCTGTTGTTTGTATTATTATAATAAAATCATTCTAGAACATAAAAAGTTTGAAGGCCACCGCCAGAAACATAAACACTCGATTGATTGTTGTTTTTGATAACTTCTGCATGTTACCAAAATTTTGCAAGCTCGGCAAAAGCTGCGAGATAAATAGAACGAATATAATTGCGAGAATTATTATTTAGTAATCACTTCAATAGTTCAGTTGGTTCCCACGGAATAGGTGCGGTAAAAGTTAGTTTCCCAATATGGATGTTGTAATTGGCCAAGATGATGTTGGAGATATTTTATTGTGCCATTTTATCCACCAAAATTTACCGGAAAATTTAAAAGTAAGTCCATTTGCAGTAATCATTTCTTTTATTGTTCAAGCATTCTGTTAATAAAACTCATTCATAATAAAACTCATTCATAATAATTTCATTATATGTAGTTAAAAAGCTCACGTATCTGTTCCATAATTGTAAACTATTTTCTATCTTTAGAACCAACCCAAAATGATTATGTGCGGAAATGTAACGCACATGGCAACGGAAACCGAAAATGTTTTATTTTCTGGACTATTCATGGAGAAAGAAACCAAGATAATTTTGTTGGAATCGTGCAGTGAACTTGTGGTCATTTGGGTCAATATTGTAAATCGTAAGTAAAGTATTTAGATTTTTTAATATGCAGTGATAGTAGATAAAAAGTGCCAGTTTTGGATTCACAATTTTAGTGACGGAAAAGTGCCGATTTTGTGATTCACAATTTTAGTAGTGGAAAATTAATTGTTTTTATAATGAATGAAGTTATTTCTTTGTTTGTCCGCCCGTTTATTTGTTTGTCCCTCCGTTTGTTTGTTCGTTTGTTTGTCCGTTTGTTTGTTTGTTCGTTTGTTTGTTTGTTTGTTTGTTTGTTTGTTTGTTTGTTTGTTTGTTTGTTTGTTTACTAGTATAATTTCGTAACTATGATTTTTCTCTTGTTGCAGCCAACGATGTATAAGCAGTGTCACGAGTTTGATTACACTATTTTATTATTTTAATGAATAAAATGTATTTTAATATAATATTATCAAATCATATTATGAACAGTATTATATTATTTTAATTGATAAAATGTATTTTAATCGTCACGAGTTTGATTACACTGTTATATTATTTTAATGAATAAAATGTATTTTAATATAATAATATCATATTATGAACAGTATTATATTATTTTAATTGACAAAATGTATTTTAATATAATAAATTATATTATATAATTTACCGTATTCCATGAGAACTAACTAAACTAATGAATTGATTACTGAATAATACTCCCCATTATGTTAGAAATATTTGTTGTGTGCTTTCCAATAAATGTATGCTAGAAGCGTGATTTTTTTTGACAAGCTGTCTGTTGACATCAGACAGCTGTTGACCCAGACAGCTGTTGACACAGCTGTCTGTTGACACAGACAGCTCTATTCGCAAACACCATGGCTGATGACACAAGCAAGAATAGAAAGAGGAAAAACCCCTCTATGTAGATGCAGCTTAGATGCGGCAGTACGTAAACGTCTTGTTGGTGGATTGGTATGCGAATTTCGTCATTGGCATTGAATGTTGTTGTTGACACGAACGGCTGATGTAACAGACAGACAGATAGACAGACAGGCAGGCAGACAGACAGACAGACACAGACAGACAGACACAGACAGACAGACACAGACAGACAGACACAGACAGACAGACAGACAGACAGACAGACAGACAGACAGACAGAAAGACAGACAGACAGACAGACAGACATCTGATGAGAATTCTGAAGTAGGAGAATAACTATAGATTCCTATTTGTCTCATCGAGCTGGTTAATTTGATACCCTCCATGACCTAAGTGGGCGGGGCAAGGGGGCGTGTGCAGTGGGCCCTAATCTACATGCGTTCTATATTACCGACATTCAATTTGCACTTTCCAGTAAGTGTAACAGAAATCTACATGTGTTCTATATTACCGACACTCAATTAGTACTTCCAGCACTCACCAGATGGTTCCCACACGTGTCCGAAACGCATTAAGATAACAAGTAATTTCAAAACATAGTACGTATCAAAATAAACAAACTGACGAATGTTCTAGAATGTTATTTTATTGTAATAATACAAACAAATAAACGGGTCACCTTGTAGTGTCTACAACGTAGTATGTGCATATACAGAACGTGGGAGCAAACCTAAACAAACATAATCCTGTCGGCGAGTTGAAAGGTTTATTACCCATAATAAAAACAATTATAACATCTCTTATCGGCGGCGAACGTGCTTTTTTCATAAACTTTGATATCAATATTTATTTAGTATAAACAATTGCAACCATTGGAATTTCCGAGAAACTTCTGTTTACAATCCTAAGTATATATGGATGATTTAAAAGACGGGCTTGTGGGCCGCCGATTAGCTCAGTTGGTTGGAGCGAGGGCTCCGGTGCGTGGGGACCCGGGTTCGAATCCCGGTCGGCGTCATTTCCAGAACGTTTGCGAAAACCCCGGCGCAGGCGCCTGGGTCACATCCAAAGGCATCTAGCAGTAGTTGAACCTTACCACCCACAACCACACCCATTGGATGCCGCCCACAACCTCTATCATTGGCTGTTGCCCCGCCCACTCTCATAGAGCCCCGGCGCAGGCGCCTGAGCCACAACCAAAGGCCCCAAAGACACCAGAGGCAGAAGTCGTTGCTGAAGACATTACTCGAGGACTCCTTCAGCGTAGAAGGGGAAAAAACATTAATTCCGCAACATCTGCGTACTA
The DNA here is from genome assembly GCA_963966045.1 of Xestobium rufovillosum. Classification (NCBI taxonomy): domain Eukaryota; kingdom Metazoa; phylum Arthropoda; class Insecta; order Coleoptera; family Ptinidae; genus Xestobium; species Xestobium rufovillosum. The sequence goes on from OZ014493.1 coordinate 31,733,447, forward strand.
TTGCATCAGCATTTCCAGAACATTCTTCCATTGCGCAACAATGAGCAACACGCGCACTTTTTGAGCCCCGGCGCAGGCGCCTGAGCCACAACCAATGGCAGATGTCGTTGCTGAAGACATTACCAGGAATTTTTGCGTGTTGGAGTTGGCAAAAGAACCAGAGGCTGCTGCCGCTGCTGAAGACGCTAACAGGGATTTTGGTTGCTGGAGTTTTGGGTTGGCAACAGATGTGGCCTGAGGCTCTTATTTATCTACTACTATTATATTACTAGGAGTAGAACGCATTCTTTTTGTGTTGAGCCCAGATGCAAACTGGGCGAAGAAGAATAATTAGGAATGACTCTGAACGAAATGGAAGCAGTTTTGAAAGAGGGCTACGGCATGAAGATCAATAAGAAGAAAACCTAAATTTTGGTATGTAAGGGGCGTGAAAATAGAACTAAAAGTAAAATATAAATAGGAAATGAAAATATAGAGGAATTCGTGGATTTCTGCTACTAGAGGGTCATGAATCCAACCGCGTAAATTCCAGTCGTGTCTTGCGCCTATCCAGCGTCCCAGGAGTTCAACCGTCTGGGATCCCAGGAAGCCGACGCGAGAAGTTAGGGAACTTTGAGTAAGTATATTGCGGGGTATATTGTTGAGACCACCAAATAGAACAACTGTACCAATTTTCGGCAGTACTAAAATTTTCTCGAGGTTATGGCTGTTTTACGCCTAAAATTCCTGGACTACATACTTAATTTGAAACGCTTCACAAGGAATTTTGATGAAACTCTGGCACTAAACGGACGAACTTTATAACTTTATTATTTATTATTATAACTTAGCATGTACGAACAAGTGCACAACATTAAACCTACCCATTCGAGACGATTGTTTCTAACATATTTTAAATTAGACACACATTACAAACATGCTGAAGCAATTGATAAAATGGCAAGTAACAATGGCATTTGGGACCTAAAATAAATAATCAAGTTTTACATGTACCTACACCAGCAGCTAATGTGGTTGTCAGAAACTTTAGTAATGCGTATACTTGACATTTGCATGCAATAGTTATTTTTCGATGGCGAAATCGAATTTTTAAGTAATTATTGACTATACCAAATGCCTGAAGCTTTGTATCAATATTCATCGAACTCTTGTTGTTTGGCAAACAGGGGCAAACGTAAATCAACAAAGTTGATTACTCGTAATATCTGACTTCTGTCCAGTTCATGTCCTGCTTCATCACTAGTAGGGATAATTCATATTCATATTTATGAATGCGTACGTAGGGTACCCAAGCCCACAACATTTCAAAAATGCTCATATCAGCTCTCCTCGGCGAGCTCTGCATAATGTGACTAAGAATTATTGTCTTATACTGCCGCAGCAATGTTGCAGCTACATATCTGCACTTTCTTGCTCGTACAGTCCGATTTAATTCCTCTGACTTCTGCAGCATCCTCAGGGACTTAATCTTTCCTTGACCGAAGATTCCAGACGCCGCGTTGCAATCGCCCTTTACCTGGTTTCAGGGAATAAACATTTTCATTCATTATTGTTTTTCTCAGAGGCAGCTGTGGCACATTCACATGAAGAGAGAAAACTAGAGAACGACGATACGAGCATAAATATACAAACAGTGGAGATGAAACCACGCCACTCGCATCGACCAGTCAGATGGAAGGACTACGAGCCCGACCGCAGAATGCCGAAACTGCAAGAGGGAGTTTATAAATGTGAGCATGGAAGAAAGACGACGACAGAAATGCTTCTCCCGTTTCCGAAACACATCTTCTCCTGCATCCGATAAAACCGACTTGACAATCCTAACCGAAAGCCCACTTGAATAATTTTAGTTTACGGCATGTGATTTACTCTTCATTGACGGCAACTGTTGTATTATTCTATCGAGAATAATACATAAAAAATTTACATCGCTGGTATTTAATTACTGAAGCCGGAGGGCTACCAATAATTAAACTAACCTGGCCGGAATTAATTGGTACGCAGCAAAGTTGTAACCGACTTAATCAATTAGGTCCATTTACCAGCACAAGTGCAGTGGAATACAGTCCATATAATTTGCATATTTGCAGCGGATTTGCTCAATGTCAAACAGCTAGCAATGTAGGGGTGCAGTGGAGGGCTATAAATCAACCAATATATTTCCTGTGGTGAATCTGTTAGTTATACAGCTGTGTGCATACGGGTTTATAAACATCACCTGACCCGACCTATACCTACTACACGGGATTACACCCTAGGTGCTCCGACGTATGTCCCAGACTTGAACCCCGAGTGGATTGCACTAAAGTGCTACGCCGGAAAATCTAGTATCCCGAAACAGTTAAATCATACGACGGACTACTGGTATCCAAGTAATATCTGGTCCCGAGGGAGTAGGCCACGATCAAGGCATACGGCCCGGCCTCGTGTGCTAGAATAAATCTTGGTTTCTTAAATTATTTTATTGTTAAAATTACTGGCTCATAATATATCGTATCAGTTCCGAAATTAAATTTCCACAACAATCGTCCATAAAACCGAAAAAGTAAGGCTGAATATTCAGGGTATTATTGTACAATTCGAGTGTCCATGAAGTTACTTAATTTATGAAGGAACTGTATTCCAGAGAAAATTCTTCCATTCTCAAAAGACAGCATTCTAAAATTACACCTTATTAAATTTACCTTTGTACTTCCGTCTGCAGCGTTGGACGTCAAATATTTCAATAATCTATTATAAAATGTGAAATCGCAGTTCATGCAATAATCTGTATAAGATTATTCTGCTCCAACAATTATAAATTAATAAACAGGGAATAAATTAAAATGCCATTATGCACCGACATGCTCATTTCCGGATTATAACAACTGAGCAAATACACACGGAAATCTTATGAATAGAAAATTAAAACAAAGCATTATATGTATGGTTAACCGAAGCGCTGAAGTTTTGCATGTAAAATTTGCTCTAATCTGCTATACATGCTTTTGAATTACTTATGACAAGTTGTAGATTAGAATTTTCTAATAACCCGTTTTCACTAATTCAACCCTGGTAATCGTTGAAAACGAGAAAAGGTAGTACAATTTTCATTGTCCTGTGCCCAGCAAAAAATCAACCCCAGCCCAATCGATTTTATCTCATAATGTGCGTTTTAAAACTATTGAAAAGGGTAGACAAAAGCGAAAAAGTAATCAATTTTCTATGACAGTCTCTTTCTGTTCAGGAACTGACCATTAATATACCAACTTTTTCTGAGTATACTCAAAGAAGCGAACAAAGTATATCTATATTTTTATCTTTTTCAATCCTGCTCAGAAAATAATATAAAAATATATTTTTATTGCAGAATTTTTATTAGCAAAAGATTTAAAAACATAATGAGGTAGTAAATTGCATATTATAATTTAAGGACGATATTATCTGCGTGATGTATAGTACCTAGTTAGAAAGCTGGGAATATATTAGTCGGTAGATTGCTGAATAGCTTCTTGTAGATCGATATCAACTTTTCAAGCTATATTAACCACAGAGAAGAGAAGGGAAAGAGGGAATAAGTCACAGTATATTATAAACGCACCATAAAGTGCCATTCCGATTTCAATCCGATATGTCACTGCTTCAAAAAAGCACTTCAAGTAAGGACGGCATATCTCATTTGTGACTTAGTGTAATCGATGTCTTTATATTAGCCACGACATGCTCCGGTTGCAATATTTAGTTCATTTCCCACTACTTGTAAGGCTTTCGTGGAATAATGGTTTCCGGGCTGGTTGCCACGTCGTCGTTGGTAATCTGTAACACTAAAATTAAAATTAGCATTAACATTAACACTTGACGTTTCGACTCGCATATCGGAGTCTTCTTCAGAAGCTACCTAGTTTCAGAGTAGCTCCTGAAGAAGACTCCGATAAGCGAGTCGAAACGTCAAGTGTTAATGTTAATTTTAATTTTAGTGTTACAAATTACCAACGACGACGTGGCAATCAGCCTGAAAACCATTATTTCATGTTTGAGTTTTGTTTATATTTTCTTCAAAAATAACCCAGCAGCTGAGCGACTCCCCCCACGCGCACACGACAGTGGCACGAAAAGAATGCACTAAGCGCCAATACAGCACAGAGTTTGTGGATTGTTTGCATCTCCCAGCCAAATGTTACGATGCATTCACCCCACTGACCTGTTGCCATGCGCTTACTCCCTCTGCCCCTTCTCTCTTCTGTGATATTAACTTATTAATCATCGCTATTTTTGGTCTGTTTCTTTCTTGAATAAAATTTTGTAATACTTCTTTATGGTATGATTCTGTAAAAACTATTTTACATTACCTAATGTCAGAAGCTAACTCTCTTACCACTAAGCTATTGACAATACGAAATTATTACAGTCTTTCATCTTCTTCTATAAGTAGATAAATTATCATATTATTAACATAATGTTATCATATTATTAACATAATGTTAGTAACAGAGTGTACCCAATGCGTTTACAGAATTGTAGTTTGCTAACATTTTGGAAAATTTACATTAACAAAGCCTTAACATTATGTTAAGTCTAACATTTGCTTACAGAATCGTACCATTAGTTAATAGTATATTACGTACGGAGGTGGAAAATGTTTCCAGCGAGGTAGGTATACTATTTTACCCACAATCATTAATTTTAATGAGCAATAAAGGAATAAATACTTCATTTATTTTTTCAAATACAGCATTTTCGATAATTCTTGGTTAGGCTGTGGAATTGACTACATTTTTACTTCCATGGTCCGTATAAGAAAATGGAAGTATTGTATTACTGACAAAAATGCGTGTCCGAGATAAGATCAGATTCGTATTGTACTAACTTCGAAAAGTCGAGAAAAAGTTTTTTTAGCTTCGTGTCTGTGCGTGCGTGTGTCTGTAAAAACCAACCGATTTTAATGATCTTTTTTTGAAAACTATAAGAGATATTAAAAAGTTTGAACAAAAAGTGTTGCGTATTTTAAGGCCAAATAATTTTGTTACTACCAATTATTTTCCCTAACTTAATTATTTGTTAAGTTATTAACCATTGCAGTAGCTTATCCAACGAGCGAGTTATAAACGTTGTCATAGAAACATATAGGTAATATACTAATACGCTCTCTTGAATTTCTGGGACAAGTAAGATATAAATTTGACACTTCTGTGGCATAGCAACCTTGATGCTGTAACCGAAATTTTCTGATTTACCTTTGAATAATGAACATTCTAAGGGCCATTTGACACGAGACTGATTTTAGCACTAAATTCAGTACAATTTCAGCGAGCACAGAGTAGGTGTAAAATTTAGAGTGACAACAAAATTGTGTGTGGCAGGTAAATACTAAAATAAGCATGTTGGCATGTGCATTGAACTAAATTAAGTTAAATGTCAAATATATTCCCCATGTTTGTCTTTATAATTCCTGTTTTCAATCGCACAGAACTTATTTTAGTACTTACCTGCCATACACAATTCTATTGTCACTCTAAATTTCAAACTTACTTTGTGCTCGCTGAAATTGTACTAAATTTAGTACCTACTGAAATTAGTCTCGTGTCAGACGGCCCTTAGGCTTTAGGAAAAGCAGGACGCACAACATGTAATGAAGACCTTATTTCATCAGAGCAAATAAAATTTATTTACTTAAGTATTTTCGTATTTTAAGAAATTTTGCAGTTGCTGGACCTGCCATCGGGCGCCTCCCCAGGTGGCGGATAGGGGAATGCCCCTTAGCAATAAGAGGTACCGGGGAAATAAAATACCCGGGGTGGACCAAAACCAGCAAATAGAAGAACTATGCTATGAGTCAGGAACAGGAAATGGAAATTACGGAGCAGGGGAGCTCGGAATCCTTAGTTCCGGTCGGAATAGGAGGTGGTCAAGCGGGCCTTCACCGATCGTCATCCAGTTACCGTGAGATACCTACAGCAGGCGACCAGGCTGAGGTATCCAATAAAGATACTGGAAGAAACCTTTACCCCTTTGTAAAAGGAGGACGAGTAGGACACTCACCAACCAGAGTAAGATCTGGCTCATGTAGCTCAACGCTAGTTGGAGGAAAATGGCCTAGTGGAAATCTAGGTGAGTTAAACATAGGATGCATGAAAAATGTTCCGCAATCACAAAATGATGTGACTCGAATAGATCAAAACTACGCACTATTACAAGAAAATTACCAACGCTCACAAAATGAACAACAACTTTATAACAACTGGAAGTTATCAGAGGCCGAAAAGATAAAAGCCATTAGAAGAGCTGAACAGCTGCAAATCCAGTTAAACAATTTACATAAAATGTATGAAGAACTGAGTATGAAATACTCTGAAATAGAAAGTAGGCTTCCAAAGGAACCCCAAAGAATAGAGACAGCTGAATACCATACCGATGAAGAGGAACTCGCAAGGGAGACAGAGTGGATTCGTCAAAGAAACAGGAAGAAACGAAAAGTAGAGGTTTCACCTACACCACCACAGAAACAAGAACAACATAATGGGACTACCATGGAGAAACCTAAGAAAGTACATGTACCCCCACCTATTATAGTGGATAACATAGCTAATTTTAACGAACTCCATGTTATAGTAAATAAACTTCCTAACGCACAGATAAAAATTATTAGTGATAAAAATATCAAAATTAATGTACAAGATGAGAAAGATTTTAAAATACTCTCTGAAGCACTAAACGAAAAAGAATATGCTTGGCATTCATATGAAAACAAGCAGAATAGACCAATTAAAGTTATGGCCAACAAGTTGCATCATTCAATTAATACTGAAGACATTGTTCAGGAAATGAGGAAACGTGGCTACAAACTCATTGAGGCAACTCCTAAATTAAAATATAAAACCAAACAACCTATGAATATGTTTATGCTCTCATTCAGACATGACGAAAATATTGATAGGATTTACTCAATTACTGATATATTGGGTGTTCGAGTGGAAATCGTGCCATTAAGGAAATCCAGACTTGTGCCCCAATGTAAAAAGTGTCAAGCATATGGACACACGCAAAAATATTGCTCCAAAGAGCCACGTTGCGTTAGATGTACTGGTAAACACCTAACGATGGACTGTGATAAACCAAAGAATGCACAGCCAAAGTGCGTCCACTGTGGAGAGGGACATCCGGCCAATTATAGAGGGTGCATGATTGCAAAAGAAATGCAGAAGATCAAAGATAAGCGCGCTAAAAACTCAGCTATGTCCAAACAGCCACAGCAAAAAAAAGTAGTCGAAATTAATGAAGGCAAAAAGACATACAGCCAAATTGTTTCTAATTATACCGAAAGTAAAAATAGTTATAAAGGACAAATAGGTACACCCATTGAACAAAGCCTCCAACAAATCTTAGAGAGACTTACGAAAATGGATGAGCGTATTGGTAGGTTAGAATACAGCGCGAAAGGAGCTGTCCCTAAAAACTACAATGCTTAATAGTATAAGAATTATGGAATGGAATGCCAATGGACTCTTGCAACATCAACAAGAATTGCAAGCAATCCTAGATATAAAAAACATCGATATTTGTCTCATATCTGAGACACATTTCACCAATGAATCCTTCATTAGATTTAAGGGATACAAAGTATACCACACTACACATCCCGACAACGCAGCCAAAGGAGGTTGTGCAATCATAATAAAGGAATCGATTAAGCATCACCAAGAGATGGGATATAAAACAGAAGAGTTTCAAGCTGCCGCTGTTAATGTTAAGACTAAGAGATATGAGATTGTAGTATCAGCAGTCTACTGTCCACCAAGACACGCACTTAAAAAGATTAATATCTAAATTTTTTGAATACTCACGGCCAACGATTTATCATTGGAGGTGACTACAATGCCAAGCACACCCAGTGGGGATCTAGGTTAATAACAACTAAGGGAAAAGAGCTCCTAGAAGCAACCAAACAGCTAAAGTGTGAAACACATTCAACTGGCAAGCCGACATATTGGCCCTCAGATCCAAGTAAAATTCCCGACTTAATTGATTTCTTCATAACTCGAAATGTCTCTGCAAACTATATACGTGTTGAGGAGGCCTGGGACATGAATTCTGATCATTCTCCCATTCTTCTTACACTCGACCATAGAGTTATCCAAAAGGAATTCGCTCCTAGGCTAGTTAATAAATTGACTGATTGGCGCAGTTTTAGATCACAACTTGAGGAAAATATCAAATTATCAGTCCCCTTAAGAAGTGAGGAACAATTGGATCATGAATTGGAAACTTTCGTTAAGAACATCCAACAAGCTGCATTTGATAACACCCCCATGAATACCAACAACTTAAGGAACAAAAGTAATAACTACCCGATGGACATAAAAGAACTCATCTCTGAAAAGAGAAGTCTCAGAAGAACCTGGCATCAAACTAGAGCTCCATTGGACAAAACTAGACTGAACAACGCTACGCAGAAGCTTAAAAGACGAAGTCAAACATTTAAAAACGAAATGATAAATGGCTATCTAAGATAATTGTCAAATAACAGCAAAACTGACTACTCACTCTGGAAAGCTACTAAGAGACTAAAACGACCGATCCTACAGAATCCACCAATAAGAAACTCCGATGGTAGTTGGGCAAAAAGTAATACTCAGAAAGCCAATAGGTTTGCCGAATACCTCGAAAGCACATTCCAACCGGATGAAGGTGAGGATACATTGGACTGGGAAAATATTAGTAAAGAAGAAGGTGAAATCAGACCCACTACTCCAAAAGAAATTGCGACTGAAATTAAAAATAACATCAACCCAAACAAAGCTCCAGGATATGACCTAATTACTGGGGAGATTCTAAAACAACTCCCTAGGAAAGCTATAGTCAAACTTACCTATCTCATCAATGCCTCGTTTAGATTGAGATACGTACCTAAGATATGGAAAGTCGCGGAGGTAATAATGATCCCTAAACCTGGAAAACCACCCAATAACGTCTCATCCTACAGACCAATTTCCTTACTACCTGTAATCTCGAAACTGTTTGAAAAGATATTTCTTAAAAGGCTGAAACCCATAATAACGGAGAATAATCTAATTCCACCGCACCAGTTTGGATTTAGAGAAAATCATTCAACTATAGACCAAGTCCATAGAATAACAAATATAATCGAAAGATCATTAGAAGAAAGAAAAGTTTGTTCCACAATCTTCCTTGATGTAACACAAGCTTTTGACAAAGTGTGGCACGAGGGTCTCAAACACAAGCTGAAGAAGACGCTGCCAAGACAATATGCACAATTATTGGAATCACACATTTCAGACAGGGCTTTTAGAGTTAAACAGGAAGATGTTTATTCTGAAATAAAGGAAATTAAAGCAGGAGTACCTCAAGGCAGTGTACTAGGACCTATCCTTTATATACTATACACTTGTGACATTCCTAAATTAAGGCATGCCACAATAGCTACCTTTGCTGATGACACAGCAATCTTGGCTGTGGGAAAGGATCACCAAGAAGCAGCAGCAAATCTGCAAGGATCTATTAATCAAATCATTGACTGGACCAAGCGGTGGAGAATTAAATTGAACGAAAGTAAATCTGTTTATGTCAATTTTACAAATAAGCGCAGACAACATGTTCCTGTCAGCATAGGTGGTGCACAAATATTGCACTCTAATACAGCAAAGTATTTGGGCATTACTTTGGACGCTAAGCTAAGGTGGAAAGCCCGTGTCAAAACGAAAAGAAAAGAACTTGGCTTAAAATACAAGAAAATATACTGGCTATTGGGTAGACAATCCACCCTATCTATCTACAATGAAATCCTAATATACAAACAGATCCTTAAGCCCGTATGGACATATGGCCTTCAGCTGTGGGGTTGTGCCAGAAAGACCAATGTTGACATCATTCAGCGCTTCCAGAACAAAGTACTAAGGAATTTTGCCAATGCTCCCTGGTACTTCAGAAACAGTGACCTCCATAGGGATTTGGAAATGGACACCGTTAATCAAACTATAGAAAAATTCGCCCGAAGTCATGAACAGAGACTTCGTCATCACGTAAATGTCGAGGCCATCCAACTCCTAGGCAATGTAACCTTAGTCAGAAGACTCAGGAGGACCAAACCCTTTGAGTTAGTGCAAATGTCAGCGTAAAAGCAGAACAAAATGATAATATATTAATGTACTCTTAATGTATACGCTAGAATTAGACTAAGGACTGCTATTGAGCAAGACCTTAGTTTTAAGTTTTTGATGTAGTAAATTAGGTTTGAACAATATTACTCATTGATCAAAAAAAAAAAAAAAAAGAAGAAATTTTGCAAAAATGTTTCTTCTTTAAGATATGTCGATATAGTTTATACTCTAGGGTTTATAATTATCGTAGACAGTTGGCAGTAACCTACGATAGCGTCAATTGCTCCATATTATCAAGGTTATTACTGAATTGGGGAAGGAATAATTTTATCCGTTTATAATGTGCTACTTTTTAATGTTCACCGCATTGGAGATTGCAGTTTTGTCACTGTCACCCCATCGCTATGGCAGTTGAGTAATAACCAGCTGGGCCCTGGTTCGTACCCTGCATGTCAGCAGATATTTTTTGATCCCGTATTGGTTGTTTCTGTCCGCTGGCGCTGGTGAGATTAGTTAGGAAAAACCATCTCAATAATTAGCACAAGAGAGCGACAGATGCTTGTAACGGCATCATAGTACATATTATACCGAATGCCAGTGCTTTATGCGAGTTCTACGAAGATACATGCGATAATTTCATTTCCTGCATGGATCGGCAAAGCTAAATTAATAAAGTGCACCTTCCAAAAGTTGTCGAATAATACGTACATCCTTCACTTTGTAAATTCTCATGCTTATTCCATTTATCCGCGTCACATAACATGAAATCTTGCAATGCTACTTATAAGGATCGACTTCAAACACATAACTTTTCTTGCCGGAAGAGTTTTCTCGGGGGACTTTTGATAATTTGTCCTGCATTTGGTAATGCGAACGAGCGAGTAGTTGACAAACTCATTTCAAAGCGTCAGCAGCACACATTGCAATAATTACCTACCTATTTGAAAACTGTTGCTACATTCGGAATAATAATAATGAATAAATAACGATGTTAAGTACATGTGGTGTAACGAAGCAGACATATAATAATGCATTAAATGGACTGGTATTTCTTGCAGTTTTTGAAGAATTTGCGTAACGCGTCTGTAATGTGGGAGCATTTGACATTTCGAAGGAGAGTGCACCGACATTAAATTCTTAGTCACATCCAGAGCAGGAGATGTTTACTGAAACCGAATAAAACTCTCTGATTAGTCTGCTTACCGAATGAATACTGCCTTTCCCAAACTTTCACCAATTCTAAGTAGAAGTTTGGTGAAACTGAAGTACCATCGCCTTCATGGAACAAAGCATTCAATGCATCCACATGTGCCAGTAGAAATGACCATGGTTCATTTACTACCTACCAAGCCTTGACAACGCGCAGGGTAGCTCTATCCTTGACGCACATTATGACGTCGGCTGCGAAACAGACCCGAATTCCCTTTTATTATCTATGTATTGTACTTATTTGGCTACAGATTATGTAAGTACTGACTAGGAAATAAATATGTAGACAATTATACATAGATTAAATTAAGGGAAGTAAGTGTGAAAAATATCGCCAAGGAATAATCCTGTATCAAGGGAGAAGGCTAGGAAAATGATAACGAGAAGTGTCAAGAGATTTTTGTCGAAATAAATTGTTTTGATAAGTTCTAATAAAGTTTTCCATTTTATAATAAACTTCCGTGGGCTATTATTTGTGACATTTGGTGCCGAAACCCGGGAACAACGTAAATTGAAGAAAATGGAGAAAACGCAGCGAAGGGCTTATCGGGCAAAAGTGACGAAAATAATAAACGAAATCAAGGAAATCTTGATACGTAGTGATGAAGAGGTGAATATTTTAGAACTAAACGTAACTGCGGTACGATTAAGACAAGCAAGTGAAAATTTAATTAAGGCGAACAAAGATGTATTACTAACATTGGATGCATCGCAATATGAAAGTGAGTTTGAGAAGGTGATCGAGTATGAAGATAATGTAGTAACCATAGCAGAACGATTAAATCAACGAATTAAACATATAGAAAGAAAATCACTTGCATCAGTGGTGGCGGTAACAAATCAAGAGAGGATACAACGAGAAGTAAACGAAACTATTCAAGTCTCCACAAAGGCAAGTGCTGTGAAATTACCTAAACTAAAGTAATGGCGGATTTACACGGTTCAAGTAGCTGGAGCAAGTACTAAAGCCAGTAACTAAAATTTAGTTGGTTGAACCATGTAGACTCCTTGAGTTAGTACTTGAGCAAGTAAACTCTTTAGTCAGTAGTTTAGTCAAGTGAATAGAAGCAGGTTCTATTTACTTGAGCAAGTGGCTTCCCCCACTCTTGTTTTTCGACTGGCTGAAATGGACTGGACGTGTGTAAACAGGATAGTTTAGCCGATTTTAGTAAAGTATATTAGTAGTATTTGAATTTTGAATAGGAGCGGTGCATGGCGTTGTAATGTTGTCTCGTTGGACTAAAACATACTAAAATGCGTGTAGACACGTACTTGAACGAAAACAATATTTTAGTTACTGGCTTTAGTACTTGCTCCAGTTACTGGAACCGTGTAAATCCGCCTTTACGCAAATTTAACGGGGAAATTGAAAATTGGACACCATTTTGGGAGCAGTTTAGGAGCTTAGTTCACGATAATAACGAATTAGACATTGTTGCCAAATTTAATTATCTTCAACATTGCTTAGTAGGGAAAGCATCAGAGTCAATAAAAGGATTGTGGCCTTCGGAAGCGTGTTACAATGACGCCATTAACAAGTTAAAGAGCGAATATGGGAACAGTCCAAGACTAATTGATAAATATACGCAAAAATTGATGGTAATAAATCCCATTAAGCATAAAGCTGATATTAACGCACTGAGGAGTTTGTACAATACAACGGCATCTATTACTCGGACTCTGACATCTTTAGGAATTGTTCCAAATCAATATGGAATGATAGTAAAATCTACAATCCTCAGATGTATTCCATACAGTTTAAGAATTGAGTTTTACAGACAACTCAATATAAATTCAAGTTCTAACGAAAATGAAGTATCTTCTGGTACAGGAAGTAACAATGATAGCGATTACGATTACGCCGACCAAATTGACCGTTTACTAAAATTCATTAGGCTAGAGGTTGAATCTGTGGAATTGGCGCAGAGTTCTTCAATACCATCGGGGTCAAATGAAGATAGACGTGAACACAAAAGGCTGCATCACTATAAGGGAAAAACGGAATTCACAGCTGCTGGATTGCTTTCAAAGGTAGAAGAGTGTTTATTCTGCAAGTCAAGAAGTCATAAGACAGAACAATGCGATGGTCCTCAAACGATCGACCAAAAGAAGAATATACTGAGTAGAAATTCAAGATGTTTGAGATGTACTAAGGTTAACCACAGCTCAAAATTTTTTAGAAGTCGATTTATTTCATGCGCGAAGTGTAAAGGCAGACACGCAAGTAGCATGTGTGATCCATATTATCAAAGAACAAGAGTAGATAGACAAAGGGGAGAAAAGGAATGTACTGTTTCACAAAATTCAACCAATCTTTTAGCTGAAAATGATTTTAATAACGACGTCCTATTGCAGACTGCCTGTGCTTATGTCTCACGTGAAAGTACAAGAAATACCGAAATCTGTTTGCGTTTGGTTCTTGATGGAGGTAGTCAATTAACATTTATAAAAGAAAGTATCTCCAGGAAACTTGGATTGCCTGTTATCGGTACCCATAAGATTTCTGTTATTCCGTTCGGTAGTAGAGATCGATGCCCAGCAAAATTATGCAATAGAGTTTCTTTCAATTTAATTTCCCAATACAACGAGACGCCTTTGACATTAACGGCTATTCAGGTGCCAGAAATCTGTTATGACGCTTTGAAAACTCTGGAAATTAACGATGCCGTAATCCAGAGTTTGAATTTAGCAGATGTTCGCCTTGGAAACTGTGAACCAATCAAAGGCATAGGGTTGCTGATTGGTGCTGACCATTATTGGAGTTTAGTACCTGGGGAGCATATTCGTATATCTAAAAATCTAACTGCGGTTAATACTAAATTAGGATGGACTCTGCATGGACCTCGTTTGGAGAATAGTTACAATATTAACGTCAACGTGGCAACGGTACTTCATATCGAATTGGAAGAAGAAAACAATTTAAAACGATTTTGGGATTTGGAAACAACTGGAATTAAAGAGAAGGAAGATATATCAACGACGTTTATTGAAAATTTTATGAACAACAATATTGCTTTAGTTCAAGATCGATACGAAGTTGAATTGCCCTGGAAGGATCTAAATGAAACTCTAAATGATAATTATGAATGCGCGTATTCGCGAGTGAAGTCTTTAACGTCAAGATTAATAAAGAACTCTGGTTTGGTGGAATATGATAAGGCCATGCGGGAATACTTGAACTCTGGATGTGCAGAAGTAAAATCTAACGTAACCAACGACATCAAGACTTACTATATGCCACATCGACCAGTGTACCGGCAAGATAAAACGACCACAAAATTAAGAGTAGTGTTCGATTGTTCCGCGCACCTGAATGGATATAAATCCTTGAACGAACAACTGATTTCTGGTGAAAATCTAGTCCCGGAATTATTAAGTGTTTTGGTAAATTTTCGTATCGGTAAAGTAGCTTTAACAGCGGACATTGAAAAGGCCTTTCTGCAGATATCATTAGCTGAAAAGGATCGTGATTCTCATAGTTTTTTGTGGTACGAACGACCTATTAGTGAGAGCACCAATTTGCCAAAACCTGAACACTTTAGAATGACGAGAGTAACTTTTGGAGTAACTTGTAGCCAATTTTTGTTATCAGCAACAATCAAGAAGCATTTATCTAAACAGAAAAAGTATTTCCATGATACGTGTAAAATATTAGAACATTTTTTCTACGTTGACGATTTGATAATTGGCCTCAACGCAGTAGAAGACGCAAAGAAACTATATAACGAAACAAAACAAATTCTAGGTAGTATAGGAATGAATATAAGGAAATGGAATACAAATGACGAAATGATTAGAAAATTCCTCTGCGAATGTGAACAGCAGAATCTTGCATCTAATGTAAAGGTTTACATTGGACAACTCAAACCGATGAACTGAGTATAGATTTTCAGTCAGTGGTAACGTTTCTTAAAGATAATAAAACGGTAACGAAGAGAAATGTTTTGCAAGCAGTTTCTAGGATTTTCGACCCATTAGGAATAGCTGGGCCATTTTTAATAAGAGCGAAAATACTTCTTCAGGCTATTTGGAGATTAAAGCTAGATTGGGATGCAGAACTACCGCATGAACTTTTTAATTCATTTAGTTCATGGACGAGAGAAATACATCTCGTTCAAGATTTTTCAATTCCAAGATGCGTGATTGCGTATAAAGAGAAGCTGCAATTGCATGTTTTTTCTGATGCAAGTACAAAGGCTTATGGGGCAGTTGCCTATATAAGAAAAACGGATTGGAATGGAAATATGAGAGCACAACTGTTAGTGGCTAAGAATCGTGTGGCTCCTCTAAAAGACACAGGCGATAAAGTTTTAACGTTACCGCGATTGGTATTAACCGCTGCTGTTTGTGCTGCAAGACTCCAAAGCTACATAAGAGAGGCTCTTGGGTTATCGATTGAAGAAATTTATTTATGGTCGGACTCCAAAATAACGTTATACTGGATTCGCGTAAATAACACGAAGTGGAAACCATATATAGCTAATCGGGTGGAAGAGATTAGAAAGCTTAGTAGATCCTGTGATTGGAAACATTGTCCAGGAGAAGATAATCCGGCTGACTTATTGACGCGAGGAATAAAAGCTGAAATGCTACTAAAATCAAACTTATGGACTAATGGTCCGAACTGGTAGTCAAGCGATTCCATTAACTGGCCAAAAGAAGACAGTAATGAGACAGTTGGGCTAACTTCGATTGCATGTATGTGCGCAACGGACTTTAATTCAAATTTTGCAATTGGGGCTTCAGTATTTCCACTAGAAAGATTTGAAACGTTCGGAAAAATTTTACGCGTCACTGCTTACATAATTCGATTCATCCACAATATAAGAAGCTCAGGGCAAACAAGACGAGGTACTCTGAGAGCGAGTGAACTGAAGGTAGCGGAAAATTATTGGATAAAATTCACTCAAACCGTGGCTTTTCCGGACGAGCTCCAACAGTTATCAGTTGGAAAGCCAGTAAACGCAGTATCAAGACTTTTGACTCTTAATCATTTTTTAGATGAAGATAACATTATTAGATTAGGAGGTCGCCTGCAAGAGTCACAACTTCCATATGAAACTATGCATCCTGTAATTCTGCCCAAAGATTCTTTGTTAATAGAAAAGCTTATCATAGATGTTCATCATAAATTAAAGCATTATGGCGTTAACGCGACTTTAACAGAAATTCGAAGAAGATTTTGGATTCTTCGAGGCCGACAAAAGATAAAATCTCTGCTAAACAAATGTATAATTTGTAAGAAGTATCGTGGTAAATCTGGAAACGAACCTTTTGCTCCACTTCACAGGAATAGGTTGGAAGCGATAAATCCATTCTCAACAACAGGGGTTGATTTTGCTGGACCTCTGTACGTGCAAGGTACAGGTAGTGCAAGACACAAAGTCTACGTGATGTTACTAACGTGTGCTGCTGTGCGAGCAGTTCATCTGGAACTAGTACCTGATATTACTGCGCAAAGTTGCATAAGGGGATTGAGGAGATTCGTGGCAAGAAGAGGAATTCCTTCTGTAATATATTCGGACAACGCAGCAACGTTTAAGAGGACAGCATTGGAGTTGAAAGAACTTTATAAACTTTTTGAAACTAGCGAATTCCATGCATATGCCCAAGATCAGCGTATTGAATGGCGCTTCATCGTCGAACGAGCCTCATGGTGGGGAGGCTGGTGGGAGCGCTTAGTAAGAACAATTAAAGATGGTTTAAAATTATCATTAGGGAGAGCTGTCATTAACATAGATGAATTACAAACCATATTGGTAGAAGTAGAATCTATTGTCAATGCAAGACCATTGTCTTACGTAGATGGCGACCCTAACAATTTATTAATATTGACGCCGGGACATTTCTTAGTTGGTAACAAGAGAACAGAATTGAATATAGATCTATATAAACATAAAGTTGATCGCAATACAATCCTTAATCAGTGGAAATTACGACAGGCATTAGTAAATAAATTTTGGAGGCGGTGGTCCACCGATTACGTACAACAGCTTAGATCTGCGCATCATTTGGTAAGAACCAAATCATCGAATTTCAATGTGGGGGATGTAGTTTTATTACATGATCAATAATTACCTCGACTTGCATGGCAGCTCGTTCGAGTAACGCAAACTTATCCAGGAAGAGATGGTAGAATAAGAGCGTGTGATGTTAAATTGTCAAACGTAAATAAACTTCGAAGACCAATTCGGCTACTGTTTCCTTTGGAGCTTCACACTGTCGCGGGGGAGGATGTGAAAAATATCGCCAAGGAATAATCCTGTATCAAGGGAGAAGGCTAGGAAAATGATAACGAGAAGTGTCAAGAGATTTTTGTCGAAATAAATTGTTTTGATAAGTTCTAATAAAGTTTTCCATTTTATAATAAACTTCCGTGGGCTATTATTTGTGACAGTAAGATTTTGGGTCTAGGAAAAAATAAAAACTGCGAATTTTGTTACAATTGAATAATAATATGCCTACTTAACTATACAAGTGCCAGAAATGGGAATATGTTTTATAATCTCGTTTAGAATATTTAGAACAAAAATATTACAATTTTAAGTCGTTTTTAAGTATCCGTAAAACATAATTAAAATCTAAGAGTGGTACTGGACCGTTCGAACAACTACTCCTCGGGCATTGAGTTATAGAACTAAATCCAGATTTTATGTACTACGAGATCCATACTGAATGCTACCCCAAACATATCGTTGGGCTTGGAACATCCCTAGATCTCTACGTACTTTCCTGCTAAACTAGCAGATAGTAGGTATTGTTAGAAGTTTTTCAATATTGCATGTTTCGAATGTGCATGGAAAACCGTAGACCACTGGTTTCGTCCTTTTGGGACTCATCAGTACGGTGCTTAGCCCTACACACCCGAACTATGCAATATTGCTTGCTTTATATATACTTACACGCTTGGTGTAAGTATTAGCAAGACCTAATTATTTGCCGAATTATGGGGCGGTTATGAGTGGTACTGGACCTACTGGACCGTTCGAACAACTACTCCTCGGGCAAATACCCCGCCAGGCATTGAATTATAGAACTAAATCCAGATTTTATGTACTACGAGATCCATACTGAATGCTACCCCAAACATATCGTTGGGCTTGGAACATCCTTAGATCTCTACGTACTTTCCTGCTAAACTAGCAGATAGTAAGTATTGTTAGAAGTTTTTCAATATTGCATGTTTCGAATGTGCATGGAAAACCGTAGACCACTGGTTTCGTCCTTTTGGGACTCATCAGTACGGTGCTTTTCCCTACACACCCGAACTATGCAATATTGCTTGCTTTATATATACTTACACGCTTGGTGTAAGTATTAGCAAGAGCTAATTATTTGTCGAATTATGGGGCGGTTATGAGTGGTACTGGACGGTTCGAACAACTACTCCTCGGGCAAATACCCCGCCAGGCATTGAATTATAGCCCAAACGATATGTTTGGGGTAGCATTCAGTATGGATCTCGTAGTACAAAGAATCTGGATTTAGTTCTATAATTCAATGCCTGGCGGAGTATTTGCCCGAGGAGTAGTTGTTCGAACGGTCCAGTACCACTCATAACCGCCCCATAATTCGGCAAATAATTAGCTCTTGCTAATACTTACACCAAGCGTGTAAGTATATATAAAACAAGCAATATTGCATAGTTCGGGTGTGTAGGGCAAAGCACCGTACTGATGAGTCCCAAAAGGACGAAACCAGTGGTCTACGGTTTTCCATGCACATTCGAAACATGCAATATTGAAAAACTTCTAACAATACTTACTATCTGCTAGTTTAGCAGGAAAGTACGTAGAGATCTAAGGATGTTCCAAGCCCAACGATATGTTTGGGGTAGCATTCAGTATGGATCTCGTAGTACATAAAATCTGGATTTAGTTCTATAATTCAATGCCTGGCGGGGTATTTGCCCGAGGAGTAGTTGTTCGAACGGTCCAGTACCACTCATAACCGCCCCATAATTCGGCAAATAATTAGCTCTTGCTAATACTTACACCAAGCGTGTAAGTATATATAAAGCAAGCAATATTGCATAGTTCGGGTGTGTAGGGCAAAGCACAGTACTGATGAGTCCCAAAAGGACGAAACCAGTGGTCTACGGTTTTCCATGCACATTCGAAACATGCAATATTGAAAAACTTCTAACAATACTTACTATCTGCTAGTTTAGCAGGAAAGTACGTAGAGATCTAAGGATGTTCCAAGCCCAACGATATGTTTGGGGTAGCATTCAGTATGGATCTCGTAGTACATAAAATCTGGATTTAGTTCTATAATTCAATGCCTGGCGGGGTATTTGCCCGAGGAGTAGTTGTTCGAACGGTCCAGTACCACTCATAACCGCCCCATAATTCGGCAAATAATTAGCTCTTGCTAATACTTACACCAAGCGTGTAAGTATATATAAAGCAAGCAATATTGCATAGTTCGGGTGTGTAGGGCAAAGCACAGTACTGATGAGTCCCAAAAGGACGAAACCAGTGGTCTACGGTTTTCCATGCACATTCGAAACATGCAATATTGAAAAACTTCTAACAATACTTACTATCTGCTAGTTTAGCAGGAAAGTACGTAGAGATCTAAGGATGTTCCAAGCCCAACGATATGTTTGGGGTAGCATTCAGTATGGATCTCGTAGTACATAAAATCTGGATTTAGTTCTATAATTCAATGCCTGGCGGGGTATTTGCCCGAGGAGTAGTTGTTCGAACGGTCCAGTAGGTCCAGTACCACTCATAACCGCCCCATAATTCGACAAATAATTAGCTCTTGCTAATACTTACACCAAGCGTGTAAGTATATATAAAGCAAGCAATATTGCATAGTTCGGGTGTGTAGGGCAAAGCACGCACCGTACTGATGAGTCCCAAAAGGACGAAACCAGTGGTCTACGGTTTTCCATGCACATTCGAAACATGCAATATTGAAAAAAAAAACTTCTAACCATAATTAAAATCTAGTTCTTCGAAATAACGCGTTCAATTATATATTGTAGTTTAAAATGTAGTTGGTACTACAAATTGGTGATAATATATTGGAAAAATGCTTTTGTTATGTTAACAACAGAACCGGTATCACTGAAATGAGAATGAACGATAATTATCAGTTACTTTAAAACACAGAAATTGTAGAACCTACAAATAAATAACAAACATAGCTAATCGGAATTGCTTTTACCACAGGCATTGTTAATACAACACAAGAATATTTAACAAACCCACTCAGTTTCTTCATTAGTTAAAATAACTATAAACTTCGGTCAGTATGTACTAACAAAAAATTTATAACAACTTCCACTGTAGTTAAATTCAACAAAATGTTTTTTACTATGAGCCTCATCACTATGTTGAAAACGAAATCGAATGAATATCAGGGAAATTTCCTCTTCTAAAACACTACCGCAATAATTTTTGTATCTTATTTTGCTTTTATCATTTACAGTGGGTAGTTTTCATTGGCAATTCTATGCACTCTTGAACCAATTTCTCTACAAAAACATTAATAATCTATGATAATACTTACGCAGCATTTTCATAAAAGCAGCTCATCTTTGTATTCAGCATTTTTATACCGTTCTCCGAGTAACATATTGCTGGGTCAGTGCGTAAACTTTCCCGAAAGACGAGAGTCCCACGTGTGCTTTTGGCGTTTGCAATTCTTATTAAGTTGTAAACGTCAGACCTTCTTTATCCGAAACTTTAGTTTGCGAAAATATGTACCTACTGCAACATAGTATTCCTACAAGCAAATCGGTCAAATTTAAGCGAACGTAAGTTATGCAGTATATGCTGCATTAACTGAAGATAATATATTTTTTATGTCCTTCCAAGTAAATTACAAATTTTATACTCTTTAGATACTCTCTGGGATAAGCTGCATAAAATTTATTGTGTAATAAATGTTACTAGTGTGGAAGAGATACAATTTAAACCATAATGTAATAAAAAGTATAGGTGATGAAACAGTCTTTCACATAATCCACCAGTTTTTAATGGAGATTTCCATGAAAACATTATGAGACATTTTTCAAAAAAAAGGTCGGGTTGGGTTAATTCATAGTATCCTTCGATTATATAGTACATAATGTTCCTTAAGTACACTAGGTCATCTCGCGCGCTGCGCGCGCTCACTGCCCTAGTCGAATCATGACTTCAATGAAACGCATTATTGATTACAGAATAATTTACATCTGATATAATTATCTGAAAACGTAGTTTTGAACTATACGGCTATTTCTTTGATTTCCTAAATAAATTATCAATCCTTCCCAAGAACGAACTCTTGAAAAAGCCACGCATAATTGTCCGTGAGTAAATATTTCTTTTCGGAGATCAATTCCTATTTGATCAAATGTTTGGCCTTGTGATTTGTTAATAGTCATTGCAAACGCCAGTTTAATGGGAAATTATTGTCGTCTTTTAAAAGTAAAAGGATAAACATTTTCAGAGTACAACGTTATACGGTTAACGAAAACTATATCTCCATGTTTATCGCCTGTTAAAATTTTGCGCTGTAGGATATTGTCTCCCAATTGTAAAATTAACAATCTCGTACCATTACAAAGCCTTCATTAATGCTGAGATTTCTAAACAACATCACAATACAATATACTCTCAACTTCAATTCATGCGGAGGAAAATTTGGCGGGTTTAAAGTAGTTAAATATTCAGGAAAAATAGCATCGTTTAAATCTCCATTATCACAATTTTCAACACTATCCAAGTTTGTATATATTTTTTCTGATTTATATCTAACAGTTCTACCACTTTTTTGTTAATGTCTTCAACGTCAGAATAGCTGATTTAATCATATCTATGAATTGCTTTTCTCTAATTGATTCCTCCATATATACGTTCAACGATATCCGAATTATAAAAACATCTCTGTGGCAATTCTAAATTGCTATTCATATCGTTCAAAACTCCATCTCCAACATCCAATAAAAACTTTGTGAATTCTTGTTCCTGTGGTAGAGCCCGCATATTTTGTGTTTAAGAAAATTTACGGAAATAACTCCAAAGAGAACTAAATTTGATACTTAAATCCACTGTTTCACAGCAGGTAGCATTTATTTTAACTGGTAACAATTGTCAAAAATCTTCTCGCAACACCATAATTTTTCCACCAAACGGAACATCACAATTCATAAAGTCTCGTAAGGTTCTGTCTATAATGTCTAAAGCATACCTTGGCGCCACAGGAGCCAAATAAAAACATCTACACTCCTTAAATAATCTGCTTCTTTTGAATTTTTCTTAATTTTATGAACTGTTCTGCCATGAGAAAGTAGTGTTGCTGCTATGCCCGTGAAGACCATGGTACAAACCATTTTATTCTTACTCTTCAGTAAACTGTAAATGGCTGTATAAACATAAGTCTTACAGGAGCCTCCTGGACCGTCTATATAAAAACATGAAGATTCAGAAATTAATTCATTTATGTTAGCACAACATTTACCCAAAATAATATCTACAATTCCTTTCTGCTTTTCATTTAGGTGTTTATATTGTCGTGATCCTATTTCTATTGCTTGTTCTTCATTTGCATATTCAATGTCGTGGCATGGTAGGAAACATTGAAAGATTGTAACCTTCCGCAGAAAGCATGGAACTAATTTGAATTTAGGCTTTTTTGTCCTTCAGTATTGCTGTAACGTCTTTCATAATCGTGTGACATTGCTTCTTTGAATTCTTCCCACAATTCTTCCTGATAAATTGGTCGGCAATGCATTAAAATACGAATGAATAAATATCTCAGCTGTCTGGGCATCGTCCAAATTTCAGCTTCATTCATGGCTCTTTTCCACTCGTGATGATCTTAAATTAATAAGACCTAATTTTAAACACGCTGCTACATAAGATTCCTGTATTTCTCCGTTTAGGTACTGTTTTCGGATCTTCAGATCTGTTTGCTCCTTTAATATGAAGTAATAATAATCGAAAATGAAATAGTTCAATTTGGCTGGGGCTTACGGAGTACATGCGTCCAATAACTTTGAATTGTTTCTGACGGCGTATACTTTTACAACGATAACAAACATGATACCTACCTGTGATATTTCAGACGTACGCACTTTTGGCGATCGGCTCCCGTACGTATTAAAAAGAGACGGAAACGAAAAATCTGACCTCGCTAGATCGAAACGATACATGCCTATTGCGCATTCTCCACGACTAATATCACTTTTATTAGATAGGATAGGTAATGTAATCTACTTCAGACATTCTACGAAAAGAATGTAACGCACGGAAATTGAAATTAATTTTAATTCTTATGTTTTATCACCAATATTGTATGTGATATCGGTTCGAAATTCCGCACCCAAATATTTAAGTACCTAGGTTTAACTACACTGCTCAAAAAGTAAAAGTGGTAACTTTTTTGAACTTCAATATTTTTGTTATATTTTGAGTGGTTTAAATCAAACTTGAAGTATGTATTGAACCATCATTTATTTAATCAGTTTTAACAACTTTAAAACAAAAAAAACATTTTAAGCCACCATTTCTGATTGTACTGATGCGGTGTCCTCACCCACTTTTTGAATATCGTTGGAACGTCTTTTTGAAAAAGAAGAAGAAACTTTACAGGACAAACCAATTTAGATTTTGACCAGGAAATTGATAAACCGAGAGAAATTTATTAGAAATTTATTAGAATTAAGTGATGAATTTATGAAATTTCTAAACCTCATAAGGTATTTTTTCCAAATGGAACCATCAGATTTTATTTCACAGAATTAGAGACTGTTGCATTTGGTAGCGATTATTTCAAAAATCATTCATTTTTGAGACTCCAAAAGATGCTGAAGACTCAAAAGAATGGAATTTGGATTGGATATATAAAAATTATTTTTAACAATCTCATACTGAAAAGTGTCAAATTGAATTTTGCTCAGTGTCTTTCGTTTATTTATTTTATTTAGAATAATATAAGTTACCGCCGATATACGAAGACAGAAAGTGGACACATTGCATAAGACAAGTCAACACGTGTGTGCTACGAATAACATTCGATATCAGAATCAGAAAACTTATTCCAACGATTCACGTCCTTTCACATCAACAGGCTGGTCATCGGAAAGTCTTTATGAAGACATCTGACATTTTTAAAGATGAGATTTCATTCTTGTTGAAATCCAATCACGTTCGAATTAAATTCGTGTCATTTGTATGCTTTACAGATAGCACGAAAAATAAAGGAAGAGCAGTAATTCTTTTGACGTAAGGCAAAGATAAATTAATGTTAGGAGCATCTCAAAATAATAAACTCATGGGTCAAAGCGCGTAAAAGTTTTGAAATTGCAAAGAAAAATATTCAGATTCACATTTTTGGCGATTTAGCATCTTAAGATGGCATGAATTTTAAATTTAAATATTAGGTACCATTTTCAATAAGATACATTAAATTTTCATTGTTGTTATACAGATACAATGTTCCAGGGGAGCCTTAAATAAATCTCCCTCAAATTATTGAAAAATCCGTCATAAACTCGACGCCTTTTTTACTATTTGTACACATATTTATCGTAATTATAAAGTAGGGTTGTCTAAGTTAATTATTCCTTATTCATTTTCGACCAAGAATGTCTTGATACGTTATTTCGTTAAACCGGCGTGTTGGAATGAAAATTATATTGGAATCTATCCATTTTGTGCATATTTGGCCGATATGCACAGTAAACTGGACGTTTGACAGTGGTAGTAGTGTGGCCACTGCAATGCAGATGGCGGTGGCGCTTCAGTTTATTCTCATATTTGTAAATAGGAAATAATAATTTGAAGATAGGACCGCCGACTAATCCTCCCAGATTTATTCGGTTGCCGCTAAGCCGTATAGAGGTTCCGTCTGAAGAGTTTGCAGCTGTGATAGAAACTAATCATAATAGATTGAGACTGTATTTTGCATAATCCTAATCACACTTTTAGGCGATAGGTGGCAGCACTTGATAGACTAACAGCTGATATATCCCAGCATTAAATTATCAGATAACCAAACCATTTTAGAAAAATTAATTTAACAGAAAGGTTTATCTATACACAAGCTGCATAACATTTCTTCTGTTTAGTAAAATTTACGTACTCTACAACTTATCAACATTTTTTGATGGATGATGCAAATTATTGCATTACGCTCGCAGTGATATAAAAAATATTCACTGTTCAGTTCTTGTCCGTTTGAAAAATAGTCGGGGAGACTTGGACAGCGCTGTATTGAAGCGAATCGGAATATATTTAATGCTACATTTATTTTATTCAATCAACAGAATATCCAAATAAATAGGACCTTTTAATTACATTTTCCAATGAATAAATTAAAGCACTCGTATTCCGTGTGTCATTTTGAGAAATAAATTGATTAAATTAATTTATTCGATGTGTTGTTTAATGTCCTTTCAGTAACTCATCTCATCTAAAGTCACCTGAGCTATAGTGAAAATTAGTTAGGTAACACACAACGTAGGTAAAAGACGATCACGAATCAGCGCTGAGCAGATAGATAGACATAAAGTTGTAAGGATGGGGGTAGAAGTCCCTTATAGTACGTAATTCTATAATAACAAACATTTAAATACAATTGGGAAGCTACACGATTGTTATTTGCTCGAGGAGCAATATTGTTCAAACGGCCCCATACAACTTATTGCACCTAAATAATTAAATAATTGACGCTTGCTCATATCTGATCGACGCAGGTTTAGTATATAAGTAAGTTAGTTGCTTATAAAATGAATGCAGATGGCCCTGCGCTGACGTGTCTCACAAGGACGAACCCAGTGGTCTGCTGAATTTCTTCACTTTTGGAACACGATTTCAATTGGAAAAGGAAGGAAGCGCTCAGTACAACCAAAAAGAATTCATTAGATTACCAGGGGAGGAAAAATACTAAACAAATCGTACTGATGAATCATCAAATACATTACCTGTTATTATTCTAATTGGTCTGTTAAGTATTCTAGAGAAATCTGCGCAACGAAAAACAAAAGAGTAGTAGTTCTTTCACTGATCCATCACGCTGAATGAGGATCTCGTTAAATTCATCCGTTCAAGTCAAAGTTTTATTCCTTTCGGCGAGAGCTACAATTTCTATTGAATAATCCCCAAGGCACCAGAGGTACGTTTTTCTGTAGATTTACTGGCAGAACATGAATTTTTTTTTGCTGCTGGGTTTTCCTAGGATAACTAGGTATTTGTTTTATTTTCGGGTCAAGATTATTGCGTAAGTACTTGAAAACTTTTCTGCTGGCGACAAAGAGCTCGCAAACTTTAATGAATTCCTTTAAATTATCTTTGAAAGTATACAAGCAGAATGAATTTTCAGACCTATTCAAAATTAATTGAAGATAGGAAAAAATCAAGTAGCAATGAGTCAGTTTAGTTAACAAGTCATGAATACATAAGCTTCTACCTCAAGATACGGAAGCACGATTATAACTTTCGAGAGTCTTGCAGATGATTACTGAAAATCCAAATACTTATTGGGAAAATTGTGTTCTAATGTCGGACGAAGATCATTTTCATCTTTCCGGATTCACAACCAAATAGAATATGTCAACAATCACACCATTTACGACTTCATAGCGAGAAAGTAGTTTGATGTATTCACTTCTGGAAATTTTGACTCGTTCTTTTATAAAGATGAAAATAATTCGTCTGTGACAGAAACATCATGCCCAATATACCTACTCGTATACAGGCTGAGCCAATAGTGTGTAGTCGGCCCATATCTCTGGTTCTATTCAAGGTATCAAAATAACATTTTACACGCATCCGAGAAAATTATTTTGGTGTATACAGGGTGTTCCCACCCTGAGCACCAAACAAAAGTTATGTTTGTTTAAATGGAACGCCCCACATTTGTTTACATATTAATGTTATGAATGATGGTGTACTACACGATGGGGTTTAGAGTGGGCGATTTTAAGATATTACCATTTTAGTGCCGGTGTGGACCCAACTTTGACGAGCTGCTGACATCTACTGATCGAAGCTATTTAAGATTTCTTTATTGGACTAGGTTCATAGACTGTTCTATTTGTAAAATTCTTGAGTACTTTTGTCACAAAACTTGATATCATACAGTGTTGTCAGTTTACGCAATATACATCTTTTCTTAAAAATTTCAAATGGAACACCCCATATATTATTTTCATATTTGATAGACAGATTATTAAGCTTTTGATTGATGTAGATATTGTTAGGTCTGCGACTGACGGTTTCGGCAGAATTGAAAATTGAACTTTATAATGTAGTAATTTGACTGGTAGTTTATTCGTTTCTCCTTTATTTTAGTGCCCAAAACACAAAATGTGATTTCCATTTTGTTTCTGGAAGTTGATTTCACATTGAGACAAAAAATTTTATCACCAGATTGCTTCTTCATGGTCATATTCTTAAATAAATGATAACTTATTAAACCTAGGTATAAATTGAAACAAGGAGTGCCATGGAAGAAACGCGTCCTTTCAAGAAGTAATCTTGCAATAGGATTTCTTGTGCCGGTGTAAGCTCTGTTCGCTAAATTGTCTGTAAAAACAAAGTGTAAGCATTTTTCTGAGTCTTCCCCAAAAATGGTACAAAATTACGGCAAAAATCTCAATTCTTAAGGTTCAACCTTTATTTCTGCCTAAATTATCAGCCGTAGACCTGCCAATATCTGCATCAGTCAAAAACTTAATAAACTGGCTATCAAACCTGCAAATAATATACGGGGTGCTCCAGTTAACATTTTTGAAAAAGCTCCATTTTGCGCAAGTCGGCCACTATCACTATCAGTTACCGTTTACAAGTTTCCTGGGACACTGTGTATGTTCATACAAAGTGTTACACTTAATTACAGTAGTTAGCAGCTTCATAGAAGTGAAGAAAGAAGACGCTGAAATGTATTAATTCCATTTTAATCTCTGTAACTCAGCTTTAGAATTATATTCAGTAGCAATTATTGTTACTCCAGGCGCTCAATTTCGAGCCTGTATCGTACAGAAAATAAAACTTAGTGTGTTTTCCTGAGTCGAAATCAAAATGCAGTTGAAAAGAGTGATGAAGTATAAATAATGACCCAATCGAGTATACACGCCAGCATTCTAGAAGAACCATGTACCTAACGTGTATATAGAGGTTTAAAAAGCATTATCATGTTTGCAAATTTTCATTTTAGGAGCGCAGTAAATTTTCATTTTGAGTGAAATCGTAAAAGTACTGTAATATAATATAAGTACATGATTGATGGCTTTGTTTTATTGATAGGGGAACGTACAGCAGCAGTCGTTATAGTTTTTAATAATATATCAAGCCAGCGATTAAGTGACTGGATTACAGTTTGATAAAGATAAGGAAGAGCTAATACGATTATAGTACAGGGAGCCCTATGGCGAGTGGTCTAATATATTGCGAAACTCCGAGATATATTCCTGAAAATTTGGTTACTGCCATGGAGCTAGTCTTGGTTTACTATAAAGCCTGGTTAGTCATTGGGCATCTTTTGGGGACTACTGGAAGTGATATTAGTGAAGTCAGTAAGTGGAACTCTGCAGTGTTTTACACAAATTTAAAATTTGTGGCCTGAATAGTTGTTCGAACGGTTTATGACCACTCACTATTTCTGTTAATTTTCTAGAGTTTTTGATAAATAAATATATGTTTGTGGTACACGTAATTGTTATAGCAGACAAAGGTCCGGTTTTTCAAAGAAACGAACACCGGCTTCGTTACTATGATACCGACTTTCTGATTGGTTGTATCATAGCAACGAAGCCGGTGTCAGACTTAAGAAAAACCGGGCCAAAGTGAATTAAAAAATAACGTAATAACGCTTCATAGGCGGCGCCGGCGTATGGAATACAGCTGTACTCAAAAAATTTGAAACTCTAAATTCAAAATATTGCAGTAACCTATAGATTGTGGTACTAGTATTCAAGTATTTATTGGCATCACACAAATGGGTGTAAGTAGGTAAGTAGATATATGTTTTTATAACTTTACAGTGACGGAGGGAAAAGGCGAAAAGCCGCCGGTCTAATTTATTTTACCGGTAAGATTATAGCGTTTATAATTTTCGACATTTTCGATATTTGAATATGTGATTACAGTGTACGTTTTATTATTTTTTAGTTCCTACTTTTATTTTTTAACAAAAATTTTGGAAGTGATTGTTTCGTCTTTTTGCTACACGCTCTGAATGAAGACATAAATCTTTAGCTATTACCACTTTGCATCAAGCAATTATGATAAAAGCAAAATTACAATTTTCATTGTAACTATAATAATTGTGAATTTTACCTGAGGAAGTAATATAAATTGTTATTGTAATTCAATACAATAATTGTATTAATTGTAATTTTACCTAAGTGATTTTTTTCTATAATTGGTACAACTCTGACTGGAGCTAACATAAAATTGCATAGATAATCACTGAATAGTGCTTGTATATCAGCTAAAACATAAGCAAGGAAAATGCTTCAAAATTTTTACACCCTATAATGCAATTTGAGGAAGAAAAATTCAAGAGAAAAATCGTAGCAAGAAACTAATTTATATATGCAATATTCTAAAAGCATTTTCATGCGTTTCCCGCATAATGTTGCTTCTAATTTATTGTTAACGACTAATTAATTATTTATTAATCCTTAATTAATTAAATAAGATTTTGAAAAATGAAACAGTAGAAGACACCTTGACCGTGAGAAACTAAAAGATCGTGATTCGCGGGAAAAGTTCGCGAAAAAGACGAACGAAGTACTAAAGGGCGCGGATGAAAATACTGTTAGGGACGTAGAGGCAGAATGGAGTTGCATTAAAAATAGTTTAGATTCTACAACTAGAGATATCTTGGGTCACAAACAGAATGAAAGTAGAAAACCCTGGATAACAAAGGATATTGTGAGTCTAATAGACGAGAGGCAAAATATAAAATAGGTTAGATGACGAAGGGAAACAAAGGTATAAGACGGCCAAGTGGGAAATTATAAAAATAATAAAAATAAAATAAAATAATAAAAAGAAAAAGAAAAATAGTAAAAATAATAAGAATTAAGAGACAGATAACTGAAATATTTATATTGTCGCTTACTAAGAAATATTTTTACAAACAGGCGTCCGTATGGTAGAGAATGCTAATACATTTAAGGGTTGTATAAAAAATCTATAAACTGCAATCAATTACATGTCAAATGGCCATAATAATAGTAAACACTAGAAGCAGATGTAAGAAAGAACGAGAAATCAAACAAACCAATCAACATTTGTTATCCGAAAAGCAGGACACAAATGATAGCAATTTCAACTGTGCGAACTTTTCGTGTTATATTTAACTTACGAATTTTCGACAGTTTACAATTCGTTAGGGTGTAAGCCTCCGGTTTCCGCTAGGTGTTCTGCGTTTTGAAGAGCAATATACAGTATACACATTCTAACTCTTTTTCCAGGTCATTATTTGGCCAACATTAGTAACATCAACACTTAAATAAACCATGCATACACTTGAATTGACTATTGAAGCTTGCAAACTAAACGGAACACGCAAAATTATTAGAAATTATGATAATCTTACCTACATTGGCAATAAACGCAACTGCAGTGCATCAGTGCATACGCAGTCGGCGAATATTAAACAGTAAAATATGTACAAATTTTGTTACATTATTATTAACATTATTATCATCAATCTCCGGGTCGGCAGTACGAAATATCAGGCAAGATATCCAGCGACCTCCCATACAGCTTATAGATAGGTGAAACTTCTACAAAAATTCATCAAATACCATTTAAATAAAAAGTGATTTACCCCATTACGGGGTTTGCTGGGAAAGAAGTGTGGCGCACAAAACAATAACTTTAAGAAATGAAAGTTACATGTAAAAACTCAGGAACACAAGTTATGGCGCCCTCATAGTTTGTTGCATCCGTAAAGTATGCTAATGCGCTACCCCTCCCCCCTCACTCGCCAACTTAAATCTGTTGGACTGTACATTTTAGTAATGACATTCTTGAAATGCAGACTACTGGAGATTACTGAATAGTGCAGCTGAGGGTGATCTGTATGAATATTACTTTACGTATCAAGAGCAGAAAATGAAGTATGAAGCGCGAGTTCGAAATGTTCGGGTCGAGACGAAATCTAAGCTTGAGAGTAACGACCAGCTAGTCCTGAGGAGTACTGGAGTAAAGACATAAAATCGTGTGCAGCATGGATACAGAAGAGCTTCTCTACCAGATACGATCTGAATAACTAGACTTTCTGAACTACTGAAAGTACCTAAGTAACTGACCCGTTGCGTAGTGTGATTGACTGTTGTACCCCGATACCGACGGCAAACTACCAGAAGTAAGTGCCGGTGGTTAATTATTGTTGCTGAGAGGCGACCAATAATGAAACACACGTTAGTTAATCCGTTATGGAGATATGGCAGACTTATTAAGGCTGGTTCTGAAACTTGTCTATATTGCATTGGATATTCAATCCAAGAATTAGCACAGCTGATTGTATTCCGTGTAGTAAGAGTTTGAGACCAGACACAAGCATTTTTTGTCGAAAATAATAATGCTAAAACGTAAGAAAAATAAATTAACCTCTACGGAAGTCGAACTCACCCAGCCTAAGGACATCAAACTACTAACTCTATGCGATACCTGTCTACCCACCCAAACTGCTGACGGTGTTCATAAACGAACGAAAGTATAACGTACCTACCTATATACAAAGATGACCTTTCCCGTGCCCGCAGTTTTTAATTTTGCGTACACATTAAACTTACTTTTAACGTACCTATTATGTGGGAATGTCTCACTTCCTTCCTATAGTATTCCTCGTACTATGCAGCGCAAGAACAACTAATCCACTCAGCATTATATTGAGCTCAAATTAATTTGCCAACTTTCTGTATTTAGGTTAATTGTGAACTCTTAAACAGCTTGACCATCTGTTCATGATGATTAGTTTAGGGTCTCCTCAGAAATAATACGGTGGAGACCTTAATTAATTATTGATTCAAAACCGCTTCCCATTATTCTCGCTTGTGTGAGAAGAGATATCGCAATAGTACTTCAGAATGATTTGTTGCACACCCCACACGAGATTAAATTCAAGATATGGAGTGTTTTATTTATTTTTTGTCGACCCATCTTCCTCCTCTGTGAACGACGTACACGGAACTCAACTGTGCAGTAATAATAAAAGTTTATCGTATAAAATGTACAGAGTAACGAACAATTTACGTGTCTGCGCTCCTTCATACACATATCCATATTTACCTCTGTACTGTATTAACTTTCGATAACATTTGATTTTATCACAGAGTTTGCCGTGGATGTACAGATGTACACAATCAACAAACTCTGTGGTTATCAAAACAGGTTGCATTGGTGCTTGGTGTGTTTCCGAGACACTGCCGATGCCGTGAGCGCGTGGGGGAAATCGCTCTACTGCTGGGTTATTGTTTAAGAAAATATAAACAAAACTCAAACAGCCTCTGTTCGTATACTAAATTTATTTACACAATTCTATATTTTCACTTCAGAGTGGGAAATGGGCTATTTTAATGGGAGCACGTCGTGGTTATTATGAAGATAGCGATCGCACTCAGACACAACTGAGTTGTTCTGTCTTTACTTGATATGCCTTTTGCAGCAGTAACGTACATCTATTACAGTATCATCGGATGGATTGTTTATTATGAAATCAGAATGCTACTTTATGGTGCGTTCGTGATATACTACGAATTACTCCCTCTGTCCCTTCCCTCTGTGGATTTTATCAAGATTTTTAGTTTTCGATATTGCGGGATGCCAGAGAGATACTAGTCATTTCAAAATTGTCTGAAAAAAATACAGTAAATTCTTTTAGATGAATCGGTTTGCATATTATTATTCATTCAATATTATTTATCGTCTTCGTGGCCAGCTTCCATAAATCAACAGATCCCATGTCATATCTGCTTTGTGCCATTGTTGTTAGGAGGTAATTACTGTTTTTGTCGATTTCGAATCTAACCTAGCCATTATGTACGCTGTACCGCTATACCCTGTCATGCTGTCACTGCTTAAGGATCGAAAATAACTTATTTACTATAAAATCCAAAGAATCGTATGTAAATTTTCAAGAGTATTGCACTGTAGGTAAATGTAAGCAATACTAAGGACAACGATGTTGCCCCTAACGAGAAAGATTCATTAAGATGCTGACGCACTGCGTGGAAGACCTTTCACACTTCTCTGGTTGCCCTTGACTTGAGGAACACAACATTATGTAAAGTTGATATGTACTTCTATCGCAACAAAAGTGCCACCTAGCTTTCCATTTAAATTTTCAGAGAAAATGGCGCCTTTCCGTTTGTTTTTAAATGTGTCGCCTAGCGGTGAAAATTAAAAGCTAAAGATATTTTGGCCGGTCGCCAACCTTAACCGGACACCCGGTATAGTTAGAACTAAATCCAAATTTTGTATACTATATGAAACGTTTTAAGCTGACATCGAAATATTTATACGGTGCCAAGGTACAGTCCAACAGATTTAAGTTGCCGGGGGGGGGGATTGCGACGCGGTGGCGCCTGCCACAGCCTGCATCTAACTCAGCGCAACAGTGGCGTGGACTTTATTTTACTCTTGGGCATGAATATTAAATAATAACAATTCAGTAAATAATATTCAACGTGTAGATTCTTTGTCTTAATACTATTAAAAAATAATAGTACAATAATAATGACGGTATTAATTATCACTTTCAGATTCAACTTGACTGATATTGTCTGCGAACACTTCATTTTCTAAATGTTAGTCCTCGAGGGATACGTACGTTGCTCAAGAAAAATAAGCACTCTGTCGCGCGATACTCTCCCCCACTACACCAGCCAGTGTAGGAGAAAAACTAGGAGAAACATATAAACTCTTCCTTGTACGCTACTTTCCTGGTGTTCCAAAGATCGCTTTGCCGTTATTTTCCGACGCGCCAGTGTTGCCTTCACTAACTATTATATCTATAGATGTAATAGACACACCCGTTGCAACAGGCGTCTTCATTTTCACACTTTCTTATTTTTAAAATAACAAAATACTCTGTACACTATTTCCCGTGTTTGACTTCGTAAAACACCTTTCCGTTCACAACCCGCCATCTTACCTTTTCAAAAGATCACCGCGGTAACTGAAAATTTTACCTGCGCATTGGTACTGCAAGACCGTCCGATTTCCGCACACATTTGGAACATGCTGTGTTTGATGTAAGTTCATTATATTTATTAATTTCAGCAGCTACCGCCTAATTTAGTACCTCCACCTATACTCGTATGCACAGAAACACCCTTAGTTTTAACGCAGATTAGCAAAAGTTTAGGAAAGCTTAGTAGAATGAAAAGGGTCTGTCGATAACAGGAAAATGTCTGCACCATGACGATAATATCCATCAACAGTTCGGTGCGTTATTTGGTGTTACTAAGCAGCAATATATCCAGAACTTTTTACAGTATTCTAATAAATATGTAATGCGTACAAAGCATATTAAATCATTACCGTAAAGTGCCAATCAGATATTATAAAAAAAATGTTATGAGGGAATTTTACATCGCATACGAGTCTTGCGCTGGCTGGAAATCCTATTAACTGAACATTTCCCTGGCAAATTAAACACGAATCCTCATTATCATTCATCCTTGCAGGTAATTTGCTGAAGAAAACCTTTTATGCTGAAATTTCTGGAACTTAACATAAATAAACAAAGTCCGACCTACGACCACTCTCACTTTATTATTTTATTCCTCCTTGCTCTCAATTATTAGGGTAAAAGGAGAATCGGATCACCCTCTTCCAGAACATGTTCTCTTCACAGACATGTGTCGGGGGTTGTTTAGTTATTGCCTTGCAGAATGTCAGTATGTGCGATAAAAGGGGAAAATGAACAATAATCATCTGGTAAAATTGGTAATAAATTCAACTGATTGATAACTACAAACCGCAGAACAGAGAAAGGACAAAGAGAGTAACTCACAATAAGTATACGTCACTGCTCCAAAAATCACATCAATGCGTGTCTCGGACGTGCTATACAGTGTAATCGCTATCTTCATATTAGCAGCGACTTGGTTCCATTTAAATAGTCAATTTCATAGTACTTGTGAGATAGAGGCAGAAATACAAAGTTGTACCTCATGGTATACAGCCAGATACGGTATACAGCCAGATACCAGAGACTGTTTGTTTATATTTTCTTTTCAACCCGGGTTTGCCGTATGCGTGAAGGTTATGGTTTTGGACAGTTACCTACTTAATTGCATGGAATTTTCACGTAACAAGGATGGTCAGACTTTGAGTTGGTGTTTATATTTAAAAGAGATACTGGTTTGAGCAATTAAAATGTTTATAACAAAAAACGCCAAACTTAATTATCACCAAAATCAATAGGTCTGGAGCATAGGTAATGAAGTCTCTGTCGAGGAACATTTAAAAAATAATTAAAATTAAAGTCGACTTATTTTGACGGGAGTTACCTACCCTGAAATAAAAAATCTGCACTCACATTATATACTTACACAGACGCCAATCTAAAACAACTTTGCTCAACGTTTTAAGGTTAGTTCAATACGAATCTGATCTTATCTCGAACACTTTTCCTTACGGAACATAACAATTCATATTACGATACGAAATGTGGAAAATTTCGGTTCCATTTGATAACCTATCGAGTATCGTAATATGAAATTACGATAAGAGTAATGTACAACGAATTATCTACTATCATCGTGACCACGACCATGGCATTATTTTAAGGTCCAATTTTTAAACGGGGAAAAATTTTGTGCAAATAAAGTATTTAGTAGGCGGCTACATTTTTTACTTACAGCTGAATTCGGCTATACTTTAGTTCAGTGGAACAGAAAAAAGAACTCCTATACTTTTGCTATACAACTAATCGACGTAATTCAGCAAAAAGAAAACTGCAAATCTATTGCTCTGCAACAAACAGTGCAGCAAAAAATACCCACGCTGTTATTCAGTCTATTGTTTCAAAGCATCAAGGTTGCTCTGACACAGAAGTGTCAAATTTATATTTTACTTGCCCCAGAAATTCAAGAGAGCGTTTTGTGTGCATTGTACGTTTCTATGACAACGTTTTTAACTCGCTCGTTGGAAAACATACTATGATTATTAGCTGCCCATACACTAGCGAGTTACTCGACGAATTTGATGCGGCACGAGCCAAGTCGGCCGATAAAACTTTGCATTAATGTGACGAGCCGAGCTTCAACGGTGAAAATGTCGGATCGCGCCGACTTAATCCGCACGTCTGAACTTCCAAAAAGAACCGACGGTTAGTGGTGACTGACGAGTAGACCCACAATTGAAAATTGAAACGTAAAAAAATAGTATAATAAGTATGAATTCTTGTTATGACACACGGTATTTGACAAGATACCAAGAGAGTTTTTAACAGAGTTTATAAACATCTATAGAAGTCGTCCTCTTGTCTTTGGCAAGCAAAATGTAAAGAAAATATGAACAAAAATTTAAAAATAAGGCATACGACGAACTAGTGGATTTTACCAAAAAGACTACCCGATGCTAATCGTGAATTTGTAACAAAAAAATTCAAAATCTGCGTGCGGCTTTTCGAAAAGAAATGAAAAAGTGGAAGCATCTAAAAGAAGCTTAGACCGACCAACAAAAACTTTTAGTTTTCTTAAAATAACACGAGCCGAGCAAAAACTGTTCTATTATAACGAGTTTTGGCTCACTAACGTAAAGTTTTTAACCCGCATATCTAATCGGGAGATCAAATAAGGAGGTGCGAAAAAATAAAGACAGTTTTGGCTTGTGGCATACCTGACTTGCGGATAAAATCCGTACGAGTCAAATTCGTCCGATATATCTGCTCGTATATGGGCAGCTATTAACTACCCGAATAATCCTTATATTATTATGTATATTAATAGCGAAAGTGATTTTACATTGAAACTTTGTTCGCCAGATATCTCATCGAGGACTCTATCGATTTCAACAATAATTATGGACTCTACGGAAAGCTCTAATGCTGTAGATGTGCCTTTTCGGGGGTTTCGGGGTTTAAAAAGCTTTAAATGGTGTCTTTTTGCAGTTTAAAGTTCATTACTTCGTCGGAGTATGAGGTAGAAAATGTAGTTTTTTGTTTGGTGTAACTTAACAACAAACAAATTGGTGGAGACATTTTCCATCAGTCATCAGTAAATCCTTATATATTAATAGGGAAAGTGATTTTACATTGAAACTTTGTTCACGCAGCTGAGCGTATGCGTAAGAGAAGAAAACGAGGTAGGTAAATACCGAGGTAAATACATTATGTTATGTGAAAGTGCACGATTGTTTTTCGATATTATAGTATACTTGCGAACAGGAAGAATACGACGCGTTCCCATGCTATCCAACATAATCGATCCATTAACATTTCCACTGTTATTTTCAAATGGCGTGTGGCGTAGCCCACGGATTCCACTTGTAATAATTGAATTAGGCTTGATAGTAACAAAATTTTTTGGCCTTAAAATAGATACGCAATATTTTAAACGTCTTTTTTCATATTTCTAATAGTTTAGCCACAATGGTTTGTTTGAACAATTAAACTGTTAATAACAAATGAAGGCCTAATTTAATTATTACCAAAATCAATAAGCCTGGAGTCCCCGTCGTGACGCACTTTTCAAAAAGAAAAAATGCATTACAATCTGTTAGTTTTTACAATAGTTATCGAAAGCCAAAGAAATCCGGACACACGTACACACACGCACGCACAGACACTAAAACACGAAACTAAAATAAACTTTTTCTCGAAGTTTTGAAGTTCGTGCAATACGAACGAACACAAATTTTAAAAATTAGTAACTGGAAAACCATTGAAGACAGACAAAAAAACTTATTCGCAAAACTTGTTTCAATTCCGACGTAAAATCAGAAAATATACCAATATGTATTTAGAGTGTCCATACCATTTGAAACAACAAAATTGAATTTATTATTATTAAAAGTTCGCGTCCATTTAGAGCCGTAACCAAATTTTTACGATTTTCAAATGAGTCTTTTTGTGTTACTTAAAGTTTACCAACTATTTAATATCTACTTTAATAAGAATAATGAGTTACAACGTTACAAGACGAGTAGCAAAAGAAAAGTGACACGGAAGTGCATGACTTTCCTGAAGTTGCCCCTTAAACCTAGCTTCCTGCAGGACTCTCAACATAATGTCCTAAAAGTATGTAATAAGCAGGGCTGGCAACACACGTCTAATGGACATCTCACCGTGGAACTCCCTGTATAAGTACGAAATTGCGCACTTACATACTACAATATGTGCTATGAGTACTAAGGTGTATAGGTACTTGAAAACTCGTGGAACCGCTTATAGTCGAAAAATTTGCAATGGCTCGGAAACTTGAATGAGTGATCATCAGAGAGAATCAGAACTGACGTTCCAATTCTAAGATTAAATTATTTCTTTGGATGAAGTAAAATGAGTTTATAAAAAGGCCAGAAAATTAACTAAATTCAAGAATTGCTTCTACGTTCTACTCTATTCAATACAAAACTAATTCATTTAACCAATTTGAACCAGTACATAGGTTAATTGTCCTTGGACAGTTACAGAATTTGCATGCGCTTGTGTAATGAGAATCCTGGCTTCCAGGAAACCTTTAAGGGTAATTTCATTGCATTCACAGTTCAGTGAATTACCCATTCTTCCAATCGGTATTCATGCAGGTTCAATTCATCCCTTAATTGCATTTGGTTCTTGTCTATTGGTATTGCACAGTTTGCCGGTATTAATGTAATCGCAATTCTCTGCCATAGAGATAAGAGAACTAGCTTTCAGGCATGCACATTTTATCGCATCATTTTAAATTCTTTTTGGTTTCTAATTGTCGAATGGGCGTTGAGTCAATTCACACTAGTCAGCAGGAACTAGCAAATAGGAAGCAATACACAAAATTCAAAGTAGTTTATTCAACAAGTTGTTCATCACTACATCGTATAAAACAAAGTCGCTTTCTCTGTCCCTATATCCCTATGTATGCTTAAATCTGTAAAACTACGCAACGGATTTTGATGCGGTTTTTTTTTAATAGATAGAGTGATTGAAGAGGAAGGTTTATATGTATAATAACATCCATTAAATAGTGGAGAAATACTTTTAGTTTTGAGGTTTCTAATGTGATGTCGTAAATAATTACATTTTTTCCGCTTACATTGCAAACGCAGGCTGAACCCTACGAGATTTATCAAAATAATGTACTAAGTATTGTACACATTGAAAAGGTCTACAGAAAACTCCGCGATGGTATATGTCTATCTCTTATGGATATCCCACAATAACATTTTTTTGTCATTTACTTTTGACGACAAATAATGGCTAATTTTCGAAGCGATTTTAACCAATACAGCATTAATCCTTATCCAAATCAAAACTACTGGATTTTAATCATTTTTTCAGTGAGTGACATAGGCTATATATTTTATACCCGTGCGAAGCCGGAGCGGGCCGCTAGTTTCTTATAAACTTGCAATCAAAAGTTGTGGGAATCAAGTCTCAGATTCTAACTTCCAAAGGGGTTGCGATATTTTGATGCAGTTGTAACATTAATTTTGTCTCAAACAGCAATCGAGCGGTAAACAGTGTATTGAAATTCCCTCGTAGAGTATTTGAACGCGGCGGTCCGCTGTACGCGAGCGCATGTCTTCCTTACCGTGTTCAATTTTCGGAAATATCTAGCACTTGATCGCTATCTGTACTGCCGGAGCGTCATTTCAATATTTAAAGGCCATTCATTTTGAAGGTATGTTAAATTTTCAAGTTTCATTTCAGTTATCTAAATTCCGTGTGTATTTCTCCTTTTTTAGATTTGCCGGCCTTTTTTTATTTGTGTTCCTGTTGCATATTTAAGTATTTATCTTTGATTGAATTGCCAATATAAGCTAGGCACTCAATTTAACAAAAAACGCAAACCGTCATCGAGAAGAGGCCCTGAGGTAGTTATCCTTTCCAATAAATTGTCGATTCGGAGTTGGTAACAGGACCAACCCAGGACTCTTCTGAACACAACAACGCGTATCGCAGTCCCGACCCGCAAGAAGGAGCAAAAGGTCAGATTTTTCATTTCGAAATAAAAAGAAAAAACCTAAATACAGACCCAACTTGTTGATTTATTGTACTCTTTTCATTATGTTCATTGTCTGGATTTCAGACGTTTCAATATTGTAAAACCATATGTAAACTCGATAGCGCTATAGTGGGGTACCTCAAAATTTTGTTAAATCTATTAATTGAGTTAACTGTCGGAATTGCTTATCACTTTGTTCAATTTAAATACCATTACTGTGAAACTTATCTAACAAACATTAAACCGTCTATTGACACCCTTACTTTTGAGTCATTTTTCTTGATTTTTAACGAGGAAAAATCAAGTGGCGCCCATTA
This sequence comes from Xestobium rufovillosum, assembly GCA_963966045.1. Taxonomy (NCBI): domain Eukaryota; kingdom Metazoa; phylum Arthropoda; class Insecta; order Coleoptera; family Ptinidae; genus Xestobium; species Xestobium rufovillosum. The sequence goes on from OZ014493.1 coordinate 31,774,177, forward strand.
TAGGGAGAATCCTTCCCCGCGACCCAATGCCCGACTGTAAGAGCACCGGCTACCAGTTGTAGTGTTACACAGTAATAATTGATTTCTGAGACAATTTCAACTTAATAAAATATATCGATTTGTTATAAATAAATTCAAAATTCCCAGTTTAGAAAAGAATCGTATTAAACGATCTTATTCCGGAATCAATTCCGGAATGCTTATATTCAGTGATATTATGCTTGTAAACTGGTCGAGTTAATTACAAACTGTGCCGTGTTGCCGTGAATAATTTTTTGAGTTAAGAGGGATACGTACGTTGCTCAAGAAAAATAAACACTCGGTCTCCCCCACTACACCAGCCAGCGTAGGAGAAACACGAAGAGAAACAGATCTGCCAGCCAGATACGGCCCGAACGTACTCGGCTGTCACCGACTACTGAGGGGCGGTTAGAATCTGCTAGTGGAAGGAGGCGCTCCCGTTTTTAGAAATGGGTTTATTGTCGAAGTAAATTTAATGTAGCTTATTTATTTTCAGTCTAAATGCATTCAAATTTGAAACGCAAGCAATTTAATGTTCATATTATAATGTGCTCTAATTAGTTTTCCAGTATTTGCTTTTTGAACCAAGTTTCTAGCTGCTGAAAATACACCAAAACGCAAATTTCACGTCTCGTTTCTGTGATTATTTACATATTTGTTCTTAATTTGGTTTGACAGAATTGTAGAACAAATCTTCTTCTTTCTGACAAAGAAGAAATTTCTGCAAAATATTTATTAGTAAGAGCTCTACGTTTCGTAATATAGAGCTTGATATCGGCGCTGTTTCCAACGTACGTATCCCTCTTAATGGTATCTGAAAAGGTACACTAGGACCTTAGAGAAGACAGATTTTTTTTCAGTGTAAACAAAAGAAGCGCACAAAAATTCACATTGGATAAACATACGTATTAATTGTTCTAGGACTTGCATGGTACTCTCGTATAAGTGTACGCAGCAATCACAGGCATTGGTTTCATCCTCATCAGTACATCCGAAGCCACCGTAATATAGAAAGCCTGTACCCTGCGCTGGTGACGTCACACGCGGTTGTAGGTTTCTGTCTGGGGTAGAGTTTCTCGGCTTAATATTGGGAAATAGTAATTTTTATTTAATGAATTGTAGTTTCGTAATTATATTACTGTCAATACGTTAAGGGAATGCAATTATCTAGGTAAAATAATCTATTAATAGTTAAAACTTAAGACAAAACGGCACTGCAAAGAGTCAACAGCTTTGGTAAAAGAGTAGAAGTAGGTCACCAATTTCTTTGTTCTTCTTTAGGTGTAATAGTCAATAATGTAGGGCTTACTAATTATATTGCCTCGTTTTATTAAACAAGTGTATTGAAGACAAATAAGAAGCCCTTAAATAAAAAAACTAATTTCTAGTTGGGCAAATGACTAAATTAACATATTCGGTGAATACGTAATTTTCTTCTTATTATCAACCCTAATTGTTCCCTTAAAAAACAATGTTATCAAACGCCGATCTATTCAATACTTTTTCTACACAAACTTTTATTTGATTTGAGCCACTATTTTCCCTAATTTCAACCAGCTATTAGCTATATAGAGAACTGTGCCCTAACAAACCCAAACATAGTAATTGTTATAAGTAATAACTAAGAGCAAATCGGAGAGAATGTTTATAGAAAACTTTAAAAATAGTGCCTTTTTCTAGTGTTTATAGTTGTTCTGTATGACGTTAACTTTCATTATTTGTTTTGCACGTATCTACTAGGTACTGAAAATTTTGCTCGCAGGAAATTTTGCGACGAATGGGACGTAACAGCAATTCGAATTTAGCTTGTGTTTTTGGGAAATCGTAACACGGACACATTTTTTCACTTGTACGAACGTAATTGCTCCTACACAAAGGAACGCAACAATATTTTGGCATCTAAAGTTGTAAAATTAGTTACTTGTTCAGTTATAATAAAAAATGTAATATGTTGCTATTGCATTATTATAGCATTCTTATGCAGCAATACGAATAGTTGCGACCGGGAGCGCCTGGAGAGCCACCACCGTTTGTGACGTATCATTCGAGGAGTGGGGCGATGTGCTAGGCTTTCTATATTACGGTGGCTTCGGTACATCGCGCATGCACCCACATAAATGAAAGCTAAACTGACGCCACTTAGACGCAAGCTGTTGAACAGCTGCAGAAGAATAGACTTATCCATTCAACTACTCCGCTGGAAAATACTCGCTGGGCATTACATTACCCAAACGTAGACTTTTACGGTAATGAAATGCGCGCAACCTACTAGTATGCCATTCAGCAACCTACTGAACTACAGGGTGTTTCAGGAGGAATGGTACATACTTCAGTATGTTATAGTATCGTTCATTTTGAACAAAAAAGTTCATACATATGAACAGATGTCGAATTTCCAATGGCTGTTGAGATACAGCAATTTTAATGTAGAGCGCATTGCAGAGCAATTATCCAGTACACTGCTGTAAAACAATTGTCATTTGACATTTAGCATTATTAGGATTGGCCACCATGGCCGATCAATTGGCCAGCTAGGTCTCCGGACTTAACTCCATTAGATTATGGGTAACGGGGAGGAATGAAAAATGATGTTTATAGAGAAAAATAGGCACACGTGATGAATTAATCGCCCATATTATGGTCGGTGCTACAAAAATAAAGGAGCGCCAGGAAGAAATGCAAAGTTTTCGGTGGAATTTTTGAGCCATTCCTCTAAAATCTATACTTTATTTTGTATATCAAAAGTTAGTTGCCAGAATTAACGAAGTAATAAATTCGTTTATGCAGTAATTCAGCTGGCTGTAACTCAGGAGCCATTGAGAATTGGACAAGTTTTCATATGGACTTTTTTTCAAAACGAGCGATACTATAACATACTGCAGTATGTACCATTCCTCCTGAAACACCCTGTATAGAGCATTATTATGTAAACGATAAAATCTTGCTAGTGAATGCGCCCACAACCTACTAGACCGAGTTCACTGGCATGTATAAATAATGTGCCTTAATATTAGAAGCTGCACGAAAAATGTGACGACACGCAACTGGAACTCGAACCCAGGTTTCCCACTTGCAGTTGCGTGCCGCTACATTTTTCGTACAACTTCTAATTAAACATGTTCCTCTCATGACGAGTATAAGCCGGAAATTAGAATATGTCTAATGTGCCTTAGATTAGCCTCTCCTGTGTGCACTGTTCTTTTATTAATATTTGAAAAATTGTAAATGAAAGTTCAACAGGTTTTTAAATGGAACATTCTATATGTTTTCGTCCTAGTGGATGCAGACTCATGATGGGGATACCGTAAATAGATAAGGTTAGCAATAGGGAGGTATTAGAAAGAGTTGAAGAAAAGCGAAAGGTATGGAGGACAATAAAGAATAGGAAAGATAGGATGGTAGGATGGTAGGACACCTTCTAAGACACGAAGGAATAGTTCGCGACATCCTGGAGTCAGAGAAAGGAATAAAAAGAGGTAGGGGTAGGCCTAGATTAGATTATTGCTTTCAAATGGTTGGGGATGTAGGATGTCATCATTGGTGTTGCAACACACCTGATAGTTCGCTCCGTCTTCTAACGGATACCTCACCGACCCGCTACCCCGCCAGGTGTAACTTTTGATCTGCATTGTCGGACTCTTAGCGAAAGTTGCTAAATTGCAACTTCTGTACCTAAATTTTTAAACACAACATCACTACCAGAAATTAAAGACAATGTCGGAACAATGAAGGTAATGGATATTATTGACCATTATTGGTCAACTTAACTGATTATTACGAGTATAATGGGAACATACCAAGCTTTAGAACTTTAATGTCATCCATATCTGCCAATTGTTTCCGTATAACCATTAAGTATTTTAAAGATTAAATACATGCCCTTAATTCTCTTGTTGGTATACAATTTATATAGCAAAAGAGTTGCCTATTAACATTCCGCAAGACGTTGAGTACATTTTTTTGACTCCACTAATCATTACAGATGTTTCCGCCACTAACTGAATTTTAAAGGAGAGTCTTTTAAGTGAGGCAATTAAAATTCATTTCTTGCCCAAATTACAATTATGATATCTCACCAAACGGCTTTCGCGTTCAGTGGCCTCTTCGCAATTCTATTAAAACCCCACCGGTACATAATTAGAATTTTCGAAATGAATATCACGTAAGCCTTCCGAATTACAGAAGGGTATTAAAAGCGGCGGCAACACCTTGCAAACGCGGCAGTGACATCTTCCTCTCGGTTCGCCGAATATTATACCACGTTATGGGTGCGTAAAGTTAAACTTTTCCCGCGGAATAATTATTAAATATAAAAACTTCTTAGTTATAAGTGACATAGGCTTTGAGAAACTTGGGACCATATTATAGTACTCTTCCGTTGGTAATGTAGATAAGAAGCCTGCTTTGCGAATGAATTTTTAAAATTTCTCTCCGGCTTCTCCTTCTATTTTATTTTAATTTACGAGTAATATGTATCTACTATATTTGAAAACTGTGTTTCAAAACAAGATCGCGATTTTTTTACAGAGTCAAAAGACATAAATGTCGACCCAAAGGCGGTTATTTAAAATATGGAGATAAGAATACTAAGGCAATATTTTTATTTTATTATGATACATGACATTTTTATAGGTTTCATAAGGATGAAGAATAAATAATACTCTTTTATTTTTAACTTTTAAGGAAGCTCTCGATCTAGATTCAATTGAGATTCAATTGTGAGCAAATGCAAATTTATTTTAGATTCCTTTTGGTCCTCGCTCTTAGAACCATCCCAACTTTGAAATCTCAAATGATAACCTTATGCATCGTGATATAGTAAAGGGTTGACTTGGTCATACAGAAACAGCATATTATTCTACGAGTGAATTATGGTGGCTATTATTAACGAGGCGAGAGTTTAATTCATCCGAGTTACTAATAGCCGAAACTCAAGAGTGGGACACTTTACTTTACCTGCAAGAACTCATTGGAAGTCGCACTTTTACGGCCACATCAGACCCCTTAGTAAAATGCAGGGCTCAGGAAATTATTTATTTTGGTGACGTTTCAATGGGGATAGAGGACTGAAACTTTTACAAAACATATACCAACGTGTGGGCTTTCATGAAATAATAAAATTTTAGGGAAATATTTATAGCGGCCAGCGAAAATTGCAATTTACCCAAAAAAGTAGCAAAGTTTTTCAAAGAAAACTGCTATAGCGGAGATATGACACTAGGCGACTATGTTACCGATTCTCGGGGAACGAATAATCCAGAATTTCCGACGGTATCTCGAAAACTGTAAGTACGGTACGGCCTTAAAGAGGCCGATATTCTAAAGAGGCAAAAAAATTCGTCAAAGTTTAGATTTTCTTTGCGACCCCTTGAAAACACTTCGGACTCCGAAGTTCGAAGGGATGAAGGTGGATCGGGTTGATGCGCCTGTTTATTTTCCATCAGCAGACGTCAGATTTGCGACCTTGGGGCGATTTGTAAAAGGGGAAACCGAAAAGTTGCACTTATAACATTTCTCACGCCGTGAAGGATGCGGCGGAATGAAACGCGCAAAATAGCACTTGGTCGTGTAGAGCATGGCAAATTCATTCAGGAAAAGGCACAAATTCATTTTCCGCACCCAGAATTCTACCGCACTTTAAAAAATAATGCTGGTTTTTGAGGGTAAATAAACCCCGATCAGGGGCTACTTTGAAAAAATACTGTCTGCTGGATTACACAACCGATTTACATTACATCTGATAGTTTTCGCAAAAATGAGGGGAGTCGAAAAATGCAGCCTTACCTTCGGATACCACTGGCGGTCAGAAGATATTTTTAAGAAAAATTGGAAAGAGCAATGAGATACTATAAAGTTCAAGTCTTCATCTCCAGTGACTAAAAAGCGTAAATACAATATTAAATCAGCCACGGCGTCTCCAAAAGCGCATTTTTGGGAGCATTCCGAGCCGAAAATGCACCCTTCTAGTTTTTCTTTAATAACTTTTTCAAATGTTGACCGCTTTAAATTTTCTTAATAGATATCGAAAGAGCGAGTTTCGGAAAACTCGTGTCTTACCACGAAACATGTGGAGACTCCAGCAGGAAAGGAAGACGACCTCAAGAAAATGAAAGATTTCGTAAAACACGTACTTTTTAATAGCGTCTTGCAACCTCCGTATAACCATTTTCGACAAATCTAAATCCACAGGTGTAAAGTGAACGTAAAGGGCCGTCGACCCGTGCAAAAGATATCCGACTTGCGAATATATTAATTTGACTTCCAAAAAATTTTATCAAAAAGTGCGAAACTGAGACAATTTCAGTAAAATCCCAAAATCTACCCCGACATTTGCACTCCTCTAGGGGTGGAGACACGATGTAGCGGCCATCCGCATATATCGAAATGTAATCTCGAAAGGGTGTAAACTTTATCAAAAGAGAACGGGACGGTGTCTGAAAATTACCCCGGTGATGATGCAAATGTTGGAAATTTTGACGAAAATTTGACAGTTGGGAGTTTGAACAAAAGATTTCGCGATCGTCAGAAATTTATGTTGACCGTTTTCAGAGGCAAATTTATACCCTTAAACGTCTACCGATCAAGATGAAACTTCTTTACGGGCCGCATTGTAATCTCATCCTTCGAACCGTATACCTTTACCCGGTCCACCTTTCACCCCTCGCACGAGTTAAGCATCTCCTTTTCGATGTTTTTGACCTCAAAAATTTGTAAGATTTCGCGGAGAAAATTATTTCCGTAGCAACTGGTGCTCAAGGGGGATGATTTTCGGAAATTTTCCGTGCGATCTACGGAATCCGCTTTCAAAATTATCCGACGCCCCGCGGTATGGCCGCGGGTATAAAAACTACCCTTAATTTGAGGGTGCTTGTCGTTCAACTTACGCGTTCGGGATTCACTTTTGTGGCCGAAAAAGCTGGCGACGTCCGTTTTTCCGCGTGGTTTACCGGTTCTTCTGGGTGCGATGGAACATTTTCGACCCCTTCCGGTACACCGAGTTTGGTATCGCTTGACAACAGGGTGTTTTAGTGAAGATGGAACAATCGCAAAGGACGCGCGGAGGATGCGCGAGTTACCCTTGAAAATTTCATCCCGATTGACACACTTCGAAAACATTTTTACGATTTTTCACTTTTCCGCCCCTTTGGTGTAACGCACGGGGTGACGTCACGGGACCTTCCATCTGATCGATGTGCCTAAAAATGTCGATCCTTTTAAAAATATCTCCGTTTTAAAGAAACTTTTTAAATTTAAAATTTTTATTTGCGGACTTTTTCTGCGTAAAAGCAACCTCGATATACTACATTAGGAACTTTTTGATTGGTTACAGTCCATTGACTAACAAACCTTATTATACGTTCCAAAACGCACAAGTAATGAACGTATTATTTAACGATTGAATATAATAGTATATTACGCAATGGGCATGGAAAGTGACAAATTTCATACGAGCGTGAAATCACGCGAGTTATAGGAAATACACTTTCCATCGAATTATGTACACTATTTTTCCCACAACCCTTTAAGAAGACCAATTTATTCATAAAACAGTAGCTTTATTTTGTTTGTTGTCTATGTTAACAGATATGTCAAAATTTCCAAAGTGGCCTACTAACTTACTATGAGCATAATTTCTAATAATTCCGACCGGCTCATGAATGACACGTTGGTTTGTTCTCTTGCCCGCCAATTCATAAATGACCAGTTCGTACCTAAAACATTTAGGTCTTTCACGGAGTAGCCATTAAAATGTTCAACTGCCGTACCTTTTAAGAAATTTTTCTGATAAAAAATTATTGGATTTAAAAAGAGACGCGACGGGATATTTATTCAGTGAACGTCAAAGCTGCCTTCAAAATTTGAATGAACCTGTGCGATTTTCAAATATTACAGCACAGTTGCGAGTTTAGCGCACGGGCAACGCAATTGTCAAGTTTCCGGCCTACTATGCTGTATGAAAAGTGCCGCTTTCCTAGGGGGTCGAGAGAAAAGTATCTTATTACATGTTCAACATTGCTTGCTAAAGATTACAAACTCCAATGTCTGTGGAACTTTTCTAAAGGTTTCGTGTGCAGTCTACACGCATTCTTGAGTTATTATAGCTTTGAGATCACGAGTTTTGAGTTTCACAACAAGCTCGCGACTGTTTCTGGTTTTAATCAAATAACAAAATTCGCCGGGTGGTCAAGCAACGATTCTTTCCTGTTTCGAATAATAATTTACTATTTTTTCTAGTCAATAATTACTGAGATAATTAAGAAATAATTACCTGAACAGAACAAATAGGTGCAAGTTGCACCTGTTGCCACCCTTTCATCTAAACAGTGAATTCCCAAGTTTTAGTTATTATAATTGCCTCTCACCTCGTTAACCTTGTTTGTATAAAATATGTATATGTATTATTTTGAAATATTCAAATGATTCTCACGTAATCCCTTCCTTATGAATTTATATGCAAAACTAAGCCTATGAAATTTATATCGCAATACCTATGTTACAGATTCATAGCGAAATCCTGTAATAATAACTCCAACTGCTATATGCTTGGGGTACAATTTCTATTTGCATTTCCTAGAATTTTATTGTGATTACATTGTATTCAGGGAAAACAAAGCTTTCTGGTGAAATATATTGTGGGGTATCCTGCAATGTTAACTTTAATCGATAAAGAATAGGTGGAATTAGCCTGAAGATAAATTGTGCACACGCAGAATCAAGAATATATATAAATTTCCCGCTCGACATCTTGAAGATAAATGTTAAACTTCAAATTCCACTAAAATCTCGCCGATGGATAAAAGAGAAATCGTAAAAAAGCTCCTTTTTGAAAGCTCATATTCAACGAAAAATGTGAACCACTTTTGTAAACTGCCGGCGATTTTTCATGTACGCCCGAAGTAACTCGTAAAATTTCTATTTTACGCGTAAAAAGCGCATATGAAATAAAATATCTGCACGTTAGTAAAAAAATACAATATCATACAACGTGACAGATTTAAAAGTAATATCAGTGAGTTGCATCGCAGCATTTTTGAAACATAAATTTTAATAAAATGTAATGTGCGTTTCAGTGGAAATACTAAAGAGATTTTGTGAATCTTTCCATGAAAGCTTGCCTGGAATTTTGCAATCGTTTATGACAACGTATCTTGAAAGTTGCGGTCACATAGAAGACCAAAAAATACGACTTTTCGTGTGCTAGTACAATCTACATTAAACTCAAATGGTATAGGTATAACGTTGACAAATTTTGTAATAAATTTAAAGACTTTTTGCACGAGTACCTACCACATAATATACATAATTGAAGTAAGCGTAGACTGTCACAGTGCCATGTACCTTCTGTTTTGCCGCTCCGAAATTCTGTATCTCTTGCACGCCTGCGGTTACAAGACATACCCTTGCTGAATATTGGACGCTTTCACATGTTGAATAAATATAATTCAAATTACAATATCCTATTTATCATTGACAGCCAGCTGCAATTATTTTACTTCTTCTCTATTTTGTAGTCACAAACTATTTCATTTTGACAAAATTGTCGTGTCTACAGTGTGTTAAATTTTATTGCTCTCCATTGCTCTTTGTTATTGCTGAAAATAGAGAGAAGGCTAAATGGGGGGCGCGAATCAATATTTAGTCAAAAAATTAATTGTATGTGGAAACCTACATCCTTTCCTACGAAATTCTCCTAAAGTAGAACACCCTACACCCAAAGTTACTTGCGAACAGGCAGCACGGATGTTTTTTCCGATACTGAACGCCTAAGTACTTTGTGGGGTGCCTCAGTCCTCAATGTAGTGTAGTGTGCGTGTAGTGTGCGTGGATGTTTTTCCGATTTACAATTTTTGCTGACGATACTAGTATTTTAATAAAAAAAATAACGATGTGAAACGTATGAACAGTATGAAAGGTATGAAATCATTTTAAAAGTATTGAAATGATTTGAGGCTAATCGTTTTGCCTTATTACATGTATAAGCTTCACAAAGAACTTTAAGTAGCTCAAGAAGCGAAGTGGCTATATGTTCAATGTATGCAATTCCCACAGACAATTTTAAAAATATGTAGCTGGCTTAGAGCGAAGTTCACATGGATGCCAAAGCACTCCCTGGACTAGCACTTAACTTTACAAATCACATTCAATTACAATAAACATTATACGTAAGATATTATGCTATTCAGAACAGACAGCGACACCTGATAGCGGGAATAAGAGTCGCCAAGGGCAAAATTGATAAAACAGTCCGTGATATCATCAATGCACCTCTCCATCAACGATGACGCCAAATCTGCTAAAAAAAGCTTGTCAGAATCTGCAATGTCACAAACTAAAGCTCAAGACAAATGTTTAGTGCAGTATCAGGAAAGAGCGATCTAAGATTTTTGGTCAATATTCACTGTTCCGGCTATCGTTTTGACAGTAACATGCTTGTGTTCCATCACTAATTTCTCGACTTTGACAGCTACATACCTCTTCTTGTCTTCTCTGCATACATACTTATTGTCTTCTTTGCTGTTGCAGATCGTACAATCCTTTCGAAGTTCTCTTTGCTACCCTTAAACTCATTCACTCATCGACGTACAGGTTAGGAACCTCTTAGCTATTTCACTAAAATAGACATAATTCTTAGATAGATAAGTTTAAAGCGGTTGCGCAAGGAGTGGGCTATATGAAAGTGTAATATCTATCTGCAACTCTTTCGATTTGCAATTCGGGACCTAAGTGCCTCCGTCATACGTCAGATTTTCATTCCAAACAAAACAAAAGCACGTGCCATTTGACGTTTATCGATATTATTTACAACGTCTTAAACTAGTTTTTGCAATATAATTATAGACGTTTTGCAGTGAAAACAATTAATTTTCAATTTGTGTGTTGGGCTTACGTGGAAAAACTTGAAAACGACTATAATTATATTTCGGAGGTTAGGTTAAAACGTCAGAAAGCACGTGGCTTTGTTTTGTTTGGAATGAAAATCTGACGTTTGTGACGCGCCACTTAGGTCCCTAATTAGACTTTCAAGGATACAAGAATAAATACATCTAGGATCATTAATTTTGTCATATATCACGTTTTCATCAATTCTTCTATTTGCATTGAAATTTATTTGCATGATATTTCTGGAAAGTATCTGCAATGGACATATTATCTAGTTCAAGGGAGAGTATAAATTTCGACATTCATACACGGTAGAATGCGCTTTAGTAATCCACAAACCCTAGATATAGGAGAATTTATATTCAATTTCAAGTGGATATAAGTAGATGAAGTGAATGTAAATTTTCGATAATGCTAAAGTCTACAAACTTCCAACATTTCAACAAGTTTATAGTCGGAAGTATTTCAGATTTGATATTTCTTGAGTGTACTAAATTTCGCTTTTCAATCAGTTATCTTACAGACAGAGAGAGTAAAAAGTGAAGTTCACCAATCGACAGTGAAATAAGTGCTTCAACACATAAAATATGGAATTTAGATGCGGGCATTTTGTCATCAGTTGTTGTATGCATCCGCCATATTTGCCTTCAACTTAATGACGTCACGAATTTCTATACCAGTGGTCCCCAAAACGTGCGCAATGACTAACCATGTTTTATAGTAAGCCAAGAGTGTCATTTGCCAGGAATTAAAAATTTGAGCGCCCAAACAAAAGATTTCCTAATCAGGGCTCAGATTCGAACGTGTGCACATCTGAAGCGATTTGTCGTCAATTGTAGACTAAAATTAACGAAGCTTATTCTTATTATTTCTTTATTAACTACTGTAATGGTTCCTATACCTGATGCTCTTTTACTTTTCTTTCATTATAGTCTAAAATATAGTAACATAATGTAAAAACTCACTACACCTTGTTGTTAATGATCCACTTGGAGATAAATTGGATACCGAATGGGACCGTTAAGGATGCAATCGAGCAGTTACGACGACAACTTTCCTCGTAACTAGCGCTCCTGCAACCCTAACTAGTACTATCGTCATCTACTCGTATTTACTAACTTTAAAGCTGCAAAATAACAGCAACTGTTTATGAGTGATGTCACTGGAAACTAACATTTGTAATTTTCCGTCTTTCAAACAAATAAGGGGGTTATTTGGTATTCTACTATTTACTTACGAATATTCTATATGAAGTTCAAAACCTGACAGTGACACTGTCATTGATTGTCAGTGTACTTCTGCACATGCGCACTTACGAAATGAAAAGGTCTATTGTTCAAGTTATTTCCAAGTTAAGTTCTGGTGCAAACAGTTCAAAAGGGACTGGGAATCCATCCAGGATAACCCAAGAAGTGGGAGGCCTGCAGAAGCACGAACGCCACAGGTGATCGAAAAGGTTGTTGAAGTGGCGCGAGCGTTAAAATTATTACTAGGCACTGGGATATCAGAAACAAGTGTTTTCAATAGTTTTCATGAAGACTTGGTAATAAGCAAGGTGTCGACGCGATAGATCCCCAAGCTTCTCTCTCCTGAACAAAAGTTGTGCAGGAAAAAAATTTGCACGGGGAAATCGGCTGCTTTGTCTGGAGACTTCTTATCTAAAATTTTGACTGGAGATGAGACTTGTGTACATTACTGGGACCCATCAACGAAGCAAAAGTCCATGCAGTGGGTTCATAAGGGCTCTCAACCACCAAAAAAGGCAAGGACCCAATTTTTTCCAGGGAAGATGATGGCGAAAGTTTTCTGGGACACTGCTGATTGAATACATGGAAAAGGGGACTACAACAAATGGTAATGTGTACAGAGAAGCTATCAAGAATCTCTTCCGCATACCATTTGCGTGCAGGAAACAATCAATGAATACGGTTTTGAAGAACTTGCTCATCCATCCTACAGTCCTGACCTGGCTCCCTGTGACTATCTTCTCTTTCTATACCTCAAAAACACTTAGGTATGGGGGCACCGGTTTTCGCCGAACGAAGAGGTGAAAGAGGCTGTAGAGGCATATTTTTCAGAGTTACCGATAGATTTTTTCCAACGGATAGCTTTATTGGAGAAACGTTGAAACTTGACAGTCAAAAGACATCGAAAACCTTACATTCAATTTTTTATTAAAATTATATGTTTTCTTATCTTGTTTATATTGATAAAATGGAACACTTGAATTAATATTTGAAGATTATTACCATTTTGTATCCTCCAAAGTCCTTCTCTGCATAACGGTAACTTCAAAATTAATATTAATAATTATTAGAGATATTTAAAATTAAATTTTGCATGGAATGAGCCTTATTAATTGTATAGGTAGTTAGAAAGCGCCAGACGGCACACTAAATGCGGTTAAATTAAACCAAACTGTTACACGTTAACTTTATTATTTGTTCGGTACAACCGTAGACTACGGTACAACTAACTTGTTTTATGTAAAGCTTAATTTCCAAGTATAACAGCCATTCGCAATTCCAAATTCATCAGTGAAATTTATAGGGCAACGTTACTTTTTGTTTGAAGGGCACAACTTTCGAGGGTATGTTTTGAGGGCAGCTTAGGGGATTGGTTTTTAGGGGGAGATGAAACAGTTAGGTTCGGGACGCAAATTGTAGGAGCTTCTCAGTAAATTGACTATCCTTCCCCACCGAAGGAAGTTACGTTGAGTAATATTAACAGTTTGATGCATGTTTAATGAGGTCCTACTACAGAATAATTAGTCTGGAGAGTGACTTACATTATGTATAGTAGAGATCGCACAATCACTCACTTGGAAAGCTTGTAGAGTAGGTATTACGCAGGTACATAATATGTTTATGTAAATACAATGAAAATAAGTGGTGCGATCCCACTTTTTCTCTTAAATGTTAATGCACAGAGTGTCCTATTTTCGTTATGATTTGTGGGTTTTTCATAGATGCAGCAGAGATAGAGCCTCGGGGTTATCGCGAACTTCAGCTACTTTCTTGGGTATAATAGAAAGCTGAAACCAGAATTTGGATATAGTTTTTAGTTTTCGAGAAAAAAAATAATATTGATTTTTATCGATTTTCAAAAATTCTCTACAATTCTTTTTGTACTAAGCAGACTAAAACTGTTAAGATTGATTCCTATAGAACTTTTTCCAAGGAATTCAGTGGCGTACGTATTTTTTTTCTAGAGAGCGTATTTTTTTAGTTATGACATAAATCTGAATTTTTTAAATGGAAACCACAGCAGGCTTTGGTCAAGTTCGAAAGGCCTTTTTTTAAGCTAGCAAAATATATATACTTTTATATTGTTATTTCAAAAAACGGCAAAGATTTTGATACTTTTTACCTTTAGAAAATATAAGATAGTTAGGTACCTGTGATTTTATGTTAGCAACTTTTAATGACAACTAAAATAAAAGCAACAAAACCAGAAAAAACAGCAAACAAAAACAACAAACAAAAAAATTATAGGAACTGCTCAAATTGATTGCCATGTTTTTCACCACATAATCTACATCTTTTAGTTAATTTTAATAGATTGATGGCATTAACTAAAAAAATACGATGGGCTTGCAAATATCGGAAAGCTGCATGTGTTGCCTCTGCTAGCTCGGCTTGATTGTTGTATCTTCGTATGTATATTTTTTCTTTTAAAAAATGCCCAAACAAAAAAGTCTAATATACTTATATCCGTTGATCTTGCAGGCCACAATATAGGTCCATTTGTACCTAACCATCTACCCGGAAAATGAATTTTCTAAATAATTTCTAACTATTGCAGCATTGTCTGTAGGGGCACCATCTTGTTGGAAATATACCCTGTTTATGTTTATTAACGGAACATTTTCCATTATCGCCTCTGCGTTAATATTCAATAAATTAATGTATCTCAATCCCGTTAAGTTTCCATCAAAAATTTGGTATGCTAGTTGGCCACCCAAAATAAAACACGAAACGTTAAATCCAAAACGCCCTTGCATCTGACGTTCAAAAGTTTGGAGCTGATTTGTATCAGACCAGTGACGCACATTATGCCTGTTAAATAATCCAATGCTGCTTATGTGAGTTTCATCTGTCCAAATTCTGGATTTTCTTGAATTTTATTTAAGTACCACCTACAAAAATTAAGCCTTCTTTCTTGATCTCCCGGGAAGAGATGGTGAATAATTTGAATTTTATATGGCCCATATTTGCCTTTTTAAATATTTTTTTAACTTTTGTTTTGGAAACACCAACTTTGTGATTCGATTTCGTGACAACAAGTTTTTGGTGTCGTCTCAACCAACGATAAAACATTTATTTCTTCCTCTTCCTTATTGTCTTTATTATAAATTTTTTTCTAGGTTTATTGAATGACCCATATTGAATTAAATTTGATTTTAATCTCGAAAACATCATTTTGCTTGGTTGCCTTTTTTCTGGGTATCTAAATTTATTAAATCGATGGATAGGTATTATACTGGAAATGGGTATCTAGGAATTTTTTGTGTACCTGTTGAGATATAGATCCATTGATTCATTTACATTCTCATGACATTCATTGATAACAGCAATTATGTCGTATTTTTCGAAATTTTGATAATTTTGAAGTGGTATTATGTATATACTAAGTATAAAAAATTCAACTTTATGTCATAACTCAAAAAATGCGCCCCCTAGAAAAAACTACGTACGCCACTGAATTCCTTGAGAGAAGTTCTATAGGAGCCAATCATAACAGTTTTAGTCTGCTTAGTAGATACAAAAAGAATTGGAGTGAGTTTTTGAAAATCGATAAAAATCAACATTATTTTTTTTCTCGAAAACTAAAAACGATATCCAAATTCTGGTTTCGGCTTTCTATTATACTCAAAAAAGTAGCTCAGATTCGCGAAAACCCCGAGGCTCTATCTCAGCTGCTTCTATGAGAAACCCCCAAATCATAATGAAAATAGGACAGCCTGTACGTACATCAAGTAGATTTCATTATTTTTCTGACACAAATATAAGATCATCAATGACAGACTGATTTGCGAAATCGCCATTTTCTACGTTCATTCATCAGTAAATACTCTTGTTTGGAGCCTGCCTAAAATAAGAAGAAATGCTGTGAATCCCAAAGTTTAAAATTTGATTTCGATCTGTTGGACGGTATGTTAGCCAGATCTCTACACATATTGACGAACTGACATCTATAAAACTCGTTTTATCAAAGATTTGTAGGAACCACCCTACTAGCATTTCTGTAACAATGTATAAAAAATTATTTCACGAATGTCGCCGTTACGTAACTGAGGAAAAAAATATTACAACTTTCTACAAACGCGTACTTCCGTAACTGCTACGTAATAATGTTTCATGGTTCATGGATGTGACTTGTTATGTCTTCAACACTAATTTACCGATTCACCATAGCTAATGTAACAAAGGTAATTTTGAGTCGTTACAATTACGTAACAAAGTAACAACTAGAAAACCGCGTTATATCTTCTAAGTGATGTTACGACTTAGTCACAAAAGGAACTTTGGTGTCGTAACCCGGTTACGGTAACCGTGATGAAACCGCACGACTTTGGTAACTTTCGTAACTTTGTTTCCCCTTTCGTAACTTTGTTACTTCTTTTGTAACTTTGCTTCGTCTTTCGTAACTTTGTTACGATTTTAGAAACTTTGCTACGCAAATTGGGTAATTTTGTTTCCACACCAGAAACTGCGCGACGTCCTTGTAGCAGAGACGTAATGTTCCGTAACTTAATTACAACAACCATTTTGCTTCGTTGAAGGACGACAGCCGTGATGGCAAAATCAGGTATCGTGTAAACGGGGTTTCTTAATTTCTTATTTTTGGCCACAGGTGCATGTGCAAGGTGATTTTTGAGTGTTTGTGAAGCTGGTTGAGCGCATATAATTTTAAGTTCAATTTTATTGAATAATCTATTTTTTTCTTTAATTTTTCTTTTGAGAGTTTCTATAATTATTTTTGAGGCGCCTTTGTTATTTTGTAGGTTTTACCCCCAATATTGTCAATAAAATCAGAAGCGTTATAATTTGGAAACCCCAGAACAATGTCTAAATATTACATATCACTTTAGCACATACCTATTTTTACAAAACATCCATTCCATGACGAAAGCTACAAACCATGAAAAACGGAATGTGTCGTATGACCGATTAATGAGTTGACACGATGTTTCGCATTTTATGTATAAACCCTACACTTAGTTACACAGATATAATAATAAATTTAAGTACTCCGCATTTCATTTTCTGAATACCGCAATATACCTACTACTACTATACAACAGCAAAGTTTTTGTATAAGTAGTAAAATCCTTTAAAATAGCTTCTAAGGTTCTAAGATGCAAAAATTTCAAAAAAAAGTCCGGGGAAAGAACTCCCCGACCCTCCACATCAGGGTGCCTCCCCTCCTGAACACCCTTCTTATTTCATGCGTGCTATTCAATGAAGTTCTGTCCGGTGTGCCATTTTGCCCCAGTCCGACTCTGATTTCTAGTCATACTAAAAAATATCGCATTTCTTTTTTCTGAAATATAAAATGCGTGCGCCAGATAGATAATACGTAGGTAATTTGTGGGCACAAAATTGATAGGTACACGTACACACGTTATGTATGGAAGCTGTTTTGTTTTCACTAAGTGTTTCAAAATATGTACGGACCCATATTGCTAATTTAAGACGCACAAACTTTCTATTTCATCTGTAAGGTTGTTTCCAAAAATCCGAAAATATACGGGGCGATCTGGATGTCGTATTTACAGAATAATCACATAAAAATAATAATAATTATAAATCATGTACCTTACCACGTGAGAAGACAATACCTGCTTATTCGAGTCCCTATCTCGTACACGTCTTAGGCGTCAGTGATATGCAACAATGAAAACAAATACACTTTTACTGATCTGAATACAGTGATCAATATAATATGAACTCACCGGGGGGGCCCCGCCCCGTCCCACGATGTCCTGGGTCACCTAAATGGATGAGAGGGTAGCGTGCACCTTAATTAATCCTGAAAAACTATTTACACAAACGAAACAACATAGTATAGTTCTTAAACACCCAACCCGTCTAGCGCTAATATAGAAGATGTTATGGGGCCTAATTGCGCTGATATAATATAACAACTAGATATCTTAAGATTACACAGTTCAATAGATATACACAAAGATATACGCTTCGATGGGAACCACCTTAGGACTCCCCTGCTAGCAAACTATAATTAGGCACCACCTTAGGACTGCCTCACTAACTAACGCCGGGCTCCACCTTAGGATTGCCCTCTTACTAACTACCGGGCTCCGCCTTAGGATTGCCCTTTATACACAGAATATTAACCTTGTAAACACTTTCTTATTATTCTAATTAAATGGCCAACACTATAATTGTTAAATATTTACATACCAAGAGTCGACTATTACGCTTACTCAATAAGATTCTTTATACAGCTATCCCAATACGGGCTGAAACCAAAAACAACACAGAACACAGAATAATAAGCACAAATAATCACTGTCGCCAAAAGACCACTTGTACTCGCTTCCAATATTTGTCAATGACTAATAATCATCCCCGCAGTTTGACCAAGCCTTCGTCAGCTTCCGCGGTACCAATACGTGACCTAACTCAAAACATCAGTTTTTAAAATAACCGCCGTGGTCCTTTACGAAATGTTTTCAATTGGGTTACTCATATTGTTTAATTTGCAGTTGTGGATATTTAAACTATATTTCTCCTATAAATATTTGTCCCCTTACATTCGGCCAATCCTGACCTGTTATCGTCCTCGATAACCACACTCGCATGGGTTATTCTGAGTCCACCTCTCGAGGGAGTGGTACTCCATCTTCCTCGTCGTCACTATCGTACGAATCTGATACTCCACCGGGTGTCACCCATGGCTTTATCTTGTCTATAGCGATTACGTTATCATAATGGCCCTTTGCCCTTCGATTAGACTGAGGTAAGTCTACTATTCGATAACGATCATTGGGCAATATTTCTTTCACCACCATCGGACCGTCATATTTTGGAACTAACTTATTGCTTACACCCTCTCCTTTTGTTAATTTCTGTATCACAACTAAATCTCCTATCTTATAACTCCTGGGTGGCTTCCGTTTCGAATCAAATCTTTCTTTGTTTTTATCTTGTCCTTCTTTGATTTTTCCTGCCACGTCCGTACGTAGTTTCGTCAGATCAAGTTGTTCATCATTTCCTAACGAAATTTCATTTAATATAGGCGCATCTAAATTGGAACGGGGTCGGTAGCCCATGAGTAGTTCGCTGGGGCTTTTCCGAGTATGTTTATGAATCGTATTATTTACGGCGAATTGTACTTTGTGTACAAAATTGTCCCAGTTCACATCATCTTCATAAGCGGACATACTTGATAGAACCGTCCGATTGTATCTTTCTACCTGTCCATTTGCTCTAGGTGTTGCGACAGCATTCTTAACTTGTACAACGCCGCTCTTCTTGCAAAAGTCTTGAAAATTCTTGGAAGTAAATGACGTCCCACGATCGTCAATTATTCTAGTGGGTACCCCATAAACTGAAAATATGTCCTGCAAAAATCGTATGACAAATTTTGTCTTTGTAGATCTTGTAGCTTTCATCAGCACATACTTGGTGAACGCATCCACTATAACAATTAGATATGAATTTCCTCTTTTGCTCTTGTTAAATGGCCCTAAATGATCTATATGAATGGTATGAAACGGAACTGCTATCTTCGGTATAGGGTGTAAATATCCTTCTTTCCTGCCTGTTTGGGGTTTGGTATAAATACATGGTATACAGCAGGAAATATATCTCTTTACGTATTCTTTCATTTTCGGAAACCAGTAATGGTTACAGATGATATCCAAGGTCTTCTCTAATGCGAAATGGCCCATCTCGTCGTGTGCAGCGCGAACTACCCTTTGTCGCATTCCTTTTGGCACCACCCACTGTATTCCCCGTACAGTGATGCGATAAACTCTTCCATTCTGTAGGGCTTAGTTTTTATAAATTTGTTTCTCATAGTCACTTTCAGGTGGTTTAGTTAATATCTCTCGTATCTGCGATATTTTCTCGTCTGTCAGCTGAGCAGTCAGCACCCAATCAGCTGGTTCTATTCGTAATATCTCACGTTCCTTACTGGGTTCTTCTGTGGGATCCGGATTCCTGCTTAGCGCATCGACATGTTTCATTTTATTTCCTTGTCGATATTCTATGGTGAAGTGATATTCTTGTAGCGATAACCACCATCGTGCTATCCGCGGAAGAAGATCTCTTTTTGCCCACGCCGTCTTAAGGGCATTACAGTCCGTTACTACAAGGAATTCTAAATCTAGAAGATAAATTCGAAATTTCTTAAGCGTTTCCACCACTGCTAGCGTCTCTAGCTCATAAGAGTGGTATTTGCTTTCGGCTGGAGTTGTCTGCCTACTGTAATATGATACCGGGTAGAGTCTGTTTTCGTGCCACTGCAAGATTATACCACCTAGTCCACGACGAGACGCATCGGTATGTACTTCTGTTTTAGCAGTAGGCGAGTAGATTGTTAAAATTGGTCTAGTCGTAAGTACCTGTTTCAGAGTCCTAAACGCATGTTCCTGTTTACTTTCCCATTTCCACTGCACCGATTTTCGAGTGAGGCGCGTTAGTGGCTCGCCAATTAAGGCATAATTGGGAACAAACTGCCGGAAATACCCAGTTAATCCCGTAAACTGTCGAATGTTATGAACATCCTTGGGAGTCGGAAATTTTTCAATAGCTTTAATCTTTTCCGCTCCTGGTTGCACCCCATATTCGGAAATTTCATAGCCAAGATAGTTTACAGATGTACCCAAGAAGTTACATTTTTGGGGGTTGAGGGTTAATCCCTCCTTCTCAAAAAGCTTAAAAATTTTCTCGAGTTTTTCGAGATTTTCTTCGGGTGTCTTTGAGTAAACTAAAATATCGTCTAGGTACACAGCCGCTAGATCGCCGTAGGGAATCAATAACTTATTCATAAGTCGTTGGAACACGCTGGGTGCATTGCACAGGCCAAATGGCATGCGTTTGTATTCAAACTGTCCGTCGGGAGTAACAAACGATGTGTATGCTTTTGAAGATTCCGAAATTGGTATCTGATAATACCCCGAAGTTAGATCCAAGCTACTAAAGTATACTGACCCATGCAGCTTATCTATCTGATCATCTATTCGCGGTAAGGGAAACCTATCCTTAACCGTTAAGCTATTTAATTTACGGTAATCTATACACAGACGTGATGTACCGTCTTTTTTCTTTACAAGCAAAATAGGGGAACTAAAAGGCGAGTTTGATTCACAAATAATTCCCGCCTCTAGTAATTCATTAACCATATTTTTGGTTGTTTCTTTTTCTGTTTGGGTCATCCTATACGGACGATATGTAAAAGGCTGATCTTTCGTTAGCGTAATATTCATCTCCGCAGTCTTTGCTTCTCCTAACTCATGCACATTGACTGCGAAACAATGTCTGTATTTCGCAATTAATTGTTCTAATTTTTGTTTTATGTTTTGCGCCACCGGACCTACCTTAAGTTGTTCAATAGGAAGGGGTAATGGGGGCGTCCTAGTGTTTTGTATTTGATTAACTTGTTCTGTATCTTCCTCTGTTTCTGACAAACACCTCCACGCTCGCGCAATAGGTTTTCTATTTGATATTCTCAGATCTCTATCGGATATGTTGATTACTGGTAGGTATGCTGGCGCATCGGAACTTAAGTGTACTACTGTGCGGGGTATAACGTACTCCTGTCCAGGGTTAAAACGTACATGTGAATCAATTAGATAGTCACCTGTTATAAAGGGATCTTTACAAACCAATTTTATGTTTGACACATGATTAGGTGGAACATTTGTGGTTTCTTGCGGCCAAAGAGTAACTTTCAAAGATGAATTACTTTTATTAAATTTAGATAAATTTAACACATTGCAGTCTTTGTAAACGACAATATCGGGAAGTTCCGTTAATTGTTGACCCACCAGCAAGGGTATACCCTGTACATAATCTGGTACTTCTTCAGCACTTACGCATTCCTCAATATCATCAAGTTTAATATTGAATTTGGTTGATCCTAAAGTTACTACTCTCCCGTTCCCATATCCCTTTAAAACAATTTTATTATCGTTATTGAGAGGGAGTCCTAATTCTGAAACTATACTTTCTCTAATCACATTACAAGAACTACCAAAGTCTATGTATGCTTTAATATGTACCCCATTTACCCAAACATCTTTGAAATATTTTTCATTTCCCCGATCTGAACCTAGTCACAGTACTCGTTTCGATTTGTTCCCCAGGTCATTATTTTTCTTAGGGAAGCAAGATTGCTCGTCATGTCCGCCCTTCTTACAATAGCCACAGACATTATTAGTCTTCATTGTGCAATGTATCGCCCTGTGCCCAGTCTTCTTGCACAAAAAACATCGTTCCTCTAGTTCCTTAGGCTCAGGTTTCTTATATGGCCTGGTCCTTCTACAAAATTTCGCTCTGTGCCCTTCTTGTTTACATAAGTAGCACCTCTTGCCCCTATTGTCCATAAATCTGTTTTTAAACGGTTTAATCTCTTGTTTCTGATGACAGTTTTTCAAAAATGACAGCAGTCCATCCGGTGTGGTATGAGTTGCTGCCTCCGCTGTTCGCTTCAATAACTCATCGTCCAATCCATCAATTATACAGGATACCGCTTCTTCTCCAGCTAGGTTGCATCGTTGCAATAAACTCAATTTATCGAAATAATATTGCAACAATGATTCATCTCTTGTTTTCTGTCTTGCTAGCATATTCTTCAGTAGTTGGCAATAGTTCACTTTTGTAGGAAAAGCCATTATCAATTTGGCCTTTAACAACTCCCAAGAACACGGTGCCACTGGCAAGGTATCTATCCATTTTTGCCCCAGGCCATGAAGCTTTCCAGACGCAAAGAAGGCAGTTGCTTCGTCCGTCCAATTGTAGATTAGCTTTAGTTGGTCAACTTTCGCAGTCCACTGCTGAATTGATATTTCCTGTCTTTCCGGATCATAACTTGGGATTAACTCCTTTCGACTATCAACAGAGACAGAAGGTTGTCCAAATTTTTGCACCAAATTAGTGATTGCGTTAGTCAGTCGACTAAAATTATCTTCCAACTGGCCAGAGGTCGACGCCACTGGCGTAGAACTAGATTCATCTAATGTTGGAAGGGATTCCTCTGACGAAGTTGATATAACTCGCGGACGTCGACGTAACATTTTGTTTTGTGATTAAATACCTATTATTATAATTGTGCGTTTCCTTTTGCCAATTATATCTACACCTATTTTAATATTAATTTGTTTAATTATTATTCACTGAACTATGTTTTATGACAAACTACCTTTCCTATTTTAGAAATATAACGATGAAAATATAGGTCAGAATTAATATTGTTTCTCAAGCTGTTATTATTAATTCGTTATCGGCATGCGAAATAATAATAGTTTGTCGGATTCATAAAACTCTGAACGTTAGCGAGTCAAACACCAATTAGTCACGTACGCTGAGTATCGGGGTATTGGCCCGGCCCAACCACGGGATAAAAATAGAAATGAATTCCAATTTTCCAAATTTAATTTTTTTTTGTAGGTATTGTCTCCAATTACTTTTCTATGATTATCCTTTCTTTTGTAAATACGTTATCCCACTTCTGAAAATTGTAAGGTTGTTTCCAAAAATCCGAAAATATACGGGGCGATCTGGATGTCGTATTTACAGAATAATCACATAAAAATAATAATAATTATAAATCATGTACCTTACCACGTGAGAAGACAATACCTGCTTATTCGAGTCCCTATCTCGTACACGTCTTAGGCGTCAGTGATATGCAACAATGAAAACAAATACACTTTTACTGATCTTAATACAGTGATCAATATAATATGAACTCACCGGGGGGCCCTCGCCCCGTCCCACGATGTCCTGGGTCACCTAAATGGATGAGAGGGTAGCGTGCACCTTAATTAATCCTGAAAAACTATTTACACAAACGAAACAACATAGTATAGTTCTTAAACACCCAACCCGTCTAGCGCTAATATAGAAGATGTTATGGGGCCTAATTGCGCTGATATAATATAACAACTAGATATCTTAAGATTACACAGTTCAATAGATATACACAAAGATATACGCTTCGATGGGAACCACCTTAGGACTTCCCTGCTAGCAAACTATAATTAGGCACCACCTTAGGACTGCCTCACTAACTAACGCCGGGCTCCACCTTAGGATTGCCCTCTTACTAACTACCGGGCTCCGCCTTAGGATTGCCCTTTATACACAGAATATTAACCTTGTAAACACTTTCTTATTATTCTAATTAAATGGCCATACACTATAATTGTTAAATATTTACATACCAAGAGTCGACTATTACGCTTACTCAATAAGATTCTTTATACAGCTATCCCAATACGGGCTGAAACCAAAAACAACACAGAACACAGAATAATAAGCACAAATAATCACTGTCGCCAAAAGACCACTTGTACTCGCTTCCAATATTTGTCAATGACTAATAATCATCCCCGCAGTTTGACCAAGCCTTCGTCAGCTTCCGCGGTACCAATACGTGACCTAACTCAAAACATCAGTTTTTAAAATAACCGCCGTGGTCCTTTACGAAATGTTTTCAATTGGGTTACTCATATTGTTTAATTTGCAGTTGTGGATATTTAAACTATATTTCTCCTATAAATATTTGTCCCCTTACACATCTAAAATTTATAAAAACCACTACCTTTAAATACCTAATTCCATGAAATTGCACAACCAGGCTAGATCTTAAAGTTCATGGACCAAATGTGATGACTCATTCGCCGGCAGCGACGGTCCCGGCCCGACACATCGCTGAAACTTTATAAGAGCTGTAATGCTGTAAAGCTATAAAGTCAAAACTTTCATTAGATTAGATTGAAGCTGTGAATTCAAAAAGGCTGATTACTACTTGCGGCAGACCTCATCAACTCCTCAGGTTCGTTCCACATGGTGTAACTGTCGCTACAGTGATTTTTATTTGAGTATAGAACTTTTTCATGAGTCTCGGTTGAAGCGGATTGTTCCCAATTACTATTAACAACTCCATAAAAAGAAATTAAGAAACAAGTAGTCGAGGTGTTTTCGCAGGATAGATCATTGATCATATATTTTATACATATTATATCATATATCTTATTCACGAAATCTGACTTTCTCGAACTAGTCTCTTACTCAAATGAAAAAGAGTTATAAACTTCATAAATTACGAGGCGGTAAACGGAACTGTAGATTTAGTATGTAGATTAAGAAAAAACATTTTTTCTAAGTTAAAGAAAATATTGTTCCAATTTTATCAGTAGGTGATTATTTGCAATGATTCAAGCACAAATACTTTCGTGTGCAATTTATCCTAAAAGTGTTTAGATTGGTGGAATAAATTAGTACCTGCTGCGCAATGTACCTAGCAGGACATGTAATCGAATGTCTTCTTGACTGCAAGTAAACATGACCTCTGTTCCGTTTTATCTTGCTGTGCAAATACCTTAGAACGGGACGAAATAGGGGGTTGTTCGTTTTGTAGCTCACGTGTGCCAACAACTGACAATTTACGTGCAGTTCCATCCTCTTTCAATCAAATTTGTTAGACTAAATTAGGGCACTAATATTAGATTCTAGAGGTTTTGTGTGCAACAAGTAGTTTCCAGTGAAAGACGGAAATCCCTTAAACTAGATAGATAAGGAGGTGGAATATTTCACATAAAGCAAATGGGACCTGCACCGGAAGCAAGCAACTTCGCTTCCAAATAGTTGCAGAATGCTTTTTAAATAAATTCGGAAAAATGTTTGCTACAAAAATAAAAACTAATGGCAAACGAAGAGATTATTTTTAGATATACAGGGTATATTTCTGTAGCGGAATTTTACGTTTTCTTCCTGAATTTTATATTTAAATTATTTTCGTTTACACAGGTAGTCACATGCCATCCGATAGCACTTTTTTAAATGGAACGACCCGTGCATAATCACATTTTTGATTCCTAAATTGATTTTAGTAAGTTGTAGGTAAAAGATGTTTTTTGTCAAAGTTGCATATTTCTTGCGTTATCGGCATTTTCTGAAGATTTTATCAGATACCTATAAGTAAAGGAAGTTTGAAAATTTAGTATCATCAAATTGAATCAATTTGTAGCGGCGATGTTTTAATGGGAAGGAGTAAGTGTTGGGGCATAAATAGCTGAAAGTATTATACAGAGTATGAGCACAGGAGTGTGAGAACTATAGAGGAGTAGCCCTATTAAGCAATGTATACAAAATATTTGCAAAAATATTAACACAAAGGCTGAAGGATAGTACGGGAGGGATGTTGGGGGAATACCAGGGAGGATTTAGAGGGAACAGATGTACTATAGACCAAATCTTTACCTTGAGACAGATACAGAGTGAATGTGAGGAGCAGAAGGTGCAACTACACGTGGCTTTCATAGATTTCAAACAAGCCTATGATAGTGTAAACAGACGACAGTTGGATGGAGTAATGCGACAACTGGGAGTCCCATGGAAAATAATTGCCTTGGTGAAAATGACTTTGGAGAGCACAGAATACCAAGTTCGAATAAATGGCACGATGTCAGAAGGTTTTATGGTCGGCAATGGTCTGAAGCAGGGAGACCCACTGTCGGCGGTGCTCTTTAATCTGTTACTATAGCAAATTATTAGAAACAGCAATATAAACAGAGATGGTACAGTGCTTAAGAACTCACACCAGTGTATTGCATATGCTGATGATGTAACCTTGATAGCAAGAACAAAGGAAGAATTGAAAGAGCTCGTAAGGCGGCTAGGAGAAGAAGCAAGAACTTATGGATTAAGAATAAACGAGCTAAAGACAAAGTACATGGCGACAAAGAAAGCAAAAGAAGAGGAAGAACATCTGAGCGTGAAAAGTGGAAAAGATAGAAAGAGCATATTGGAAAGAGTGGAGAGTGGGGACAGAAATTACAAGAAACAACGACCAACTAAGGGAAATTGAAAAAAGAATAATGATAGGTAGCAGAAGTGCTGGGGCTCTGAGGACAGTGCTGAGGGACAAGAATGTGTCAAGAAAAGCGAAGATACGGATATACAAGACCATTATCAGGCCGACAGTAACTTATGGAAGTGAAGCATGGGTTTTAAGAAAGGAAGACCAGCAGAAATTAGAGATCTGGGAAAGGAAAATATTAAGAACAATTTTTGGAGGGATAAAGGATGGGGATGAGTATAGGAGAAGAAACAACGCCGAGTTAAGAGAAATGTTCATGGAAGCGGACATAGTACAGTATGTGCGGGCGCAGAGAATGAGATGGCTAGGGCACGTCGCTAGAATGGGGGAAGAACGTATACCGAGACAGATGCTTGAGATGAAGAGAGAGACAAGAAAGAAGAGAGGAAGGCCTAAGAGAAGATGGAGAGAATGTGTGGAGGAGGATGTCAGGAGACTAGGCATTAAGGACTGGAAAAGCAAGGCACAAGACAGAGCGGAGTGGAGAAAAATAGTAGGACAAGCCATGGGCCTATAAGGCCTGAAGAGCTCATATCTATGAGCAATTACATAACCAAATTGTCAAATTTAAAAACCCCATAATTTTATTTTTTAAACTGAATCTACAATTTTTGTACTACAGTTGCTCTTGATGCAAAATTTCCTTATTAATTTTTATGGATTTTGTGGACTTGGAATTAAATTTAAAAAATATTATCATAAATGTTTAAGTGTTCAAATAATACCTGGCCTGACCTCCTATATTAAATAAATGAAGTATCATCTTCGTTGCCTATTTTGGTTTCATTTAATTAATATTTTAGCAGAAAGCACATAATATCTTCAGTTTTGTATAGCAAATAAGAATAGTTTTGCACAAAATATATTTTTGTTTCACGTTGTTTCGGTGTCTTTTTACATTTTTCACGGAAGTATAGTTTTCATAATTCTGGCTATAAGAACTTAAATGGAGGTTTTCTTTCCCTTCGTTAGTTGAATAGCAAGTACGGCACGTTCAATGACTTACTTTTTCAATTATTGTTTCTGTATTTCATACATTCATCAATTATTCAGACTAACATTAAGACGATCACGACCATTAAGTTCTAAACTTTTCTAATATAGACTACAGCAACAATATATAAATTCGTATACAAGATATATTTATTTATAATTTAGAAGGACCTTGATATTCATCCATAATGTGTCTGTCACAAATACATATAATGTAAAATGAAAAATTTTTTCACGTTTATTACAAATTTAATTTCCTTTGCGAGCCTATAAAAGGATGTAAGGTGATATTGCTCAGACATAGGTAATTTTATGATTTTTGTCGTACGATGATTAAAAAACTGCTAGTGCCGAAAAATCATTTTTTTGTATTTCCTCCGCATTGGCGTGACTGAATATTTTAAAACAACAAATTTTTTATCTTGGATAAAAACTGTCTGTTGCCAGGTACAGCAATAAAACAATGAGTACGAAAAGTTCAACTAAAACTACATTTCTATAAACCTATCTACCATAGACATTTTCACAATTTAGCTACGTTCCCAAGTAACAATTTAAAAGCCAATTGCTCCTTCCAAAGTTTTATGGAAGTTCTATTGCAACTTAAAAAATTAAATAGTTTTTAAATTGTTGTCATAAATGAAAGTTGTATTTAAGTATATTATTTATTATAGTTTTATGAATTCCTTCAAGGCTAGGTTAAAAAACTTATTTGATTTCAAATATATTTACTCTCAAAAATTATTTATTATTAGTAGACACTACGACCATTATAATGTTTATTAATCTTAAGACGGCCTTAAATGCAGAATGGTTTTTTAATTCTAAAGGAAGGCTTAAGGGTTTTGTTATAACTTTTAGGCGCAGTTTTAAAGGGTCCTTCTACAATCACTATTATTTTCTCCTGGGTTTAATAATACTCTTTGCTCCGAGGGAAGTATTTCATAAATCTTTATCACACAAGGTCTTCAACTTGCTTTGAACAATATCAACAGAGGTTCCTTATAAATCAAAGTATTTTTAGAAGATCATTCACAAAACTAAATTGCTATTTGACAGCACCATTAAAACATTTTGATCATTTTGACAGAAGTTTTCTTGTTCGTGTCGGGGGGTGTGTACAAATTTCTGTAGATTTCCCCTTCTTCTATTTTAGAATGCCGGATTTTGACAGGCCGCCAATTTTTGTTGGGGGGCAGAGTATGGATACACAACGCCCGATCTTTGCTATGCACGTGTGTACCAAAATTTGAACAGATTTGGTTCCAAACAAAGTGGTGAAATCAGGTTACTGTTTAGAGTTCATGTAATTTAACTCAAAATAACGAAAGCAACGTTTGCAATAGTGCAACTAGTCATATCATTTTAAGAATTTTCGTTCAATTCTCGGCGTAAAGAGACTAAGAAGTTTAAGTTACGCCCCTTTTTGGCGCCAAATGGTAACACAAAAAATATCTGCTTTGTTATTCCTCCTCTTCTTCCCTCCTCTAAGCTTCAAACAAACAAATGTTTGCCCTCCAGCTTTCAATTGTGTGACGACATTCTAAAATGATCTATTGTTTGTACAATTTTCAACGACACTATATAGTCTCCTAAATTCACAAGAATAGGTATAATTATAGAGTGAAAGCAGAAAACAATGTAGGTACTATTTATACACACATATGAATCACAAAAATAACTTTACACTTTGAGGTTATGTATGTATGCATAGTAAGCGCATGCGCAAAATGTACCATAAAACCAATTAGTTTTATAATACACTTATGTAAGATCAAAAAATTCTGGTAAAGTACAAAATTCATTGTAAGAATTAATGTTCTTAGACAATGTTAATAAATTTTAAGGTCTTTCTTACAGCAGTAATAAATAAAATGAGTTTAAAATTTGATAAGTTTGCGTGCACTTGAGTAACTTTGATTTTATTGTGTCATCGTTTTTGCCCTAATGGATTTATGAGAATAGCGCCCATTTTTATATAAAAAGGAAGGAGAAATGACGTCCGCCATTTTGAATAAAATTTAATTGTCAAAATATACCTAAACGTATACTTATTTCTATTGTATACTTACGTATACGTATACTTATTTCTATTGTGGGTTACATTTTGATGATTAGCTAACTGGCAACATTACTTTAACAATAAAAATAATTAGTTAAAAAAATACCCATATTTTTTCATCGGAAAATTTAACATTTTCGTGGAGCTTGAATTTTTTGCGTCTCTTGTGTAGCATTTCATCAGAAAACTTTGTTGCGTTTGAATTTTGGGGATTCAGATAACTGTATTAACCAGTACATGCAGGTTGGCAAATTTGTCACATATAATGGCGAATATTTAATAATGTACACGGTAAACTGTCCTCTAAACATTATATAAGGCAACGCGTTTCATGAAGTTTGATAAATTAACATTAAAACCAAGTATACAATTTTCAACCATTGTTTAAACTGTGATAAAACTAAGGTTATTTATGTATTCAAATTTAAGGGTAGTTAGTCCTACAATGATACTTTAAACTCTTATCACTGATTTATAACAGATTTTTTACCGGTTCTATAATTGACTCAAAGAGTATTTTAAGGTATTTTGTATGTCAACCAATATATTTTAAAACGGCTTTAAAATTTGGACTTCAGAACCTTCATAAGATTCTCCAGTTTTTATGCTTATGAAGGTTTTATCCTGATATTGAGAACGTTGCAAAGAAAAAATATTTTTAAGAAAAGCTTTTAAATAGAGTTTTATAGCTACTTGGTAGACAATAAAGAAACTTAAGTTGTTACTTGGGTTAGCACTCTTAATTCAAAGTTATGCCCATTATTTCTTACAACTCTTAAAAATCAAATTCTAATGGACATACCTATGTATTTATACTCGTATTATACTCGTCTTTTCATCATTTACAATAATTACCAGCAGAATAAACCTTATTTCGTTGGAAACATTGACTGTTATACACTGACAGACAGAAAGTTGGCCACATATGGATACCTTTTTTATGGTAAATTTCTCAGAAAATTTTATTGTTGATAAAATTTGGTGCATGGAAAAATAATGCATTTGACAATACCAGATTTCAGGTATCACGCACGGGGGAGTGCAAAAATACAAAATAAGACTTTTGCGGAATAAAAATTATTTGAAATCAACATATTTCAAACAGTTAAATAAAAGACCATAAAAATTAAATTTAAAAAGCCTTATAAAGTTTTTTCTGAGTACATTAGGGTAAAAGAACAGATTTTTTCAATTTTTTCGTTTTCAGCTTCCATTTAGGCAAAAACTACACATCATATCGAAAAACTTTATAACACTTTTTACTTTGTATTTTCAAGCCCTTTAATTCTCCAAATTAAAAATGTGATTTCAGATAATTTTATTTTCGCAAAAGTACTATTTTATGTTTTACACTCCCCGTACATCATACCTGAAATTTAGGTTCACCAAAAGTATTATTTTTTCATACAAAAACTTTTTTCAAAAGTACTGAGAAATTTACCATAAAAAGTTTTCCAAATGTGGCCAACTTTCTGTCTGTCACTGTATTTTGGCGTAAGTCCGTAAGTAGTCGCACTTGCAACTACGCTCTCATTTTATCTACTAAATCTCACGACACTAAAAAACTGGACAGGATTCGTTAAGAGAACTCCAGGACCATCCAATTTTAGACAACAAACTGATGACTTCTTTTCAATAACAGTTATCAGAAATTGTTTTTTCATTTATTTAACATATGTATTTAACAACAAAATCATCAAAACTTGCATTTTGAAAAATCCAGGAAAAATTTCTTAAAATCCTAAAATCTGAAAACAATTTCTTCTTAATTTCTGAAAAATTGTTTCAAATATTTCGAGCGCACGCGAGTTCGCTGTAGCAACAAGTTAAAATAACTTATAAACTTAGTTAAAACCGTTTAAAAATACTGGTAAAATGGAATCGATTCAAAAACTTACCATTTCCAAAGAATGTCGTTTCACATCAGAGACGAAAACTTTTTGGAATGTTGCGTTACCACAAACTTATCGCGCCAAATCCGATCACTGAGAGTTTCGCGCGTCGACTGCTATCACTAGCGTCGAGGCGCTAGCCAAACTTTGAAGAGGCCGCGCAGTCTCCACTAAGGATTATAATATAGTCGTTGTTTATTAGCTACAATGATTATCCTGTCATTTTAAATGATGAATGTTTCCATAAAGCAGGAGAACGTGCATTGTATTGAGACGTGATGAAAATGAAAGCGGAGCTCTCCAGCATTGTTGCGATAATATACCGATACACGTAACTTCGTGTTTACTAGCGCTCCATTTAATTCGCGAAAGGATAAGGCGTTTTGTGCAGAGATACTCTAAATCCTTACTGAAAAATGGAACAGTAAATTTTACAATAACGAACATAAAATATTCTATGTAACGCTGTTACACAAAAATTCGAAGATTTGCTTTCAGCAAAAATGTTAGAGACATCTAAAAATCGAACGAATATGGTAATGTTTCTGTTAGTTAGCCTAATATAGAGACATAGCTGTAGATGTCAATAAATAATACAGTTTTGGAGAAACTTGAAACTCGAACAAATACTGAATTCCCGGTCTTTTATAGGACTTCTTTTTGCATATCATCTAGGGTTGTTGATAGAATAAAAACGAAGAAAACGGAGACAAATCAATTTGATTCCAATCGTATTTACTTTTGCACAGTAACAATATGAAGAGACAACGCTTAACAGTAAAATGCGGTCAGTGTGGCACAGCGTAATTCATAAACTACGTTGGTAATCATAATAACCCCATAAAGGTACCAAGTCTCGCCCAGTTTTATATTCTGTACCTGAGATTTACCGTACTAAACATACAGTAGTCTAGGGTCTTCCACAAAAAAATACTCATTACATGCATTTGTAACTACACCCTCGTAATAGACAAATATGCCACATTTCTACATACTCTTCCGGGTCTCTCAAGTGTAGGTACTCTTCCTGGCCCTTGTTAACAACAAAAATGAGCTTTAAAATATTATTCTAATGGACGTTTCTTTCAGAATAACTTTAAACGTCAAAGAAATTTGTAGAAAATGTATACCCCCTACTGTAGGAGCCCTACATTTGTTGTTTTACAACTGACAAATTATCGTTGTGACCTCGTGTACAGCGAATTTTCTTTGCTTATGCATACCTGCCACAAATTAGTTTTCTGAAAAACTCGCTCTAGTCATATAATATAAAGAAAATAAACTGAATCGGATATACTATACTATACTACGCGTTATAAATCGGGCCGTGCCACCTACTTAGACTGCTTTGAATTGCGGCACGCTTGGATATTCGTAAAAGGGACATAATGCTCTTTCCATTGAACTATATTTCAACTCGTTAACACATGACGGGAATTTGTCCGAGTTACGGGCTGCAAAAATGTCGCCGTGCCGAGGATTTGTACTAGGGTAAAAGATGGCACGGGTACCGATTTCAATTAAATTAATCGCAGGCTACAAGATGGCACAACTTTCATCTTGTTAACAAATCGCGCAATTTTCCGCAAATTTCCGTACCGGAAGTGCCATTGTTTTTACCTTTTTGCACCAAATGGTGACCGGCACGGGTGCCGATCCGTTGAGTACGATGTTTTTACATGCCTTTGCCGCACATTCCATTTCGTTAACAGATGGGTGCATAATTTTGCAGCGGGCTCTCGGACTATAATGAACATTTACGCCGTTAAAAAAATGTAAGTGCACCGTGAATGCCAAAAAGCCAGATATCCTGACATACACAACTGAAAAACTGCAGTAATTTGAAATTTTTCAATGCTGAGGCTACAGATGCCAACCCTTCCAACATTCATAAAAAGTCTTTTGAATTTTAATTACTTGGTACAACTGGTTTTTAGTTGTCCGCTGTCCGTGATAAATTACCTGCACAAAAACATGTTACCTACAGGAAAACACCAAATGTCTGCTTAAAAGTGTTAACCTCAGTAAATTGTAAATTGTAATTGAGTGTAAAAATACTGGGAGACTAGATGATTTTTGTTCATTATCCTTTTCTGTTTGGTACAGTGTGACCACTAGTTGGCTTCGAAAATAGAGGGGTACATCGAGTTCCAAACCCTGCCCGATATAGAATTCGGACTGTCATATCGAAAATTTCAATATTGCGTGTTTCGAATGTTCAGGGATAACCGTAGACTACTGGTTTCGTCTTTGTGGGACTCATAGTACGGTGCTTCCCCTACACACTCGAACCATGCAATATTATTTGCTGTATACAGGATAGTCCACTACGCGCGCGTATTTTACGAAAAATGTTTTAGTTATAATGTAACAAAAATTTACAATTCTGTGCCGCTGGAGCTGAAAGCACTGTCTGTTCCTAAGTTCAAAACCAAATTGAGGGAAATTTTGCTTAAAAATGTCTCGCTGATTGGGATGTGAACGCGCCTCTCGAGATTATGATCTCTCTGAGTACTTTTTGAATGAGACATGGTTGAGTGGAAGAGCAGGTCACATCACTTTGATGTGAGCTGAACTCCGCCTTTTCACCAGTGGGTGCTATGTTTGTTCTTTTTTGTATTGCACGTTGTTTCTTTTTTGTAGCTGGTGAATAAAGACGTTTATTATTATTATTATTATTATTATAGTCTCTAAACCATTGGACTTATGGGAAATTTTTTAAATAAAACTTGTAACGTTTCATCTTTGCCGCAACTGAAAATTATTTTCAAATATACAGGCTGTTCCATTTCATCTGCACGGCACCTAACTTGGCTTTTTTAAATGAAATACCCTATATTACATAGCATTTTGGAATTCTGTGTTGAATTTAAGTGTCACTTTGTTAACCATCATTGGGTCGAAGTCCCACAATTTCGGAGTTATTTGATGTTAGAAATCGTCATTTTTCAAGTTTCGCCATTTATAACGTGTAAAAGGTTCGAGATAAAGAAAAATGGCTTACGTGTCCCTATCTTAGTTTTTAATCCTCTATCTAATGGGGCTGGAAAATACTGCCTCCTGATTGGTCAAAAAATGACAAAAAGTTGCCAATCAGGAAGCAGTATTTTCCAGGCCCATTAGATAGAGAATTAAAAACTAAGATAGGGACACGTAAGTCATTTTTCTTTATCTCGGACCTTTTACAAGTTATAAATTGCGAAACTTGAAAAATGACGATTTCTAACATCAAATAACTGTGGGACTTAGACCCAATGTACGGTTAACAAAGTGGCACTTAAATTCAACAAAGAATTCTAAAATGCTATCAAATACAGGGTGTTCTATTAAAAAAAATAGAGTTAGGTACTGCGCAGAAGAAATGGGACAACCTGTATCATTGAAAATAATTTTCAGTTATAGCAAAAATGAAACGTTACAAGTTTTATTAAAAATATTTTTCCATAAGTCCAGCGGTTTAACGACTATTGTCCGACGCGCGCGTTGTGGACTGTCCTGTATAGCTGACGGGCGTGCGTCAGATATATCAGCAAAAGCTAATTTATACCGAGATGAGTTCTATAATTCAATGCCTGGCGGGGTACTTGCCCGAGGAGTACTTGTTCGAACGATCCAGTGCCACTCATCGGACTGACATAATTAATTTACAACCGAGCCCTGCACTTCCGGATCGATAAATTCTATCCGCACAGTTAGAATGTTTTTTTATAAAAGTCATAAAATACTTTGTTAATGGGCCTACACTAAGTTTTGACGGTCTCCCTCGAGCACTTGAATTGTCCTGTGAACTAGATGTTTGTTTTTCATCAATTACACATCCAAATTTCGGAGTTTTTACCCAAATATTGCATCTCACTTTATTTGTAATTTCAGAAAAAAATACCTTCTCTTCATTCTTCTATACTGAAGAATTTGTTCCGGTGCCACTATATACAGAAAATTTATAAGTTACAGTGTAAAGTAGAAGGCTTTTATACTGTTTTAAACAAGTACTTAATCACATTTTGGAAAATGCGTTGTTCTCTTCCAAATCAGATTATCCGAATTTACAATCTTCATCTCTGCATCAGAATGGCGCCATATATTTGGTTTTCTTGTCAACCGTATTATATAACACAGAATATTGCTATGACGGGCCCCTCTTGTGGGCAACAGTAGGTACACTGGTTCTTACTTATATCCTTAGTGGGTGAAGTCTGTGGAAACCCTGCTCGTAGATATACTTTGAGATTTATGCAAAATAGCACACGGGGACAAATTAAACAAACTCTGTTAATTAGCCTTAATTTACATTAGTATATCTGAATATAGCGTCTAATAGGTAAATACATTTACAAATCAACATGGACGAGTTGCCTGCCGGAATTTTATCAAAGCATTTGCCAATCGAGATATTGGTGTGCAGACATCGGATCGAGATGTGTATTTTATCACACTTTTGTTTGTTACGTTTCTAGTCCTTATCCAAGAATAAAGGTGCCCTACTTCAATATTTCCTAAATAAATTGATAGAAAAAAGTGTAATATGGTGTGGACTTTTTGATAAATGCTGTTTAATGAATATTTCACAATTTGTTTTGGAAAATGCAAAATCTACCTAAAATAATTCAGGACCAAAATGAACTGTAAAGCACATTAAATTATTTCTCATTAACGTAATCCCTGTAGCACAAGAAATTCTGGGAATGTACAGTATTGATCTCTTGAGTTACTAAGTATGTATTACAATGTGAACAAGTTATTTTGCTATCGGCACCTCACAAGTCATCAGAAAGAGTCTGCAGCAGAGTTATGAACTTTTTTGCAGTAATAATGAAACCATTATGGATAAAGTTGTGCCCATCCGTAGTTCGCCATTTCAAAACTAATAAATTGCAGATTCGTTTAAGAAAGTTTCAAAAAAGACCACTTCACTCATTACATGTCCATTCTTCTTGCGTGTTTCCTCAACATGACCTAAAGAAAATATACGACTAGCACGTAGGTTAGTGGCTGTATTTGTTTCAGATTGCCTCAAGAGTAAAGTACCCAACTACCATGTTACAACATTTTAATTGCAGAGTAATATTAAGCGGCTTTGTCGAAGTCTCGTCTCGATCACGCTCATTGGGAAGTAGGGGTTCGTTTTTCAAAAATTACACAAACAACCTTGGGAGTTTCTACCTAGAATATTGTATTCTTAACCTATACTGCGTTTACTTCTGCATACCGCCATGCTTTCCAAGACATTTAAATCAAATTTATTATTCCCTGATTTCAAATAATTGATGTTGAATTTATGGCCCGCATCCAATGCTTGCGAGGCCATACTAGACTTATCTATTCGGCCGTATTTATAATGAGCTTGATGTTCCTTGAAGCGAGATAAAATAGACTGAGTTGATTGGACGATATATTTTCTGTCGCAATTTCCACATGCAATTTCGTAAAGAGCATTTGGCCACGGATTCAACTCAGTTCAATCTGTAAAATATCAAACTGTACCTGAGTGCTACTGCTACGAGAATCTAAACTTGGATTTCTCCAGGAAAAAATAATCCCTCCTCTACAACATTTACTTACCAGAACTTCCAGAGTTGGAAATGACAGAGAGCAGTTCAAGATTTAAGCTCCCATCGTTGTGATTGAGGCATCAAAGCAGTCAAAAAGGATCAAGTCCGTCTCCGTAGACATGCGCCTGGAATTCGAGTAAAGTAAAGCTGTCCGAACGCCAGCGTCGGCGACAGCGGCGAGGCTACGAGAGCACGATGTGTAAACAACGATAAGAATTTGTATGATGCTATAATCTGGGAATGAGTCGTGACGATACCTACCTTACCTTGATTCTTGGAATTGCTAAGTCATCGTGGCCGCAGACAAGTTTATACAAGTCTGAAGTTCAACGCTAGCGGCAGCGTGGACCTTGGCGCCAGGGGGAACCGACAGGACGAAAGTTCATTGCTATAAATAATCGGACAAGTTTAGACAAGTCTGAACGCCTGCGTGAACGTTGGCGCCAGGGGCATACGCTGACGTCACGCTACAACGGCTGCCATCTTATCCCTCTCTTCCTCATTGGTGGGCTGCCATCTTGGCTCCGCCCCCTTGACTCTGACTTGTCACCAACTCCGCCTATTGGCGATAATTTGTCGTTGACTACGCCTCTCGACTGCCATTGGCTGCGCGAATGTAACTGCGCATGCGTACTCAGTTACGCAAGGCCTCATAGCGCTCTATGACGTAACCTCACTTTTGGCCGCCATCTTTATCTAGAACTCTCGTATCCTAACTACTGTTACTAGAAGTGTGAACCACTTTGAAGCGCTTTCCGGAAAATCGTATTCATGCCTCTAGTTATACCTTATATCGAATGAATTAAATAGCTGAATTGCCTGTTTCACTGTCAACATCTTTTAGGGTGTAACTGAAATACCACATAAACCTCACGATTCGGCCGTCGTCAAGGTTTGTTTAAAATGGAGTTTGGAGCTGCCGGCACTCGATATGAACTTGGCCACCGTGTGAGGGTTATACATACATTTAACATAAGATGAGGTTTGAGAACAGAATAAAAACAACAATATTCTTTGGGATAAACTTGTGTTTGTATTCAAAACACGATATTATTCGACGTTAAGGCCCGGCTGCGTATTGGCATTGTTTACTATTATACAGAGCATCAGTGCTCTGAAACGCAGTAAGGAATGGTGTCCATGAAAAGTTACGGTTTTAATGGCATTCTCTACTAGGACACAGAGCTCGAACCCTAGATATGTTTAAAAATTATATTTTCAACTTGATATGGTCCATTGGCAGTATTTAAGGCAGCGACTTCTTCCTGTTGATTAACATTCCCTTCGTTTGCAACTTCAATTTCATCAGTATTAGTTACGTCCATCGAGTCGAAGAAATTCAATGGGGCACTCGCTCCCAAAGCTAGTTCTGCAAGTTCCCTTTTGTCATTTGACGTCAGCAAAGGTGTATTTTTTAAAATAACCTTACATTGCGGAGAAGTCGTTGTTATTGGTCTCAAAACACTCAAGAATTGCACTCTCTTTTTCGCACATTTCCATAATAAGACTTTTGTAATCCATAATTAAGGAAATTTTTAATTATGTATTTTTTACACCGACTACGACTGTAGAGCAAGACCTGATGAACATGTGAATTATTATGTCAACAAACTATTTGTCTGGATCAAGTTAGCGGTGAGTTGGCGCAATAGACCAATAAACATTATTGCTCTGAATCGGAGTAAACTTTGTCGACCATAAGCATAAGCTGCATTGTCTGCATTGTCTACCGCGTTTCAGAACATATCTAGGGTTCGAGCTCTGTGTCCTAGTAGAGAATGCCATTAAAACCTTAGCTTTTCATGGGCACCATTCCTTACTGCGTTTCAGAGCACTGATGCTCTGTATAATAGTAAACAATGCCAATACGCGGCCCGGCTGATATGATGTGTGATACTGATAATGTTGGGAAAATTGAATAATTTCATAAAATGTTAGGCATTATCCTGGTTATAAATAAACAGACTCACCGGTCAAGACCTATGTAAACGAAGTTTACTGCTTTTATATTAAAGAAGTAAAGGTGATAAAATTTATTGAGTGTTTCCTTAAAGATAAGGAGGAAGTGAATATTTTTATTGCTCTATCGTTTATTCTCCTTATCTACTATCAATACATTACATTTTTATGACATTCCTTTGAATGTTATAATACCGTAGGAAATTTAGCGCCCTTATGCTTTAAAGATGGCAAATTGGCATCTTTAGTGCACGCATTTTGTGAAATGAATGCAGGTCAAACTAACACTAAAATAAAATCAAATGGAACTTGTTGTAAACGTTAATTACAAATTTTGTGCAATTTGATATATCAAGTCAACCCCAGGAAATGTTGGAGAAAGACATTTAACAGCCACATTGCTGCTGTGTCGACGTCCGAGGAAAACTTCTCATCCGCAGAGATGTCAAAAGAGTATACTGACGGAAGTAAAAATATATACATTTTTGTGCATAATTATTATTTATCTTTTACTAATTATTTCTTAAGCAAATATGATAGGCGTGGTCACGCTAATAGTAGATAAAACTTTGTACGATACCTACTCTTACCATAATTTCATATTATGATACACGATGGGTTATCTAACTTGGCCTTCCACCTCCTTTGATAATTTTCCCGTCTTATATCGTAATATGAATTTTTACGGTACTTGATCGTAAATAACTATTACGGCGTGAAAATAATAACTGCTTATGTTAAATGTAAGTGTAACACCAGTCAACAGCGGTTACATTTCTTAGCACCGATTTCTCGTGTGAACTTACCATGCGGTATGATTATTTGAAAAAGGTAGTTTTAGTTTTATTTCCCAAAATTTGAAGGGAACGGCTACTACAAATTTGGATTCTGACGGAAAACGACTTCAAAATAATATACAGAGTGTTCAGTTAATATTCCCTCTGAAGATTGTTTCTTTTCTACTGCAATCTAAAATATTTTCAATTATACAGTGTGTCACAAAAACGAATTAGGTACACAAAAAGTATAATTCTTTTAAATGGAACACCCTGTATGTTTTGTTGCAAATGAAACTCCTGTGGGTCGTGCCATATCTATACGCAACTTTTGAGTGTTTTTTATAAAAAAATTAGAATGGTATTTGGTAACGATATAGTTACTCAAAAACATTTTTGAAATGAATGTCAAAAATATTTGTTTACATTTCATGATTTTGAATCAAATTTTTCTCATTTTTTTAATGGAATGCCTATGACTTTTTTAGATAGATGAATAGATCACACAGTTCTCCACACTTTATTTTTATATCAAACGGTTGTGGAGAATTGTGTGCTCTATTTATCGATCTAATAAAGTCATGGGCATTCCATTTAAAAAAATTGAGAAAAATGTAATTAAAAATCATTAAATATAAACAAATATTTATTTAAAAAATGCTTTTGAGTAACTACATAATTACCAAATACCATTCCAAACAATAAGTTGTTGAATAGTTACCTTCGCTACACATTAAAAAAGTTTGTTTGTTAAATGACAGTTACGAAAAAAAATCCAAGTTACCGGGAACAAAAGTTAGCAGTATAGCAGTTAATATTGTTATTTACACAAGTTTCTAAGAATCTAAAGTACTTATATTCACTTTCGGTTCGTATTAAGAAGTTATTCATTACATAAGTTAGCATAGATAATACGAACAATTTCAATTTTCAGTCAGTTACGTGCTACTAAAATGATCATAATTAATAAAGTTTTATTACATGCAATATATGAGCAGAAGAAATGTCTACTTTGATGAAGAGAACTTGCAAAATACAAAGCTCCGACTGTTGCGAAATAATTTAACTGTATAATTGATTGTCCGGCGCATCCACCATTGCTTATAATTGCGGTCACTTAGAGGAACTATTAATTAATTATGTAGTAACTAACCAATGTTGCCAACTTCTAATTGACTAAAATGTAGACAGCTGTTTAACGTACCTGCGTATTAGTAATACTAGATGCCAGGTTAATCTTTTTATTCAAGTTTTGTGACATACGGACATGATCGTGAAAGAATTGTTAAAACACGTTTGGTATTATCCACATACACACTTCGATTTGTTAAAACAGAGCCACCCCACTCATCTTAAAATACGCTTTATTGATGAGCATTGAATAACTAGTGGGAGTTTATAATATAATTAAATAATGTTTTATATTTATATAGCCTATAAACAATAAAGAATCCGGAGCTTTGTATTTTCCAGAATAAAAATAACAAATAGATCATAGAATAAGCCCAGTTACGTTAAGTTAAAACATTCAGCCTGGATTCTGTAAGACTTCTTAAAATGCCTACATAAATAATTAAAAAATTACAATACTTATTTACTGAACCCAAAAATCAAGAAATAACGTAAAGATTGCGTATTAGTCTCGACGAGCGTTTCAATCACGAAAGTCAGCATTTTCACTATTATGATGATAAACTAAAATTAACCTTACAAACTAATGCATGGCCCAAGTTGCCTGAAAACCCCTCCCTAGAGCGCTTCTTGATACTAGACAAATAATTTAAAGTTGTTATTAATTTCCAGTAACAATACAAATACAAAGAATTTTTATTTAGAAGTCTCCGTTTCTTTTCGTATTTTACTTAAAATCGTTCTAGCCCAATCCCATTTATTTTTGTCGTTCATTATTGTCAAGAGCTTTTTAGTTAAAGTAATGAGCTTTGTATTGCCTGGAAATTCGCGTGTGCACGCTTTGATAAAAAATTCTTTCTCAGTAAAATTATTACCCAGCTACAGCCTTGCAAAAGAAAAGAAAGAATCAGTTTCAGTTCACGTTATGAAACGCAGGAAATTTTATATTTTACTTATGGGAACTATGTAAAGTTCACAGGCTAATATGAGTAAATCGGTAAGTTTAGGATGGCTTCTATAAAATTATGGGTCGAAAATTTTACCCTGGATTGTGGGAACATGAATCGAAAAAGAGGCTGAAGAAGTATTAGGGGAAGACCAATTCAGGTTTAGAGATCATTCTATAACTTTATAGGTCATAAGAGAGGAAAAATAAAAAAAGTGAAAATTCCGGATTTGTGAATTTAGAAAAAGTTTATTGATTTCATTAATGTAAAATTGAAAAATATTTTTGAAATGCTCAAAAATATAGGAATGAGATCCAGGAACGGCAGTGATACATAATTTAGGAGCAAATATAGCGGCTATAAAAATTAAACAAGAACGTAGAGAAGTAGTTATTCGAAAAGGAGCGAACCAAGGTTGCACGATGTCACCGCTACTTAGTAATATTATAGATGAAGCAGCCTCCGGCATTAATATACAGGATGAAAAGATTAATATGCCCAGATTGTTGCGGATGATATAGCGATATTAGCATCCAGCACAAAGGAATTAGGGGTATAGCTTTAAACAAAATGTTCTACTTTCGGGTGACTGGGAAAGTTAGTTTTGGATAGGCAGAGATGGAGGTCCGGATATGCTCAACTCTTGTTTCTGGGAGTACTTCTATTACAATACCAGAAGTAATTGGTTGAATTTTGAAAAACCCCAATAGAAGAGCAACGACGATGCCCACATTTTAATTCAATTTGACATTTAAAAGAAAAAAACGATTCGAATTTACAGCCATAAAGTGTTTGTTGACCAAAATTCCAATTAGCAATTGCGTAATTGATGACAAAAGCATAATACTATCAACATCAAATATACATACATGGTGATTCAGAACGGGCGTGCCAAATTAAAATGGGTGTTAGAGGAACTCCAAATAAGACGAAAAGTTTATATGAACATATTTTCTAAAGTGACTACTAACAAAGATACAGGGTGTAAAAGTTTTAATATTTTTTAATATCGTAATGTAATAATTGATGTTTTCTCGTTCTTCTTGTTAGTTTTGTTGGTGTTATTCTTAATGAACTATTTTTTCAATTTTCACTTTCCTTGCATATCGGTGAAGCCATTATTGCATCATGGAAAATTTCAGTGCATATGCACGATTCCACAAAAAGCTATTTCATTCAAAAACTATGCATTTTACGAAAAATTTTGAAGATACCAATTTCTTCCCAAATTGAACGTAGATTTCAAATACATTAATATCACCTGCATTCACCAGTGGCGAAACATTGGATTGGGAAAATAAATAAACGGCCTACCCCGTAGCAACGCTACTGATGGAGCTAGCAGAGCAAACTTTTTTGGAAAATTAGAACTTGGCAAATGAAAACGACACCTTAAATTTCAACTAGATAACTTTCCTAGTTACTAAGATAATAAAAAGAATATTAAAAAAATATTAAAACTTTTACACCCTGTATGTTTCTTAGTAGTCACTTTAGAACATATGTTCATATAAACTTTTCGTCTTATATGGAGTTCCTCTAGCACCCATTTTAATTTGGCACGCCCGTTCTGAATCACCCTGTATAGATAAGAAAAAAACTTCAAATAAAAACTAAATTATTTTAAAAAAGATATAGGCATCACAAATGGTCGATATATCGACTTTTATTCGCAGCCCTCACCCTGGGTCAAAAGATAATAATTTTCTACATGCCTCAGTAGTCTATAAACGAATTAATCATAACAAAGAAAGTTGTAATAAATGTGAGTGTATCCCTGTGTAAGTCAAATAAAAAGGATTCTTATATTAAAAAG
Source organism: Xestobium rufovillosum (assembly GCA_963966045.1). NCBI lineage: Eukaryota > Metazoa > Arthropoda > Insecta > Coleoptera > Ptinidae > Xestobium > Xestobium rufovillosum. The sequence continues at coordinate 31,818,284 of OZ014493.1, forward strand.
GCAGATGCAGTGGAGAATTTAAATGAAAAACTTAAAAGATAAGAGAACTAATAAGGAATTTTCTTAATTACTTTGTCAACAACGAAGAGAAACCAATTGCAAAATAAAGGATTTTCATTTCTTTTTGAAGTCCAGTAATACATTTTTGAAGGAAGGAAATATTTTCAAAACGGTTAGCTTTTAACGAATTCAGTTTATCTTAATCGAATGAATATTTATACAGGATGTTTCCGAACTTGGGGTGGAAAATTAAGTGGGTAATAGAAGAGTTCAACCAAAGTAGGAAAACAATTTTTTTCGTTGAAAATCAGATTATTAAAAAAGTTATTAAAGTTTGAAAATTCGTATATTTTTTGTTCGAAGGTTTAGAACCACTGATTTATTGATAAGTAGGCTGTAGTATTATACCATATTTTGCTATCTAATATTAAAAAATAGGTGAGCTGCTTTGACATTAATGTCAAAGTCGCAAATTAAATTTAAAGTCACAAATATTTTTTACTTTTTTCTTGTGTCTAGGATGTACCGGTGGTAATTTTGAACATTAATTTGTTGTAGTATTTAGTAGTTCCTTCTTTTGTTCCTCATTTTGTTCAATTAAATTATTTTCAAGTTTCGATAAATTAATCTTTGTTGACATTTTCCCTATAACTAAACAAATAGAGCTCCTGCAACTGACAACTTGATTTATTTTTTGAGTTCAAAAAGTGCATCTCGGCGTACCAGCATACTTAACTAAATTTAAGTCTACTAAATTAAATTTAATCAGTGGCCTTCAAACAATAAAACAGCAGATGTATTTTTTGTTGTGACGAAAAAAATTTATTTTTGCTCTAATGCTTTTCTAACACTCTGGGAAAAATCTCGTAGCATTTTCCACTCCAAGTTCAGAAACACCCTGTATAGCCATGCCCTTTGACAGATTAATAATACTAATTATTGCTTTACTCAGGTTTGATGTCAATTATCATTCTGCTAGCTTCCATTTTCGGACTGTCAGTTTAATGTGTCCAAAATGTTAAATTCCAAGAAGCGTTGGGATTTCTAATTGTTATTCGACAAGTTATTGTATATTATACAGGACCGATAAAATATTTTACATATTTTATAAAAATTGATTAACTACATAAGAACATAAGTCAATAAATGTTTGTGGACAGGGCCGTTGTCCTGATGAAACAACACATCACGTGTAAATTTTCCAGTCCTTTTTCTTGATGGAATCACGCAACTTTAAAATTAAAGCAGCATAATTTTGTCCAGTGTGACCAGTGTGACCACGTGGTAAAAAGTCCACAAGGATCATTCCCTCGGCATCCCAGAAAACTATGGCAATGATCTTCCCGCACTTGTGTTACACGAAACTTTCGAGGGGCGTCTCCATTCCATGCTCTTGGTGGCGAACCCAAGTTTCATAAACAGTAACGAATCTTGCCGGGAAGTTTTCAGGATCTCGGTTTATGATGGCCATCAAGTTCATCTCTGAAGTGACCTGTCGAATGCGCTTTTATTTTAGCGTCAACATTTTCGGTTCACAACGTGCAGCCACCTTTTTGAGGCCTAGTTCTTCGTGTGAAATGATTTCGACGCTCAAATTTGCCCATTTCGTTAAAATGGGCAACTAAACTAAACTAAACTAAACTAACTAAACTTAATAACGCGATAACATACACCAACGAAAGTGTAATGAATGTAATATTTCGTGTAGATGATGAGATTGTATATATAAGGTAAGATGGAAATTAAGTTCAAAAACTTTTCACGCATTTTCTTATTAAAAAGCATGTAATAGAAAGTGAACAGTTGAACTGGAAAAATTCAAAATTATACAGGGTGATTCCAAAATGGCGGATTTCCTTTACAGCATGTTGTAGGGGATCGCAAATGCAGTTTTAGAAAAATGTTAAAAAAATTCTAGCTGCTTTTGTTTTATAGTTATGAGCAAAAAACTAAAAGGTAAATTTGGCAACATGTGTACAGTCTCTCTAACCCTTTGCTCTAACATTCGCATAAGGATGTCTTCTATTGGGGTACCTTTGCGCGTAAACTCTTACAGCTTCATTCCCGTTATTATGGTATTCGCTCAATACCAGCAACATGTCTGCATATTCACGATTGGTATACATTTTTAACAAAATTAAGTCAAAACTTCAAAATGACAGGTCAAAATAAATTAATACAAAACGTCAGATAACTATACAAAATCATATCATCGTTGCCAAATGCATTTTCAAAGCATATCGATAAAAATATTTAAATTTTCAAAATTAAAATTACAAGTAAATTAGACGCTGCAAGCATTCTTTTTTTGCACGCAGTCTTATAGGACATAACTTTTTATGGAAAATGATATTATTCTTCAAAATTCTAAAAAATAAAGAATATGGGTTTTTCATTTCCCACCCTCCTCACTCAGTAAATTAACAATTAAGATTTTTTTAAACATTTTTCCCAGGCTACATTTAAGGTCCCCTACAACGTAGTGTAGAGGAAATTCGCCATTTTGGAATCACCCTGTATACATATTAACAGAAAAATCAATGAGCATGTTAAACTATGTTTTAGTTCCGATACGCAATCGAATTAATTGGACACTTAGAAAAAGTTTGTTGAATGTAAACTTTTTCGGGACGTACCCATTTCAATATAAATTACTGCATATGTTGGATAACTTGACTAATTATGCAAATTGTAGAGATTAATTACACTGGATGCGCAAATTTGCATGTTCTCGAACCGATTCATAGATTTCCATATTTTTAAATTAAGATGTAGACGAACAATGCAAATAAATATTTCCAATAACTTTCAAAAAATAGTACCGAGTAACTTGTTTTATTACTGAAAACTAGCGTGAGTGGTGGTGATACACAGTAGATTCTGATAAGGAATTGTAGTTCTCCGTAAACACACAATTTGAATGTCACCCACGTCGCTGAAATGCGTATTTCAGGTTTTGTTTCAGCGTGGGAAATAAACTAAAATTTATAGGAACGTTTGTTTCAACTGTTGCATTATTCAGTGGAGTGCAGTTTCACTTTTTATTCAGTCAATTACTTATTCAATGATTTTTCTTCTCTGGAAGTGTTTTCACGTTAGATGGTAAATCGCAATAAAAAAACTGCAGCAAATTGAAACCACAAAAAATATTGTGGTTCTTGTCAGTAATGTTGCTACCTTGAAACTCGAATCCTTACATTATATCATTTGCAAGGAGTCTGAGTTTCTAAGATCAGACTCAACTAAGCTGGTATTCTTCATATTATTGTAACTTGTAAGTTAGGTTGCATCATCTAAGGTTCCAGTGATAATAATTACCCGCTTCGCATGCGTAAACTCAAATTAAAGCAACCCCAAACTCATGAACAAACATACAAAAATATATGAACGGACAAGAAAGCAATAAAACAGAGAAGGCGAGCCACAAATTCATAAATGCTCCATAAAATTACAAGCAACAATTATAAATATTATAACAAATGAACATACCTGGTATTTAAATAACACTTTACACAGTAATGCATTAAATGAAATATAATTTACAATTTATAATTTACAATTTATAATTTACAATCAAAAATAAGTGCTATGGGCAAAACTTAACCTCCCACTTCGCCAAGTTTCTTCTTTTCAACTGCTGTACCTTTTAAGAGATTTCTCTGATAAAAAATTATTCGATTTACAAAGAGACGCGACAGGATATTTATGCAGTAAACGTCAAAATCTCAAAGCTCCCTACAAAATTTGAATGAACCTGTGCGATTTCCAAATATTAGAGCACATTTGCGAGTTTAGCACACGGGCAACGCAATTGGGTACTTGCATAAATTTAAACTGGCACTTTTTTTATCATATTTTGCAAATATGTGTTAAGTTTATCGTGACCGTATAAAATGAGACTATTTTGTGTAGTAATAAGAATATAATTTAATTTTTAATTTCAAATCGCGGAGCACGCGCTAGTGGGCTATTTGGCATTGAGCAGTCGTATTGACGTCACATAATCTAGCTATCGTCACAGCCTGACGTGCTGCTTTTGCCTATTGCCAACATTTCGCGTCTGTTGTCCCTACTCGCCTAACTGTATCACTTATTATCAGGGCTTCAATTGGATGTTGTTACTTTACTGAGCAGTATCAATATTTTATTAATGCACAGTTAAACACTGGAAATAAGTTAAGAAGAAGAATAAACTAATTATTAGTGTATTTCAGGATCATTAGTACATTTCAATTTTTCACAGTGGCTGCCCTGAGCTCTGTCATACCATACAGTGACAGTTATAGGTTAGCCAAGCACAAAATTTTCGTTTCACTCATTTGTGTCCACGTTGTTGTTATTTCACAACTAGTACGAATATCACAAATTAATCTGTAAAATATCCGAAGCAGTTTCTTGCAAGCAGAATCCCATAATCCATCTTAAAATAGCCGCGTTCACGATAGGTAGTAGAGTTTAGAGGTTAGAAGTGGTTTTGTTGTACCTATTCACAGTTGGTAATTATAAAATATAATGGATTTCTAACAACAAATTGCTACTGAGCTCCACCATAGTTCCATTCTCCCAGCAAACACCATTAACGTACACACCAAACAATTTCAGGACTTACTAGACAGCTGTCAACTAAACCGGAAGCGGCCATTTCGATTTAGGAATGCATAGTTGCGTCATACTGACATCACCGTATAGTTTCAATAATTTACACATGGCGCCATAAGCATATTTAGCGGGAAATATTTTTTCCCCAATAATTTGAATTCTACAGGGCTCAGAGAAAAATTGCTTTGGGAATGTATTTCTGACCTCCCGAAGATTATAATTTCGCAAAATCCCAAATTCATGCAAGTACCCAATTGTCAAGTTTCCGGTCTACTATGGTGTCTGCAACGTGCCGATTTCCTAGAGGGTCGTGGGAAAATAAATTAAAAGAAACTTAAGAAAACCTTCAAATTGCGTTTTATTTTCCAACTTGAGTAATAGGATAGAAAACATTGAACTTCCTCGGAAATGCTTCTGAAATAAATGCTGTTTGGGGAAGCTATATATTTCTTTAGAAACGAAATAAAATGTCTTTATACATGATGCCACGTACGTTCTTTATCCTGTTACGCCCCTAATTTATAAAATATTGGTATGTCTAGTATATCCAAAAGTTCGTTGTCCCTCTAAGCGCGCAAAATATTTATTTGAGCACGCTTACCCATCGTATAGTAAATCCTGAACCTGTTGCGACCGTGACATTCATAGGATCTATCGATTACATTTTACAAAGAAAGGGGAAATGGAGATGTCTTTTGATGGAAACGGGAAAATAAATGAGAAATTGAGTTATAGTTTCTTTATGGCGAAGCACTCGCAGGACACTACCTTCAGTCTCGCAAGGGCATTGAGAAAAGCAAATATCAGAAGTGTATTCCAAAGAGTACAATGGAAAGCTCAAAGTTTTAAAATAGCTAAAGTTCAAAAGCAGTAGATAATTATTATTTAACCGACTTATGAATCAATAAATTACTAATATACGGGCAAATGTATAAAATTTTGGATTTTTTACTGCCCAATTCAAATACCTATAGGTATTATTATTTAGAAATTTGAAATTTCTGCTTGCATTCCATCCATACTTAACCCGTTAATGTTTTTTTTTTTTATTTTCTAACGTTAACTCAGCTCCTCCCTTGTTATATGACAGCAAAGGTCCTCTTCCATTCCGAATACGTCCTTTAATTCGCAATACTTTTTACACAAATTATTCACGAATTATCTCAAGCAATTTAATTCAGATTTTTTGCACACTGGAAACCTTGTCATTTGCATTTATTTCTTAAATCATTTGTATTTCAGTGGGGAAGCAAAGGGTGGATTTATGCAAGCATTAAAATGCCTGGAAGATGACCATCTCAGTGCCCTGTACCGCAAGAGAACGTCACATTTGATAAAATCAATTTTTAGGGTGAATAATTTTCCAGTGAAAACCTAGCGTAAAATTGTACTGCTAATATTTTCTAGCAACCCATTTTGTTCATAATTACATAAATTTTTGATTTATAGTAACTGTGAAAAGTTTTAATAACCGACTAATAACCCTACTTCATTACGTGTTAGTGCCGACCATTAGTAAATTGCTGTTTCTGTGGAATATCGTGTCAACAAGTCGCTGGAGCTGGTAATATGACATTTAGATAAGTAGTTGTGTTCATGTAGGTCATATTGCGGATAATTAAATTCGTTAGTAATATGTTATTTACGTATTATTTATTCCTTGAATTTTAGGGTTTTTTCGTTTCCCGCTGTGAAGGTTTTTGAAAATATAATTCATGTAAAATAAAATAGGTAGTAAATGCCTATATCTGGAAAGATATTCTTCATTGAATGCAATCAAAATTCGAGAGTGTACGACGGCTGAATTTAGGCGACAAACAAAATTATAGAACCAGATGTCGCAGTTTCCATATTTCAATTTTTGTTTAATTTCAGAAAGATATACAGAGGGTTAAATATCAAAATTGAAACACATTTATTGGAGCTCTTAAGCTCCTCGATTTTTCTCTAAAATAACTCACTACTTTATTTTCAAATAATATTCAATGCAAAATATATTTGTCGCATGAAAAAGGGTCGATTTTTGTAAATATTTTAGTGTTATACATACCTTTGGATTGATATTATAAGGGCGTAAAATTGAGGTACGTTTTAGCAAATTTCAATTCCACTTTAAAAAAATGGGGAAGCATTAAGCATCTATTGCAATATTTTATCCTAACAGACAGTGAAACATGTCAAATTTAATAAAAACTTGAAAACAATGAAATAATATTTCGTGGGAATGAGGTCATCGCCGCGCAGCACTTGTTGGCAGACGGCCATTGGTGACGTACCTACAATCAGTTACGTTTCACGGAGCCCTCGCTGTTTCATTCCAGTTTTGTTTCTTGCAGTGTGTATATTATTTTGATGTTACTTACAAATTGTTGCGTTGAATTATACTGAGTGTGTATACTTGAAACTTAGGTTCATTTTCAATGCCATAACGAAGGTTGATAAATTGTAATTTCTGTTAGTTCTTTGCAAATTCTGCTCATACCAGGTCAACTTTTGGTGTCATTTTGAAGGTCTTGTCAAATTCCACTTTGAGGCGAGGTATAGAAAATGTAAGATTTGAGTGTGGGAAAATACGGTGGTTAAAACTATTTTTGGACACGAAGGCTTTCGGTACTGTTACATCGCATACTTCGTGAAACATCCAAATTTGATATTGATGGGATTGTTAGAAAGAGGATGAACCAACGCACACCGTATGGGCTGGTATTTGGGGTCTAAAATGCATGGGGTCGAGATTATAGTGATGTAAAGTTCGGGTACGTTTTTAGCAAAGTTTAAGCGTTCGATGCTGTTACATCGCATAAATACTTTTTGTAACATCCAAAATTGATTTCACGCAGCGCACATCGTATGTGTTGATTATTGGGGTCTGCGATGCACGGGTCACGGAAGATACGTTTTTAGCAAATTTCAGTTCCACTTAAAAATGGGAGAGTGTGTTAAACATCTATTGCAACACTTTACCCTAACAGGCAAACAAACATGGCAAACTTTATAATAAAAGTTTGTAAACAATAAATATTTTTTTGAGAATGAGGTCATCGCCGCGCGGAACTTGGCAGACGGCCACTGGCGATGTGCAATCAGTTACGTTACACGGAGTCCTCGCTGTTTCATTCCAGTTTTGTTTCTTACAGCCAGCGGACGTCTGTCATAGTTTATATTTCCTAAAAATTTTAGCATTTTCATTGTTCATAAATTGCTGCATTGATTTAAACTGAGTACACTTCAAACTTGGCCAAGTTCATTTTCAATGCCCTAACGAAGATTGCTAAGTTGCAACTTTTGTAATTTTTTAAATATGTATGCTTCACTTCACTGATATTTAATATGTTGTTGACAACATAGGATGTCATGTATTTGTTACTATGGAAACCAGTGAGTGACGTAACAAGAACTTTATAGCAATGTGTGCAATAATAGTATATTATACACGAGTTTATAATGAATGCTATTATTACCGATGATGAAGTTTACAACACGAGCGAGCGAAGCGAGAGAGTTTTGTAATCATCCGAGGTAATAATAGCATCATTATAACGAGTTGTATACTATACTTTGTCCACGACTATCAAAACAGATTCCCAGAAAGAATTTACCTTCATTTCCCTTCTCCAGTGTAAGAAAGATTCATACATATGCTCTCAGGTATAATTTTCTTGGTTTTTTGGGCAATGAATCTAATGAGGCAAGTTCTGCAGCTTCTTTTATTGCTGGTGCTGTTAAAGAAATCTAGTTTTCACTCTCACTACTCATTATATCTTCTTTTTTAAAATATGCATTTCAAATTAAAAGCAAACCATGCTGATTTGACGTTTCAATTTGAACTGACACATCGCGATCGCGGCCTACTAAATAAATGTAAAAAAGAGTCAAAGCGATGTTCCTATTGGTTTAGTGAATAATATTCATTAATCACTGCAGTTAATAATGTATCTAATTTTGATTGAAGAAACACAAGTATAAACAGTATGTTGTAAGATAGTCGTGGACAAAGAGTATGTTGTAAGATAGTCGTGGACAAAAGACATTTACGATAAAAGTAAGTAGGTATTGTACTGTTACATAAGAACAAAGTTTTCCTCGGATTACGAGATAACAACAATTTGGCTATTAAAATTCAGGCTTCGACATCTCCCAGAGTTATTGTATCAAATTGCACAAATTGTATAATTAACGCGTGAAATAAGCTTCATTTGATTTTATTTTATGATCAGTTTGACGTGCAATTCACTTCACAGCACCTGTGTGTGGTAGAAATGTCATTATAGCATTATTATCGCACTAGTGCTGTAAAGTATGTCATTATAACATCCAAATTAATGTCGTAAAGTTTTACATTATGTACTGAGAGTGGATAAAATCACATTACCGGAAATGGGCGAGACGGATGCCCATTTTAAATAACTATCCTAATTTGTTGCAATTTAATCACTAAAGATCTGTTTCTAAAAGTGTTCTAAAATAGGTACCTACTGGCTCTTGAAGTTCGTTCTAATTGTATACACACTTTAAGTAAAGTTATATATAGTTAAGTTTATTAAGGTACTGTAGTTGAAGAATGCTTGTTGTTAATAAACTTTGCAACAAAACATCGGCAGTTTAAAACCTGATTTTCTGCCGACAGAAATTTTCCACAGTACGTGTACTTCCAGTGTCCAGATTTAATAAAGCGTTTGGTGCATGACAAGTGGAAAACACAATTATCACATTTACTGCGCGGAATTACAATTTGTTTCAGATCTGTCAGGCTGAAATTGAACATTATACAGATTATAGTTGATTTATTTTACTTTGCTAGCACGTAGACTTCAGTACATTTTCACTGGAAATTGGTCTTCATTGTCTATCTAGGGAACCGAATGTAGCAAACAATTTATTTATAATTACAACAGGTGTTCAATATATTATAGTATATTATCCACCCAAGCTGCAAAGTTATTTTATAATTCGGTGGTTCTGAGACTATTTTATTTTATTGGTATTTTGTTAAAGCTTCCAAAATGCAAATTGATTATATTAAAGCTGCACCAAACACTATTCTGTTGTCGGCAGGTTAATTGCTTTATAAATTTATCATCAAGACGTTTATATAGCAAAACTTTAAAATATCTTATAAAACAGTCACAAAATTATTGTAGAAACGTTTCCATAACCAACTAATAAAACATTTGATCCTATAAAGTTAAACTATTTTGTAGTAGTTTTGTAGTACCTTTCGGCGATATTGTTAATTTCATTACAAAAACGTTTTAAAATTATTTTATAGTTGCTTCCTGTAACAGGCAATTTCACTTTTAATAGTAAATTGTTGTATTAGTTGCCACTTTATAACTATTTTATAACAATGCAATTGTACTATAGTATGAAAACAACAACAGATTTATTATAAAACTAAATTGTTTTATTGAATGTAAATATGATGTCGCTAACTACATTATAAAGCATATTTAAGAGAACTGATTTTTTGCCTACACCGAGTCGGCTGAAGTTCATTTTGGGTTAGGCTTCTACCGTGAAAGGTTTTGTATTTGTTTTTTGATCATAACGTAAAATTAAAAAAATGAACAATAATCTCTATAAAATATAGGCAAATAATACTAAATTTGTTTACTAGATAGGTACACTAAACAATGAGTGTGTGTCACCAAAATATCTTTTCTAGCATTTTTTATAGTTTTGCACGACAAAACAACACTACTTCTATAGCTAAAAACCACGCCGATTTTATTGGTTATGTTTATATTTTAAGCAGCAAGTCGCGTTTACCACCAATTAACAAACAAATTATAATAAATAAGATAAAATGTAGCAAGGGAGAGTCATTTGTTTTATAAGAGACACCAAAAAGTTTTATAGTAGCTAAACATTTGCTAACTAACAAAATACGCACCGGAATCATGTAATTTTGTTTTATAAGAGATGCCAGAAAGTTTTCTATTAGCCAAAAAGTTGCTTACTAGCAAAATAAGCTGATTCCGTGCATTGAGGTTTGAAGCTGCAACGGGAGTTATCTACTGTGGGTTAGAGAAACGACAGGACCGTATATTTTACTCATAAAGTTTTTATTCTTTAATTTAAAAAATTGTCTAAAGTAAGTATTCAAAATGTTCATGAATGTCATTTTTGACAAACTATTCCCATCACTATTATCCTGAACGTGTTAACTAAACTATACCTACTCAAAAATGAATAGGGATATTGCAGTTATAGTGGTTTAAAAGCAATGAATATTCCTGTACCTGCTCCAAGCAAAAAGGGACGGAACAATGAAATACCTACACAAATATTTTAATAAACTGTATGCAAAGAAACAATAACTAGAACAATTAAAAAATTTAGGTACACAAGTTTCAATGAACTTGGCTAAGTTTCAAGCATAGGTAAATCAACATGACGATTTGTAAGAAATGAGAATGATAAAATTTTCTCGAAATCGAAACAATGACGGACGTCCGCGCACTGCAGCAAACAAAACAGTGGGGACGGCGTATTTATTTTTTTTATAAGAATTTCTTACCCCACTCATTTTGCGTGAGATATAGTATATAGTTATTTACGAAACGAGTGCGAGAAGACATTTTTCGCGCATGAGCGCAATGTTTGAAACACGAGCGACGAAGGAGCGACGAGCGAGTGCTTCATTTGCGCGAATGCGCCGAAGACGTCTTCGCGCATCGAGGTTCGTACAATATTTTTTGAAACGAACATTATAATTTTTTAATTATTATCTAATACGTTTCCAATTTAAAATTTCAAAAATCAAGTGGTTACATTGACAGATTTCCATTTGACAATATGTAGAAAATGACATTTGGTTTAATTTATTGAATTGAGTTGTCAAAGTGTCAATCGAATTAATAGCGATTTATCTTTATTCTTTCACTATTTTCAACATCCAAATTGGAGAAATGGCGTTTTGTTAACCAAACTTTATTACTATCAAGTCAAATTATTTCTAGAAAGCATGAAAGGGCCAGTGATGCTTTTTGAGTTTGAGTTTGTTTGCGTTTATCCATTTCGAAGGGAAATTTTGACATTTACTAACATAAATGACAAATCATTAAATAAAGTTATTGTTTTATAAATATTTTAGGTACTCTCTTAAGGGGCCACGGAAAAAATAGTGTCATAACCATGCCGTGCTACGCTGCCGACCGGAATCCGTCTCGCACTGCGCATGACGTCACATCGAGGCGAAATTGGCGCGAAGTCTCTGAAAGATCCGGTTATCGGATGAATTTTTGCTTTATCGACAAGCGTCAAAATGCCAAGTTGTGCGGTGGCTAAAAAGGGAACAAGTCTGACTTAATATAGAAATTGTCAGTGAAAATGTTTGATTCAAATAGGAAAATTACAGTATTTGAGAAAAGTTTTTGTATGGAAATTAAGAAATGGTTTGTTGGAGATGAAGACGAGTAATTTTGGATGGGGGTGAGCTTATTCAAGAAAATGATTACCTAATTGAGAAGAGTTTGACAGCTACAATTTTTTGAAGTGACAATTCAAATCTTGCATTCGCGCTATTTGTTTGTCACATATGTAGATCTAAGTAGGTATATGGTTGGTGTCTCTCGAACCGACACCTCGATTTTACGTCATCGAAGTGGGAGGAGCAAGGAGCGATATGCGCCGTAGCATACCATAGTGTTTATATTATGGTCATAACTGTATATTTCATACACTCGTGTAATTTCTGCCCTCAGCTGCGCCTCGTGCATAAATTTATTTATTATTATTTACAAACTTGTGCAATATAACAGCGCCAAACGCTTAAAATTTGCTACAAAAGTAGCTCAACTTTGCACCCCTAAATATCGCCCCCATGCATCTCAGACCAATCCATACGATGTTGGCTGGTTCATCTTCTTTCCAACTAGCCCAAAATCAAAGTTGGATGTTTCACAAATACCGAACGTTTCCGTGTCCAAAAAATCGCCCCCTCGAATCTTACATTTTCTATCCCTCCTCCCAAAGTTGGCATTCGACGAGATCTTCAAAATGACACCAAAAATATTGATCTAGCATACCTAGATCTTGCAGAAATTCGCAAAAAGTGCGAAATTTCCAGGCGTCATAGAAATCGCTACTGTCGCACTTCCAATTCTTCTGCACTCGGCTGCACCTCGTACACAAATTTATTTGTTATTATTATTTACAGACGTTAGACGTATGTGATGTAACAGCACCAAACGCTTCAAAATTTTCCAAAAACGTAACTCAACTTTACACCCCTAAATATTGCCCCCCTGCATCGCACACTTCAAAAACCAACACGTACAATGTGTTCTGGTTCGCCCTCCCTCCAACTAGCCCAAAATTAAATTTGAATGTTACAGAAATATCCGATATAACAATATCGAACGTTTTAAAGTTGGTTGGCTGCTTCATCCTGTTTCCAACTATCCCAAAATGAAAGTTGATGTTTCACAGAGTACGCAATGTAACAGCACCGAACGCTTCAGCGTCCAAAAAATAGTTTAACCCCCGTATTCTCGCCCCCTCGAATCTTACATTTTCTGTCTCTCCCCCCAAAGTTGGCATTTGACTATTAAAGTGCCTTGTCGAAGTCTCCTCTGTCTCGCCTGTACACATTGATTCTTCCAGTTTTTCAAATATTACACAATTAATTTCCGTAGTTTCTATTTGAAATTTTGTACATACGCGCTATAATCTGTTTCTTTGTAATTTCAGAACGAAATGCCTTATTTCCAATTTAAAATTGGAGAAAAGTAAGCAAAAGTATGTCTCTAAAATTACAAAACAAGAAGTTTCAGTGTACAAAATTTTAGGTAGAAGCTCCGGAAGTTATTCCCAGGAACGATCAATGTGCACGAGCGGAACAGACAGGACCATTTGAAGCCAACTTTGGCAGGAAATGTTGTAACACTGTTGGTCGAATTCATAGGGAATTCAATATACACAATATAATACACTGAAGATTTGATCAAATTTGTTGAAACACTCCGTATACAGTAGCAGTTTTCAAACAAAACCTGTGACTAGGGACGGTAATAATGAAGTGATGTAGTACAAATTGCTAAATATTTATTTCATTGTACAACAATGCATATTTCATATTCTTTAAAATTATACTAGGTATACTTTCCATTTACACTTTTTATTTACAGTAGTTTAATACTCTGATATTTTATAATTTTGTACAGTAAAATCTGACCAAAGCAGTCGCAACAGTAATTCGAGCAGATTTGATACATATTTCATTTTCATTACGTTTTAGTTTCTTACGAGACCTCTATTGTCAATACCTTATCAACAAAATTTATACTAGTGTTAAAACACAAGTAATCTAAAAATATACATATAGGTACGAATTTAGGAGTCTTTAAATAAATTTATTACATAAATTAGCATATAAATATAAAAAAAATAATTCCCGGAGATTGTTGGTAAATTCGTAATAATAAAAATAAAATAGTAACTGGGTAGACCAAAAACACATGAACTTATACTCGAATATATAGTTTTGACGCGCTTATGATATATTTTTTTTAAATGAAAATGAACTCTTACGATCCTTGGCTGTATTTCAATTTGCGGAATGTTTACCGGCATCATACTGACAATATTGCAATTTCAAATAAACATTAACAAGTCAAATAATAAAGCTCCACACACTTCCAGTTCATCACAGCAACTATAACTTAAAAAACAAATGTAATATAATAAAATAAACTCAAATAAAATAAATATCTTGCTTTGCATAATAAAGCTAAAATTCAAATTTAAAATAAGTTCTAATGATGCAACTTTCGATATGTTTGAAATAACTTGTTACTGGGAGCATGCACAGCCATACTGTTTGAAACAAAAATTGTATTTCCTTACAATTTATAACTAATAATAAGGTGAATTAAAAAAATATATTTTTTTAATTTGATAGCAGCATGGCCCATAGGCACTTCGGTAAAAATAAGGCAACAAAATACAAAATTGGTGAAACCCAATGTCTTAAAAATGCCTTCATAGTTTTGTTTTGTCAAGGGAGCAAGGGATGGAGAGCATTTCCTAAGAACCTAGATAAACTAAGAAACTTCAAATTATCAGTTTTGTTAGGATAATATTCCGACATTAAAATAGCGAATATGAAAATATGAACTTCATCAATTTACTTAGACATTTTTTAGCAAATGAGGGATTTCACGATTTACCTGACATATACAGGATGGTTCACTTTTTACCTCCATAACGGTAAGATGTGACAGAGCATTGAAAAGGAACTGCACTTTCACCATAAAATTTCTTTCAAAAATTAGTCCATTTGGAGACATTTATTTATTTCACTTTTCCCTCAACTTGTAGACAACACACTTTAATTTGAATCCGGACACATAACATTGTAATTCATAATCCGGAAGAGCCTCGTTAATCTGGACAAGGCATGCATGAACCTGCAAACAGGTGGGATGAATGTGCATAACTACATAACCTATTTTGACCGTGACCTTGCGGTTCTTGTCGTGAACATTATGCATACGCATTTTTACTAATAAAAAATGTCTAAAACAAAGCACAAAACTTAAAATTTAGAAGAAAAAACAACTTTCTAGAAAACCAGTGCAGACTGATTTTCAAGATGAAATGAACAAGGTTGTTGCTTTAACAAAACAAATTGAAGAAAATGTTTCGAATGATGAAATTGAGGATTGGGTATTTGCCAATGAAAACTGCGACTTCACTTTCGCTGACAAAGATTTGTTCAGCGATGATGATGTAGTTTGTGTCGATTCAGTTAAACATGGAGAAGCTGTAGGTATCCGCATTTAACACTTGCTTAAGGTGGGCTCCAGAAAACAATGTACCTGCTCATCAAAAACTCTAGTTCGGGAATTAGGCAGATCCGGAATTACCACCAGCACTCAATTGTCTGGATTAAAGAGATCGCACTGTACTTTAACAATAATTAAGCTTATAGTACAGTAAAAATTGCAGCCAAAAGTACCTCAACAACATAAAAATTAGCCCGTCCTTGAAACTTTGGTTGTTAGTGCTACTCGACATGTAGTTTAAGAATCCAAAGTTTTTGGGGGGAGAGAGGGGTGAGAAAATTTTGAAAATGTACTTTTTTGAAAGTAGAGGTGTGGGGAGTCGTTTTCTATGTTTTTTGCATGCTGAATCGAATGAGACCAAAATCAAGTTGACAGGATCAACCCTTAATGAAGAAAAATGATTCTAATTGATGGCCTCTAGAGCAGCGTCAAGGGTTGTCCTGATTGGATGCAGATCATTGCCACGATGAACCCAACCCCACTGTTGTGGATCCAGTTTATTCCCGAGCCACAACTGTACTGGATAGAAGGTACGATATGAATGTTGTGCAGCACTTGCTGATGTAGGAGGACAGCAACATTGAGGTAAGACAGTCCAGTGGAGATGCTGACATATTAATTGTCCAGACAGCCATAGGAAAACACAGCTCTGCCATTGTTTGTCAGGATACTGATATTTCACTATTGTTGACTGCTTTGGCTCCTTTGAATCAAGAAACATTTTTACTCAAACCAAAAATCGAACGTACGAAGAAGAAACTTTTTTCATCAGTAAGCCTCCAGAACCAACATATGCACATCAACACGTACATCCTACTCGCTCACTCTTTTAGTGGTTGTTACACCACAAGTGCAATTTATGAAAAAGGGAAAAAAGAACCTTATCAAGCTGCTTGAGACAGAATCTGGTTTGCGCCGCACCATACACATATTTCAAACAGCTACAGCAACTCACAGTGAAGCACAAAAAGCCGGAGAGACTCTTTTTTTGTATATTTATGGCTCCAAAGATGGGAAACATACTTTAGATGAACTACGGTACGTCATGTTCCAGAGATCACTCTGTAGCAAAGCTGGAATCACTTCCTCCTACATCAGCAGGTGCTGCACAACATTCATATCGTACCTTCTATCAAGTACAGTTGTGGCTTGGGAATAAACTGGATCCACAACAGTGGGGTTGGGCTCATCGTGGCAATGATTTGCACCCAATCAGGACAACCGTTGGCGCTGCTCCAGAGGCCATTCTTAAGTTGATTTCCTGTGCCTGCAAGGGAAATTGCTCCACTTCTCAGTGCTCCTGTGTAAAAAGCGGTGTGGAATGCTCAATTTTGTGCAAAATTTGTGAGGGAGGGGCCTGCATGAACAGCTGCACCGAAATTGCAGTTTCGTCAGACGTGTTACCCATATCAGCAGAGGCCTTTGATGAAGATTCAGACTTTGATGACGTCACTAACGAAGAGTGCATGTTCGATGAATAAAATACTTATTACCAAGTACTACATACTTCATATAAAAAATTTGTATGTACTACATTAACACTGTACATCTCTCTTTCCTTTTTAATAAAATCTCTTGTGTTTTATCGTATTTTTACAATTAGAATCATTTTTCTTTGTTAGGGGTTGATCCTATCGCCTTGATCTTGGTCTCATTCGATTCAGCATACAAGAAAACATAGAAAACGACTCCCCACACCTCCACTTTCAAAAAAGTACATTTTCAAAAATGTCTTCCCCCTTCCGCCCCCCCCCCCAAAAACCTAATTTCCGCCACTTCAATTTTTGGGGACTCTTTAGATTATTAACTACATGTCGAATACGAGTTACAACCAAATTTTTATGAACGGACTAATTCTTATGTAGTTTCAACCCTGTTTTTACTGCACTATTAAACTTGGAAAAAAAACAATTCTGATAATTACATATCGTCTTCCAAAGTTTGAACCACCTGTCCCTAATTAAAGTGTCTTTTTCTTTATTATCCCTTCCTACTTTTATTTAGAATTAAAAGAAAACTAAATTTTATAAATTAATTTTGAAACATTTTATATGCCCATATTCTGATACTTTTATTTTGAGACAGCAACTTGTTCTTTTGAGTCAAAATAGTTCAACCATATGTCTAAATTTTGACACGGTAATGGTATTTAAAGTGAAGCACAGGCAACCAAGGGTTAAGTTTACAAGAAATCATCGAAATTTGCATCTTAACTTAAGTTTGATGTTTCAATAAAAATCAAAAAAAAAAAAATATTTTTCTAATCCACCCCACCGTAACGACTCAAAAATCACAGAAGTTAAACACTGCCACAATGCAAGCGACGTTAACAACTAAAATTTTTAAAAATTAAAAAGAACTCATGTAGATAACGCTGTGATACTTAAAACTGATTCTATATATACACATTTCAAAAACGTTGTTATATACAAAAAAAAACGTCTTTGGTAATAAAACTAAAATTAAAAACCTCGCTAAAAACTTAAAAATTAAAGCCACGAAGGCCTCGTCATGGAGTCGTACGGTTGTCTCATGCTTAACGCGGGATGGTACCCAGGGGGATACGCTCCTGCCGGACCCAACAAACCTTGGTGCAGCATATACTGCTGATACAATGGTGAACTGGGATCCATTAGTTGCGCCTGGTGCGGTGTCATAAAAGGTGTACCCAAAGGATAACTAGGAGGTCGAGGTTGCGGTGTTCCAAGGAAGGAATAACTGGGCGGTTGAGCCGTTGAAGGTTGATGCGTACTCCTAGCAGTTTTCTCCGCGGCATCAGGAGTGGATCTGTGATGGGCGGCAGCTGCAGCAGCCATATAATAGTTGGGAGCCGAACGAAAATCTTCGAGATAATTGGGGTAACTCTCTTTGTCACCGTAAAGGCCAGAACCTAAACCTAGTCCAGCAGGGGTTGGTCCGAAATTAAAAGCACTGCCGGGAACGACACTTGCTGTTTTTAACGATATTGCACTTGGTTCCATGGAGGAATTGTTTTTAAGACCTGCATATGATTGGAAGCCCTGGTTCTGGGTGTTATTTGGTGCAGACTCTTGCGTACTTGTAGTAACTGCTAAAAATATTTGCACTATAAATTATAAACACTTTTATGGATCAAACTTAAATTTACACATTTGCAGTTATAACACATCAGCAAAACAATTACTGCCTAAAGTTAATGTGCAGAATCACATAGTTTACTAAAAATACTTGTATTGAAATCAGTCCTATATGCATATTATCCATCCTCTGACATTCCATTAAGAGGGATACGTACGTTGCTCAAGAAAAATTAGCACTCGGTCGCGTGATACTCTCCCCCACTACACCAATCAGTATAGGAGAAAAACGAGGAGAAACATATCTGCCGGCCAGATACGGCCCGAACGTACTCGGCTGTCACCGACTACCGAGGGGAGGTTAGAATCTGCAAGTGGAAGGAGGTGACTCCCGTTTTTAGAAATGGATTTATTGTCGAAGTAAATTTAATGTATCTTATTTATTTTCAGTCTAAATTCATTCAAATTTGAAACGCAAGCAATTTAATGTTCATATAGATAGATGGTAAACATTATAGCGTATTATACTCAGGAGACGACAAACAAGGAAGAAATGGAGTTGCATTTTTCATTAAAAATACGCTGAAGCAGAATATACTGCAATTTAGCCCAAGGAATGGTAGAATGGCATATATGAGAGTCAAAAATAAAACAGTAAATGTATCGATAATTAATGTGTATGCACCTATAGAGGATCCTAAAAAGGAAGAGAAGGAGTCATTCTATCTCGCATTAGAAGAAATATGTGAAAATATACCAAGACATGATATGCTATTAATGGCAGGAGATTTTAATGCCCAAATTGGAAGGGAAAACTATTTGGCGGAGGTTGCTGGGAGGTACTCCATTCACAGTGACACAAATGAAAATGGCCACAGGCTGAGTAGACTGGCGGCAAGTATGAATATGGTATTGAGCAGTACGAAATTTGAACATAAAAAAGAACACCAAATAACATGGGTGAGGCCAGGGGGCAGAAGCGATGAAGGAAACCAGATAGATCATGTGGTGGTGTCTAAGAAGTATGAGAAATCAATAAGGGATGTGCGAACATATAGAGGGGCAAACATTGATACGGAACATTATTTGGTGGTAGCTAGAGTGAACCAAAAATTAAGAAGCAGTCGGAGAACAGAGAAGAAGAACCAGGGATGGGCGATGGACAAGTTTCGTGAGGAGAAAGTAAGAGAAAAATATGCAGAAGCAATAGAAATTGAATTGGAAGCTGGGGAAGTCGAAGAAAATATTGAATGGGGATGGAAGAATATAGAACAGGCCATAGAGAAAGGTATGGAGGTGGCTGTGGGAAAAATAGAGAGTAATTCTCGAAAAACCTGGTACGATAGTGAATGTGAAGATATGATAAAGCAAAAAAATGAAGAACGAATTAAATGGATAAGAACAAATAGTACTGAGGATATGGAGACTTATAAAGAAATGCGTAGTAGGGTGAGAACAATGATAAAGAAAAATAAAAATGAGTGGGTAAATAAGATGATGGAAGAATTGGAAGAAGACAGCAAACGAAATAATATGAAAAGCTTTTAACGAAGAATTAGACAGCAGAAAAGGGGATATAAACCAAAAGCGCGAGTAGATAAAAGAAAGAGTGGCCAGGAAGGGGGAGATGGCCTGGGCGGAATAAAGGAAATATGGAGGCAGCACTTCCAGTCAATTATTGGAAAGCAAAATGAAGTCGAAGAGGCACACACGGGGGAAGTGGATGAGGATGAAGACAGTCTAGAACCAACGTACGATGAGGTAACCGAAGTAATAAATAGAATGAAAAATGGCAAAGCTCCCGGAAAAGATGGAATTATGGGGGAAATGTTGAAATATGGAGGAGAAGCACTATATGCCGAAATGTATAAATTAATAAGAGCAATATGGAACAAAGAGAAAATGCCAGAGCAATGGAAGAGTAGTATAATTGTGCCAATATTTAAAAAAGGAGATATAGAGGATTGCAGAAACTATAGGGGCATATCGTTGCTAAGTGCTGCATTCAAAGTGCTATCGAATCTTATACAGAAAAGGCTATCAGGATATGTGGGGCAGGGAAATGGTATCATTGGCGAGTATCAGTGCGGTTTTAGAGGGGGAAAATCTACTATCGATGCGCTACACATGGTGAAACAAGTGTTAGAGAAGGGGGACGAATACAGGATGGATCTGCAGCTTCTGTTCATAGACTTTCAGCAGGCGTTTGACTCACTAAGCAGAATTAAATTGCAATACGTGATGAAAGATTTGGGAGTACCGGCAAAATTGAAAAGACTTATTAAAATGTCAATGTATGGTAGTATAGCCTGCGTTCGGACAGTTGAAGGAGATACCCCAAGTTTTAAAATCAATGGCGGAGTAAGACAGGGAGATGCATTATCAGCTACGCTCTTCATCATAGCATTGGAGGGTGTGGTAAGAAAAGTAGGATGTAATGGATCAGTTGCAAACAGGGAAGCCCAACTGATTGCTTACGCTGATGATGTGGTAATAATATCTAGATCGATGAGGAAATTGGAAGAAATCTTTAGAAGAATAGAACTTGAAGGAAATAAAATAGGACTAAAAATTAACGAACAGAAGACAAAGTATATGAGAATAAAGAGAGAAGCAGACAACAACGATGGCCATATAATGATAGACAAATACATATTTGAAAAAGTGAGCAGATTTAAATATCTGGGGCTACAACTAAATAACAAAAATGACAGAAGAGCAGAGATAGAGGAGAAGTTACAGATGGGAAACAGGGCATACTATGCGAACAAAAAGATTTTGAGAGACAGAAATATAAGTAAGAAGACAAAACTGAGACTGTATAAAACAGTTATAAGGCCAGTTGTAACATACGCAGGGGAAGTAATGAGCCTGACAAAACAAAGTGAACAGAAATTGAAAATATTCGAAAGGAGAATACTAAGAGTGATACTGGGACCAAAGAAAATTAATGACCGTGAAAGTAGACCAAGGATGAATTTTGAAATAGAGCAAGAAATGGGGGGAGAAGATATAGTGAAGTTTATTAAGGCACAAAGAATGCGATGGCTCGGGCATGTAATGCGAAGTGGGGAAGAAACAATGATCAGAAAATTGTTAGTATGGAAACCAGGCTATGGTAGAGGGCGAGGGAGGCCAAGGATGAGATGGTGGGACGAGGTGATGGAGGACTTAAGAACGATGAAAGTTGGGAATTGGAGAAAGAAGATTAATGATAGAGGAGAGTGGAGAAGAGTTGTGTGGGAGGCCACGACACATCGGGGACTGTAGAAAGAACCTTCTTCTTTCTGACAAAGTAGAAATTTCTACAAAATATTTATTACTAAGAGCGCTACGTTTCATAACATAGAGCTCGATATCGGCGCTGTTTTCAACGTACGTATCCCTCTTAATAGTTATCTTTTTACTGGCAATTTTGAAAAATGAGTATGTTTGATTTAAATAAATTTGCTACAATATTGTAATAGAGAAAAAATCAAATAATTTACGTTACAACTGAAAACTGCACGAGCATTTTTTTTTATTTTTACTCAATAGTAAATAAATATTTATAGACAAACAAAATAAAAAGTACTCTCATGCACCAGCCTTAACGTACCTGTTTTGTTGCTTTTCCTCCTCTTCATTTTCTTTTCTTGCTGTTGCTGCTGTTGTAGAACAGAGCTGTTACTATCGCTACTTATAACTCCTGGATTTTGGAGTTCAGTCATTTGCCGACTATACATCGTTGACGTGACACCTCTGACTTCATGACTGTATGGCATAGTCATGCTAGGCTGCGTTAGAATAGGTAAACCAGACGAACTAGTCGCAATTGGCTTGCTAAACATATGCGAAGGTGGTGGCCCGCTCTTCTCTCCATAATAGGGGCCGGAGGCAGGTTGCAGACCTGATAACATACGTTCATCAGAAGGAAATCTGTCGACGATATGAGTCAGATTTGCCAAGTTTCCTCGTAAGCCCAATGACTGGTCCATGTCCATTACTGTGCCGCCATATGAACACCTAGAATTGGGCAAGATTCGACTTTCACTAGACACCCTCACATTTTGATGAACATTTCCTAATGTCGGTGTATGCACCTGCTGAGCACTGCTTGTTGCTATGTTCAGGTCTTTGTAATTCATCGACATAGCAGGATTTGGGTAACGCATAGACATCATTTGTGAATTCGAAGTCTCCACGGTTGTGTCTGGTTGGCTGGTTACAGGTCTTCCATAACCATACTGTGGAGAACTTCTACTGAAAGACATGTCAGTACCTGTATAACCCATGTTGGTATACTTAGACATATCCAATTTTCTTTCTAAATCTTGACTGTTGTCTGGAGGTCTCGTTGAACCAGATGGTATATTTAGAGGATAATTTATTTCTGAATTGTACGTATTGAATGAAGAATTATTTGGAGCTGCATATCCCATGGTATGCAAATTACTTCCAGAATTATCAGACAATGTTTGAAGTTTTCCTGCTTCTCTATTCATTTGTGAACTGGGTGAGTTTACCGGTTTGCCATACATTTCAGGATGAGTTTGCATATTTAAAGCTTTTGGATCTGGAATGTTTTGATGGACATACTGCTTGCTAGTCTCCTCAACTGATAACAGTGGATTAGCGACATTTTGCTTTCCAAGACCTTCAGGGGGGTTGTAGTCTTGTCTATCATATCTTGGAATCTGTTGTTCATTCTCACTATACACCCGCTTTTTAACAGGAAAGACCGCATTTTGAATGGGTAGCTTCTCAGTCCTACTTTCTGTGTTGGGTGAAGGCAGTGGTGAAGGTGATGAATCAGTGCTCATATTATTAGAGTATGTAGGAGCAAGTTTCGCCTGATACTGGTCCGTTAAAGGTTTATTCGTATCATAGAAAGAAGACGGATTATTTTGCTCTGTTGCATAAGGTAATGTGGGATTTGCATTCGTATAATTCGTTTGGGAGTAGCTGTAGGGGTTGTTATAAGAATAGTTTGGCTGAGTACTTGATGGTGGAGCATAAACATGTTCGGAATATTGTGGATAAGGTGATTGTGGATTTTCTCTTGGACTGCACGATTTGTCTGGACTGCTTTTACTTGATACTGTATCCTGATAGAACCCTACACGTATTTGCCCATTAAAGGTGGGATATGCAGGTCCTTTTGGCGACATCTCTGGTCTTGGAGATGCCATGACTGGAGAAGCTCCTGAAGGTGATCGATGTAAAGGCGAAGGGTAAGGAGCAGGATATGCACCTAATCTTTCATCAATACCAACCCTCGGAGAATCCATGTCTTGGCTGAAAGATGATCGTTCTGATATGCTGCTTCCAGTACTTATTCTACGTTGTCTTGTTGTTGGTTGCCCATGTGAAGCGGGACTTTCAGGATTCGGAGATATTTCAGGTGGTGTTACTTTCTTGACGGTATCGTCCTTTTTCTGCTCTTGAGCTGCTCTAATAATTTCTTCTGAAGTTTCTTTGGATTCAAATTTATTTTCAGTTTTCTTTTGTGTTTGTTGCGCTTTTGGAGCACCAAATGCTTTGAACCAGGCACTTAAATTTGGTGTCGCTTTACCGGGACTATTACCCTTTTTTGGAAGCCACGATACCTTTTCTTCCACTTTCGCTGCCTCCGGCTTTTTGCATTCAGCTTCTTCAACAACCTTCTCCACCGGTTGTTTAGGTATACTTTCCACAGGTTTGACTTCCTTAATTTCCTCTTCGCCCTCCTTTTTAGGATCATCTATGAACTTATGCTTCCCAAAACTGTCAAGAACAGACCCTAGACTTAACTTAGGTGTAGTATCATCTGTTTTAACAATCAAAGAATTTTTGGTATCCTTAAGCTTTGAAAGTGGTCCTAAAGGGAACAGCTCTTCGGGCTTCGAAGTTTGTATATTTGACAAAAGGTTTCCCTTGCTTTTACCTGGCTGCAGCCTATCAATAGTGCGATGAATTTCACGACGTTTCAAAAATTTTGCAGGATCTCTATGAAAAGGGCGTCTCTTGATTTCCTTGACGTCTTTTTTACCTGGTACTGTCTTTTCTCCTTTCTTTCGTGATTCTTGATCTTTCCCTTCCAAAACATCAAAGTCGTTCGGAGGAATATAATGAGATGGAGAATTACTTGCTGAGCTAAACTCAGAAAATCCTGGAGCATCATCAAGCCACTTGTTTATATCTTTGAGGGTCTGTTCGGTTGCTAAAGTTAATGCCTCAATTTTGGAAGGCGAATTTTTGTAGTTTGCAGATTTCATATGGGAACTTTTATTGTCCGATTTTACACTATCCACTGTACTGTTTTCCTCTTCGATATCACTTTTGCTAGAAACTCTTTCTTTAAATTTTGCCTTCTCGTCGGGTTTCTTACTTTTCTCCTGTTTAAATTTATCTCTTGACCGATCATTACTATTAAATTTACTCAATTCACTTTTAGCTTTAAGTTTTTCTATTGTTTCTCTTAATTTGTTATGCTTATCCTTTTGTTCCAAACTGAACAAAGAATCTTTATTGTTGGATTTGTGCTTTTTATGGGTTTTATTGTCCAAGTCACTTCTTGACACAGCTTTTCCTGGTTGATTTTCTTTACATTTATCTGGAATAGCAATAATATTTTAGTCTTTTATGCGTACGAGCAGAATTTATATTACGTTTAAAATTTCAATACAATGAAATATTTTTGTTCTGCAAACTGCAAAGAAGTCGTTCATTGATAACAAATGAAGATGAATTAATGTGAACTGTAGTCTTTTGGTAAGAGAGGTTAGGATTAATTTTGCAGATAGAAGTTTGGATCAAAAGACCAAGAAGTTTGTAAATAATAATAGATGTTTCGAATTGAATATAAGGTCAAGAAAAAGGGGAAAAGTTTGATTTAATGGAATGTTTGAAGAAGCAACAGAGACAAATCTTACAAAATTTATTGTTGGTAGAGAAAATGAGTGCTGAAATGAGTACAAGGTAGAATGGTAAGGTAATAATAAAGGAAAAAATAAATACATATTTTGAAAATCAGATAGATGATAATAAAGAGGATGGCAGGAAAATATGGAAGACACTTAAGCGTTATTGCTGGTAGAACAATGGATGACAAGTTTTATAAAATCTGGAATTATGACAAATTGGATAACAATAACGTGAGAGTACTGCAAAGAAACATTTTGGGACTGTTACTCTTTACTATACCCTCTACGAGAACAATTAAATATAAGTGGCAAAGCGTTGCCTTCATACTTCGATCAGCATGTGGTGTATGTGGCTGATTTACATAACTATGATGCAAGATGTAAACTGAATTTATATATTAAAACTGACGTTGAAAATATTGAAAATGCCGCATATAATGGGGTCGTTACACAATTTTTTAAAATCATATTTTTGCAAAGTTTACCATAAAATATTTGGCCCACATTTCTTGTATTTTTCTCTCGGTGCACATTTTAGACTCCAAAGTCAGCATCGAAGTTTAAACGCCAGCCCTCAAAATGTTATAAATGATGACGTCATGGCTATTGTTTGTACAATTGTTTATGCTTGTGCAAATGTGAAACATAGATGTCATAAACAAACATGGCAATCGCTGTTTGACTTTGTTTGACGGCTTGTGCCGTTTGTCGATCTTTTTTAAAACAATTGTTTTGAAAAAATGCTTAGTGCCTAGTTGTAAGAATAATAGTAACACAAACCTCTGTAAAATGCAGTACGTCCCCGAATTAGACAAAAAAAATTATTTATCAAAAAAAATCAGTGTATAAAAAAACACTGCTTGTTCCCAAGCTACCATAGCACATATAAATTTTTCCCTACAACTGCTTCTAAAAGTATGCTTTGCACCCCGTTCAGGTGTATTAAAAATGAATCATTTTAATTCATTCATTCTTTGTCATGAAAACTATACATAACAAGGTACCTACATAAATTAAATATAGCCATTGACAGTTATATACCTATCTACATATTATAACAGGAAGCGTGACTAACGTTGCCTAGCAACAAAACAATATTATGACAGCAGAATTTTTGAGAAATGCCATTCTCTATTATGTTATTTGAGATTTTTCCGTATATGAGTAAGGGAGAGTGGGGGAATTATGTGCAGTGGGTAATTGTGCGCATGTTGATTCACACACAAACAGTGCCCAGCTTGGAACACAACAAGTGCTGCCCTCTATTGAAAAGTGCATTAAACAACCTCCGCCAACAACTTGCGTTGTAGCGCTCTTGTTACGTGAATGGAATGCTACCATTTTTTTAGATTCCACAGAAAACTTTAAAGTTCATTTAATAAAGGTTTCCTATGTATAAAATTAATATTTTGACAATGGGGTCGTTACAAAATTTTTAAAAATCATATTTTCCCGAAGATTGGCGTAAAATATTTGACCCGTATTTTTTTATTTTTCTCACAGCGAACGTTTTAGGCATCTAAGCCAACATCAAAGTCAAGACGGTGGCACTTTAAGCCTTTTAAATGATGACGTATTCGGGGCAATGACAAAAATTGTCGATATTAGCGGAAAGTACAACCATTGTTCGTCAAGCGCATCAAACGTAAACTGAATTAATAAACAATCATGGCAGTCTAGTCGTTTGACAGCTAGTGCCCAGCGTTGTTTTTCAGTTTGTCTAGTTCCCAAATAACTGAAGCACTCACCGTTTCTTTTTAATATTTTTCATTTCAGCACTGAGATAGCCCAAATTGGATAAATAATAATTGTTAATCATTTCACTACTAACTACCGCACTACCGGTAAATTGTCTGAATCGACTTTAACGAAACCGTGCTCTATTTTCCATACACAAATAAAGTCTGAATAATATAAGTTGGCGTATGATTGAAATAATCTACGCATCATGTTAGTTTGATGTCTCTCTCGCACGCAACTAGTTGATATGGCAGCTAATTATTAACGTAAGATGAAATAATCAAATTTTACATTGTAACTCTTTATTTCACTCATTCTCATTTATAATGTTGGATAACAATGTATTTGTACGTCTTTGCTTGTCTCGTATATTATCATGGAAACCAATATTAGTGTCACAGTACTGTCAATGTCGAAACAAATTAGTTCACATGCATTTGTCAACCCATACGCCAAGTTATATGATTTAAACTTTATACTAATTGACACAATAAATAGGAATAAAAGCACATAAATAAATGACAGAGAATTATTTATACACCCAATACAAATAAAAATAATAGGTAAATTTCCAAATGTCAAATTCTGATTATTCTGAACATTATTGCTCCCTACTTTACCGACTCAAACTCCACGTAACGTTAAGCTTTCTGGGTATCAAAACATCAATTCAGATGACCAATCACAAGCGCTTCTAAGCTAATGACGTAACCAGGGCAGCACGTGTTTCTGTTTAATTCTCCGAAGGCGCGCTTCGTGTTAAAATCACCATTGTTTAAATTCTGGGTTATTGGTGAGTAAATAAATGAACCCAGAGGGCCAATAAACACCTATCAAAATTATATCGATTTTATATTTAGTGCAACGACCCCATTGTGGTAGATAACATAAAAATTAATAACTTGAGTAAGATGTTCAATTTTTTATGATGGTAAGGCGAGACGTTGGAATTACTAATCAAGCAAACAAATTTTCAAAATTTATTATATAAAATTTCCTAACTAACGACATACAGAGTGACAAACTTCCATGTGTACATGGGGAAATAACATGGGTAATTACGTTTTTGGCGATTCCTGCTCTTAGTCCAAGAGCCACGGTGAAAAATACCACGCGAAGAGTATACAAAGAATGAATATGTTCATGTAATTGTCGTAGGCATTGGTAACACAAAACCGAGCGTCTGCCGTTTAATAGCGGCAGCTTTTAAGCGGGGGCGGCGCTGAATCATGTGAATTTTGGAAAAAAATTGCGTGATTTTATACAACATGAAATATATACGATCCGATAGAGAAATTAATGTGGAATACAATTGCCATTGGCAGACGTCACCAATCGACAGCTTTCTACGCGGCAGACGCAGCGCAATGCGACAAAATTAACACAAAAACACGGGAATTTTATACAACTTGAAACTATCACCAAAAAAAAGAGAAAAATTCATTTAACATCATGAGTCAAAGAAATTCCCGGCAAACGGTAGCGTTTCGTAAACAGACGCCCATAATTAACCGCATTACATCTTTGTTCAGACCGTTACAGTCAACGCGTTAGATAAAGATGGAAAATTTACAAACACACATAGCAACTTTTTATCAATTTATAATGTATTTGAACTATGCAATAACAAAAATAAAATATTGTTTTATATAAATAAAAAATGTTTATGTATTATGAAAGTGTACTTAAGTCATAATATTATTATTACTCGTCTTCATCACTGGAATCACAGTATAAATTTTCGTCATTGTCTTCATCACTGCCGTCGTTGGCATTTTCACTACGAATGTTTATATCATTTAAACTTTCTGGATGTTGCGGCCCAGAAAATCAGTTAATTACATATTTATTGTTCAGTAATGACTAATCATTATTTAACGGACTGTAAAATTTTGGTGTTTTTTCAGTAGAGTACCTCCATATGGTACAAATTTGATTTGATCGTGATGTTTTTTCTAATAAAACACTGGCACAAGGTGGCAAGGAGCTGCCGTCAAATTTTTTTAGATTACGAAATGGGTCTTTGTCTTTCTTTGGCTTGTAGGCATCTAAGAAAATTTCGTACCTAAAAGTATTTGCTCGTAAGTAAGGAAATATACAATACAATACAATACTCGGGTATATGCATTTACGGATAAATAGGTAGGTAATTAAAAATTTAGGGAAATCGTAAAACTTAGACAGAAGATAAGAAGATATACTGCCTTTGCGCTACTATGACATACCCACCTCAATAGGAAATGGTATTTTAACTATCAGAATATTGCCTTTATGCCTACCTTGCTTTATTTACTTGAATGTGTTTTCGTTTTCCGTAAATCATGCAAGTAAATTCTTCCACGGCTGATACTCCTCAGATATATTTTCTGAATTTCCAAATGTTGCGAACACACTCTGCAAGTTTTTATTCTGTTATAGAATTTTAAAAGGAGCGACTTTTCCTTTCTTGAAAAACGCTGCTGTGTAATCATAGCCTGTGATAGCGTGAAACGCCGGCAAGGATTTACTTAATTCTGAACCCAAAGAAGCAATAATTGAGTTAACATTTGTAAACCTCAAAGTATTTGTAAACCTATAAAGCAAAATTATTCATATAAATATGTTCGTCAATAAAATTTATAGGAAATTACCTGTCTCAATCCAAACTGCAATATTGTTTGGAAGCAGATGAAAGTTTTCGATTTTAATGACAAGGATGTCTGTATCAGATGCTTCGATTATCACATTAGATTTTTCAGGCAATTTTGATAAATGTTATACTATTTTACTATCTGCTTCATCGTGTAAACAAGAAAATTGTTCAGTATTTTAAGTCGTCTCTTGTTACGTTCCTCGTAAATGAGTGGTGTAACCAAGAATATTCCATTATATTGGAAGAAAAAATTATACATGTAACTTGTGGCAATAGTTGCTACAAATATTATAATAAAAACGGATGCGTTATAAGGGAAAATGCTGAACAACTTTCTTGCTTACACGAAGAAGCAGATAGCAAAAGTATAACATTATTTATCAAAATTGCCTGAAAAATCTGATGTGATAATCGAAGCATCTGATACAGACATCCTTGTCATTACAATCGAAAACTTTCATCATCTGCTTCCAAACAAATATTGCAGTTTCGATTGAGACAGGTAATTTCCTATAAATTTTATTCACGAACATATTTATATAAATAATTTTGCTTTATAGGTTTACAAATACTTTGAGGTTTACAAATGTTAACTCAATTATTGCTTCTTTGGGTTCAGAATTAAGTAAATCCTTGTCGGCGTTTCACGCTATCACAGGCTATGATTACACAGCAGCCTTTTTCAAGAAAGGAAAAGTCGCTCCTTTTAAAATTCTAGAACAGAATAAAAACTTGCAGAGTGTGTTCGCAACATTTGGAAATTCAGAAAATATATCTGAGGAGTAAGTATCAGCCGTGGAAGAATTTACTTGCATGATTTACGGAAAACGAAAACACATTCAAGTAAATAAAGCAAGGCAGGAATAAAGGCAATATTCCGATTTTCTGATAGTTAAAATACCATTTCCTATTGAGGCGGGTAAGTCATAGTAGCGCAAAGGCAGTATATCTTCTTATCTTCTGTCTAAGTTTTACGATTTCCCTAAATTTTTAATTACCTATTTATCCGTAAATGCATATACGCGAGTATTGTATTGTATTGTATATTTCCTTACTTACGAGCAAATACTTTTAGGTACGAAATTTTCTTAGATGCCTACAAGCCAAAGAAAGACAGACCCATTTCGTAATCTAAAAAAATTTGACGGCAGCTCCTTGCCACCTTGTGCCAGTGTTTTATTAGAGAAAACGTCACGATCAAATCAAATTTGTGCCATATGGAGGTACTCTACTGAAAAAACACCAAAATTTTACAGTCCGTTAAATAATGATTAGTCATTACTGAACAATAAATATGTAATTAACTAGTTTTCTGGGCCGCAACATCCAGAAAGTTTAAATGATATAAACATTCGTAGTGAAAATGCCAATGACGGCAGTGATGAAGACAATGACGATAATTTATGCTGTGTTTCCAGTGATGAAGAAGAGTAATAATAATATTATGACTTAAGTACACTTTCATAATACATAAACATTTTTTATTTATATAAAACAATATTTTATTTTTGTTATTGCATAGTTCAAATACATTATAAATTGATAAAAAGTTGCTATGTGTGTTTGTAAATTTTCCATCTTTATCTAACGCGCTGACTGTAACGGTCTGAACAAAGATGTAATGCGGTTAATTATAGGCGTCTGTTTACGAAACGCTACCGTCTGCCGGGAATTTCTTTGACTCATGATGTTAAATGTATTTTTCTCTATTTTTTGGTGATAGTTTCAAGTTGTATAAAATTCCCGTGTTTTTGTGTTATTTTGTCGCATTGCGCTGCGTCTACCGCGTAGAACGCTGTCGATTGGTGACGTCTGCCAATGGCAATTGTATTCCACATTAATTTCTCTATCGGATCGTATATATTTCATGTTGTATAAAATCATGCAATTTTTTTCCAAAATTTACATGATTCAGCGCCGCCCCCGCTTAAAAGCTGCCGCTATTAAACGGCAGACGCTCGGTTTTGTGTTACCAATGCCTACGACAATTACATGAACATATTCATTCTTTGTATACTCTTCGCGTGGTATTTTTCACCGTGGCTCTTGGACTATCTCCGAGTATAGTTACAATGTTGGTAAAGGTAGCAAAAGAAAGATTATTTTTTTCTGAGTATGAGGACATCAAAAACTCTACAACTTTCCCATTTAGTAAAGCATTAAAAGCAAAAATTGCATTAATAATTTTCAAACTGAAACACAGAAATTTATCAGATTATCCATGACAATTTATTCTAATCAGACGTCTCTCCGATTCTTGTGGATTTTCTAATTCGTCTGAACTGTCAACATTTTTATCAACAATTTAAAATTTGGGTTTCAAAATGAACAAAAATATTTAGGTTTTCATTTTGACACCCAAATTTTAAATTGTCGATAAATGTTGACACTTCAGACGAATTAGAAAATCCATAAGAATCAAAGATTCTTTGATCAGAATAAATTAAATTTATGTTTTAGTTTGAAAATTATTAATGTAATTCTTGCTTCGAGTCTTGCTTTTAATGCTTCAATGAATTGGAAAGTTGTAGAGTTTTTGATACCCTCATATGCAGAAAAAAAATATCTTTCTATTGCTACCTTCACCACCATTGTAACTATACGTGAGGAGCAGGAATCCCCAAAAACATATGTTATTTCCCCATGTACACATGGAAGTTTGTCACTCGGTATGTTGATCACATAAAAGAAGCAAAAAGTCATTTTTCTTAAAGGAATGATAACTATTTAAAGAAAAGAGCAAATATGTAGAAACACCATGCATGGTTAAACGTGCATTTTTGTCCTTCACTGATTGGTTTATTTAAATAGGTATCATTCCATTTAAAAAAATTACTTTTTGCTACTTTTATGTGATCAACCCATATATCGTTGAGTAGAAAATTTTATGCAATAGATTTTGAAAATTTGTTTACTTGCCACAATAAAAAACCGAATATCTTACTGCTAAACGTTAATATTGTATTGTCCAAATATTGAGAACAATATATTTCCGGAAATATTAATTTTAGACATAGGGATTTTACTAAATGGACATTAAAATTTTCTATGGAATCTAAAAAAATAAAAAAAATAGTGTTAACGTCCGGTATTCCTAAAAATGTCATTTCATTTCATTAAATAAATCCGACCTGATTACAGCCACACTCAAAATTTCAAATCAATAAAGTTTTTCGTTCTCCAGATACAAACTTCTAATCAAAATCACCGTGTATATTAAAATCGTTGTATAAATTTTGAGAAAAAAATGTAACTCAGCCAGTATCTAGTTACTTATTTCTATCAAAATCATACCGATTTTCCATTTCGTGCAACGGCCCCATTCGGTGATTGGAAAAGGTATAATGGGGGATTTTCGAAAACCGTATTTACAAAAAAATTTCTAACAAAACATTTGATCTCTATTTTTATTTTTTCTCATTCAACATTTTCGGCATCATCTAAATCTAAACCAACATCAAAATTTAGATGCTGACCCTTTAAACCTTTTAAATGATGTCAGCTGGACGATAACAGTGGGAACTGTTGTTTATTTGTGCTTGTGGTGGATTTCAGTGACAAAAAGTCACCCATGTGAAAGGAGTCGGTTTAGGTTTCAATTTATTTATTTATTGATATCTTGCGATTATTGTAATTAGTTGCTCGCTGTCATTAAATATACTATTAAATATATCAGGTACTATATAATATTTTACATTAACTTTAATAGTTACCTTTCCACTTTCCTTGTACTTCTTCATCACTTGAGTAATAAGTATTATTCCTCTGGCTCTTCTCAGATGAAAAGAAATCGAATCTTCTCTCTGGGCTTGAGGGTGGCCATGAAGGCGGAGGACTGCTACTCCACTTGTCCCTACTTGGACTCCTGCTAAAATTACGACTACTGCTACCACTCCTTTTAGAAAGAATCGGCGACTTGCTCTTTTTTGAATTTTTGCTATTTCCCTGAATTTTCTTTTCCTTTCCACTTTTTTGTTTATTGGTCTTCAATTTATCAATCACTTTTGTGTGCTTGCTGTTATTTTTTACTTCTTTCTTCGTGTCTTTCATTTCACTTTTTGCCTGTTTCTTCTGGCTTCTTTTATTAGAATCTGACTCACTCCCCGCATCACTTTTTGACTCATTGCTAATTGATCCATCTCGTTTCTTATCCGTTTGGGCAGCTAGAGTTGGCTTTCTTTTGGATGCAGCTGGAGGAGGAGCCGCAGTAACTTGATCACTTTTCCTTTTTTTCGAAGTGCCCTTCGTATCTTCAGTTTCTGGGAATTCTACAGCTATCTCATCATCAGATGAGGTTATTTGGTCCAAGTAACGTTCTGTGGCTCTCTCAAATACTTTTGATAGGTTATCCACCATCTCGGTGTATTCTAAAATATGAAAATCAAATTTGGTTTTAACTAAGCAGTTTTAAGTTCATTAATAATAAAATCTGGTACACAGTTTTTACTTTGTCACGTGTGTATAATAAATGTATGATAGATTAAAAGGGAAGCCTTCAAGCTATGAGATTATCTCTGAAATTGTTTACCTATTCTAATTGATCATAAAACATTTTCCAATATTTCTGAGGAAATACTGAACATCAGTGTTCGAAATTACAGGTCGCAAGTCGCTAATTCCATCTCCTTTTTAACAAATTGCTACTGGAAAAACGATTTCAGTAGCTAATTTGGGCCTAACAAAGTATTTAGAATTCACCCGTACCTATATTGGGATAAGATAATTCACAAAAGAGAAAAAAAATACAAAAGAGCAGATATTTTTAGATCCCAAGAAAGAACGGCCTCACAGTAAAATGCAAAACAAATAATTTTTCGTCTTCTCACTGACTCAATGAAATTAATATGGTATCGAACGATTTTCAAGATGACGCCGTTATTGAGCTGTCTGTAATATGAGTAATAGACGTACCATTTTCCACACCATTATACAGCCGACAGTTGTCGACAATAAGTTGAAAATCAGCTTGAAATCGAGAAAATGTCTTATAATGGCCAGCATCCAACCGTTCCTCCATTTTTTGCAAATCCATTGGTTTACGAATGATGGAATAATAATTCGGCGCATATTCCTCTTCGACTGGATCAATGAATGGCCAAGCATCATCGTGATCCTTTATGTGGTCGAGTATTTTATGCATTCCTGTTTGTAAGTCTTCATCGGTCTGTCGAAACCTAGAAGAACTGAGAATAGTGAAAACATTCAGAGATAAAAATATAGTTTTTGCCCTGAAAATAAAAGTATGTATAATAAATTTGTTGCCACTTCACCACAAATTTACACAATTTATGCAGTCATTCTAACATACATAGGTACTTCATAATAAATTAGTGTCCATAAAAATATAAAAATGATAAGTGACAGATAATAATTCTAATAACTATACATTTTATTGCAAATATACAGTGCGTTTTTGGAATATTTTCTAAATTTGTTCAAGTAAACTTGAAAAAGGTCTTTATTTCAATCTTCTAAATATACAAACTTAACTAAGATCGTTGCTCAGAATCGAGTTAAACCTTGATTCATCATCACTGTGATACTGCTTATGTGAAAATAAAACTTAATTAGGGTTTGGCTAAACCAGGTTTAAACCAAAACAACAGAATATGTATAAAAAATTCCAGTTTGCAGGGTGCGATCCAGGGCCCAGCTGATTATAAAGTCACTGATAGAGTCATACAGTTATCGAAACTGTTGGTATATGCCTCGGAATTGAGAGCATAAGTTACCTCATCATAACTTGATAATTTTATACACGCACTAACAATAACGGGGTCGTTGCACTAAATAGAAAATCAAAATAATTTTGATAGAAATAAGTAACTAGGCGTTTGTTGGTCCTCTGAGTTACATTTAATTACTTGCCAATTGCCCCGAATTTAAACGATAACAATTTTAAAATAAAGCAAGTCTTCATAAAATTAAGAAAAAAGCACGCTAACCCCTGCTATGTCATCGACTGCATTTGCAGTCATCTGAACTGTTGTTCTGATATCGAGACCGGCAAAGTTACGTGGATAGTCGGTAAGGTAGATAGCAATAATGTTACGAATAATCAGAATTTGACATTTAGCAGTTTGAACTTTATTATTTATTGTAGTTTATTGCGTGTTTTTATTTCTTTTGTCAATTTGTGTATTGTATACGAAAATGTGGGAAGGTTTTATTAAAGCCGATTTAAACAATTTCCCAGTTGGCTACTAACGAAATGATTGACAATTATAATAAATTATAGCTAAATTTATTATTGCTCGAATAAATAATTCTTGTTTATCCTTACTACCAGGCTTGTGTTACTATTGTGCTTACAATTAACCACTAAGCAATGTTTGACAATGCTGTCTAACTAGAACTACCCTGTTTGTTTGCAAGCATAAACAAGGGTCGTACTCTCCCACTATTATCGCCGCTCCTCTGTGATGCACCTTTTACATCATCATTTAAAAGGTTTAAACAGCCAGCATCTAAACCTTTATGCTGGTTTATATACCTAAGACGAGAATGAAAAGTACGGGTCAAATATTTCACAAGAGTCTTTAGGAAAATATGATTTTCAATATGTGTAACGACCCCATTGTTGAGTCGAGTTCGTAAGCTATATCTAAAGTGTTTAATGTATTTATTAATTTATTGACGAACAAAATTAAAATGGCACATTACAAAATTTGCTTTTTATACTTATTATATTACGCATATTAGTTATGAGAAATTCCATCCAATGCATTAAAACTTACTGCATCGAAATCTTTCATCACCTTTAAAAAGTGCATAACAATATTTGCATGCTGTAATTTCTCCATTTGTGGTGTTACAGTTTAAAAAATACATAAAATACATCAGATAAAAGAAGTAGACTTAATACTCACACTTGTGAAGTTTTTAGTTTCTTTCGATGAGGATTTGCAACAGGCTGAATAACTATCTGGCCGGTAGCTGATGCAAGAGAATTATTCGTTTGACGCCCCACAGCTGTGGAACTGGTTGAAGACATGTTCGATTTAAGACCTTTAGCTCCTCGATCTAAAAAAAACACTGCATGTATGAATTTAAACTACCCTTGCTAATATACCGTACTAAATATAAGATGTCAATGAAACTGCTAGTCAGGACAGATTAGAAATTGTTTCTAAATGAACATTATGTTGGATACTCTCGTAGGCCACTCATTCCCGCAAATTCGATAGGCAAAGTGTTCAGTATATTCATTTTCTTTATTCATATTTCTATGTAAAAAATATGAGGGCAACGGTCTTATTGTTTATATCTGTAACGTTTAAGGGGGATTAGACCTTTGGGAGTATTTTATATAAAGAAAACTCTTTTTCAAATTTCCAAGCTTTCGACGTTTCTTAACGTCTTCGTCAGGGATACTATACTTGAATTTCGTTAAAGTTACATAAAATTAATTGTTGAAAACTTACGGAAAGTGAGATTAAAACTTTAGCAACACATTAAACAGTTTACAATATTTCTTGAACATAATTTTTGGAGTTTACTCCTTAAGAATCGATTTTCAGTTATAGCCCGCGGTACGGAAATTTTATGAGTAGTAAAATCAAGCGTTCCATTTCGCGTTAACTAAAAGTAAGGCGTTACGTTACCTGTAACATTGAAATTATGTACGTATCTATGGATACGGCTGTGGTCGTATTTTACTGGTACAATCCAACCATGGTTTGCAGCTGCAAACTCATTGAGCGACTTCTATTTAAAGATTAGAATTGAAATGGGTTTTATCTTATGGGTTCCTAAATATTTGGATAACCTGATCCTGCACCCCTACAGGAAAATGCAATTGAAATTGACTATATCTTGTGATGCGGGTCCTGAGTATTTGGATAACCTGCAACCTTACCATTGATTGAAAAGGGCTTTTCAATCAATGCCCTTACAAGGAAATGCGGGCCACCTCATCTTCAACATTTCGAACAGTTCTCCCTGTTTGGTGGTTTTAAGGACCGAAAATTATCTTTCTTCGTGAGAAAATTGCAGTCAGTTTTTTTTTAGATAGGGTCATAATTACATTTTATAAATAATTCTGTACTTATGTAGAAAATAACTTTATGTACCGGTAATGAATATTCAAAATGTGTTCCACTGTTTGCTTGTTTACTAAATAGGTAATAATAATAAACTCTTTTATTTTCAAATGCTTGGCTAACTCTACAAATATTTTGAGGAAAATCCATACTGCGTTCTCATGTTATTCTAGCTCTCAGATCACAAATACCCTCTGTCCCAATGACTCTGCCTTATTTCCTTGAAGTTCATGACCATTTCATTTTTGCAGTTGGATTAAGTCTTGTTTTCTCTAATAAAAAGAGGTCCGTTTATCTTATCTCCTAGAATCCAAGCCAATTTTCGGGAAACTGATTATAATCGTCAAAAAAACTGCTTAAAATGCATAAACTGCTAAATAAACCTGAACTGCTAATATGAACACTGCTAATTTGTTTTGAAGTATATTTTTGACAAACCCCCAACATACTACACAAGTAACTGTGATGTCAGTAACCACTAACCCGTAAGCAGTAACTAACCACATTACGTGAATAGATCATTTTAGTATGTCGTCACACAATTGACAGCTGGAGGGCACACATTTGTTTGTATAAAGCTTATTGGAGAGAAGGGGAGGAATAGCAAAGCAGATGTTTATGTTACCATTTGGCACCAAAAAAGGGGTGTAACTTAAACTTAGTCGCTTTACGCTGAAAATTGAACGAAAATTCTTCAAATTATATGACTGGTTGCACTATTGCAAACGGTGTTTCGTTATTTTGAGTTAAATTACATGAACTCTAAACATCACCACTTTGTTTGGCACCAAATCTGCTCAAATTTTGGTAACATTCACGTGCATAACGTTGTGTATCCATACTCTGCCCTCCAACAGAAAATGGCGGCCTGTCAAAATCAGGCCATTCTAAAACAGTCTATATTTATTTTAGATTATGTTGCATTTGACTTTTGACGTTAATATTTATTTTAGGTTGTCTCTGGGTTGTCATACTGCCGTGCTATATGTATGACTATTCAGTACTTTTGAAATAAATAATAGTTACAAAAGCAGCATTTGATAGTTACGCCATTTTCGTGTAACAAAATGCAAACATCTGCGTGTGTATGCACAAACGCAATATATTTATGCACTTATGACAAAATTTAAACTACAGAACATAAAACCTCTCTCACACTGTAGATATCAAAGGGCCTCCTACCTCTTTCTTTTACTGAAAATTAAAACAAGAAAGTAAATTCTGACCTAACTTTTGGTTTTGTCTTAACAAGGTCTTCGGCATTTTCAACTTGACCGTTAAAAATTTGCAAATCACACTATTTTCTATTTAGTACTCAGAAAATACTGGCTTTAACAATTTTTCACCGTAATATAATTTTAATGAACATAAAATACATCAAAACTTGCAGTAATATAATTAACTGAGAAGTTAAACATCAAAATTAAAAGTTCCAATTGAAAAGCCCTAATTTCACAATCAAAGAAAGAATAGAAACAATCTGACTTGCTGGCACACAGCAACCCTTACCATGATTTCACTCTTCTTGGAGCTCATCAGTGAGGCGCAGCTGTGTGCAAACAAACCAAAGAAGCATCTAATCTAATTGTTCTGTAGTTCAATGCCTGT
This sequence comes from Xestobium rufovillosum, assembly GCA_963966045.1. Classification (NCBI taxonomy): domain Eukaryota; kingdom Metazoa; phylum Arthropoda; class Insecta; order Coleoptera; family Ptinidae; genus Xestobium; species Xestobium rufovillosum. Next base: position 31,857,635 of record OZ014493.1, read on the forward strand.
CGGGTTAATTGCCCAAGGAGTATGTAGTTGTTTGAGCAAGTTCAGGTCGATTATTTTCCATAATTTCAAAATCGTAAATTGCAAACGGAATAGGAAAGAAGTGAAAATTCAACTATTGCCACAAACAAAGCAAACAAGGATAGCTAACATTAGAAAAATACGATAGAAAGGGTTACACCAGTGACGTGGAGCAATGCGAAAAATATTTCTAACAAGTACACTTTTATTTACGTAAGCAAAAGGACAAACTTTTTTTTTGATAAACAATAGTTCCTTTGTGTTTTGCATGTTTGAAACTAATTATAAGTAATGGCGTGCAATGCTAAAGTTCATGAACCGACTTTTCATATTTGCAGCTACATATGTAACAGTCACTTTTTCAAAATCAGTATTCCTTATTTGTAAATAAACAAATCTTACCTTGACTGCTACTTGAACTCGAATGTTTCCTCTGCCTGCCCTTAGGGCCCCTTTTGTTTCGCCGTGCGGAGCCAACCATTTCATAACGGCTCTCAGATTGTCCACTATGACTATCTTCACTTTCATTCAAACGTTTCACCCGCCTCTCATATGCTTCCCTTCGTTTCTGCTCCAATAGTTTCTTTCTTGTCGATTCTTCTTTAATTTTCTTTTCCTTTTCTAACTCAGCTTCCTTGACCTTTTCTTCTTCTCGGGCTTCTACTGCTAGGAATTCCTAGAAATGTCAAAATTCAAAATATGCTGAACAGCTGCAAAAATAGGAATTTCAGTTTATGTAGATAAAGCTTGCTTGTAACATATACCTACTTCTTTAATGACCACCTAACAAGTACAATTAATGATAAAATAAATTAAATTAAATGAGCACATACCAATTTCTGTATACGTGAAGATTTCCTGGGTTTCTCCAACAACCTCTTTCGTGCCAATTTCTCTTTCTCTTGAAATAGTCTTGGTAACTCAGGTAAGAAGTTTTCCGTCAATGTGCGATACAACTGCTTTTCAACTTTAGACGTCGATTTCTTAAACTTCTTGGCCAATTGGAACCAATCCTCCTCCGTGAAACATATTACTTGCCAAACAGATTCACCTTTCTTACTTTTATTTTTAAAATCTTCTCTATAGAGACGCGTGCCATAAAAATACCAGTAAGCTGAATCATTATTATCATGACCAAGAGGTTCAACTCTTAAACTATCGGCTTCAAGATTTTTTAATTGTTCCAGTACATCATCAGCGTCTAAACGAAAATCGCAAAGCGCATGCAGAATATCAACTTTCGTCCGTAATGGCAACAGTTGAAAATCTACATCTGTATTAAACGGATTGTACTGATCGTGCTCCTGACATTTTTGACGGAACAATCGCCTCAAAAACATCTGATAATTGAAAGTGGAAATTTCATTGTGCGGCAAACACCCACTTAATAATTTCACAATTAATTCTTGAAGCCATGTTGCTTCTTCTGTTCCATCTGTAAGTAGGGCTTCTTCCAAGTCCTAAGAATAGCTTAAATTGTATAACAAAACACCAAACACTACATGTAAACATACCTCGATATCAAAATCTAGGAGGTTAAAAGCTGTTCGAAACAATGAGCAAAAGTGTGCAATACTTGGAACCTCCCACCAAGACTGTATATCTTAAACAAAAACACAACATTAGGCGTATTTTTAATAGCTAACACGACTAAAACTGCAATTACGAATTTGACAATTAACACACCTATGATGCTAATAAAAGTTGGAAACATAACCTAAACCGTAATCAATATATCGTGCTTCTTTAATGCAGATTACGGAAATAGCTAATTTTTAGCACTCCCAATTCACGCCATTTTATGTTTCTTACAATAATTTTCATATAAATATCCAATATTTTTAGTTGCTGTTGTCAAAAACAGTACCATTTCTTTAGCAATGCTCCTTGCCACTCCACAAATCGTGTTGTCCCAAAAGCCAAAACTACTGCTTAGTAAATATAACGCCAGTCGTACTGATAACGAATTCCAGCCCTAGGTGCATATTTTATACCCGTAAATAAACGAATTTTAAAAATTTATCATACTGATACAAAACAATAGCGTACACAAAACACTGACGTAACTGTCACTGACTTGGTATTTTAGGTTTTAAAAACCGGAAACGCTTTTGTACGACTTTACCGCTTTAGGCTTCAACCTGTTATCAACCAATCAAAATGCGTAGCTGGATGGGAAGTACGCTGTAGCATTGCGAGTTTATTGAAAGCCAAAATATACAGATGATCTACAAAGTGTAACAAACTTGGAATGTTGGAATGTAGATAGAATACTTAAAAATAATGCGAAAAGCGCTAATCATCGTAAATCCAAAAGTGCCTACTAAGCAAGATACAGTGTTTTGTGTTTGATGAAATTTCTTACAAAAATGTATTTTTTTTAATATCTGGAAAACTTCCTGAGCTATTCATTTGAAATTTGGAGTATAATAATATTATATTGAAGTTTTTTATTACTAACTTATAAATTTCGAATTTCGTACTCTCACCATTGGCGTCACTACAAGGTGGGTTGACCACATTTATTGCCCAAACTGTTACGCTACTGACTTACACAGATATGTAATATGTTACAAAATATCCGAATCTTTGTTTTATTTGCAAGAGAAAATCTGTCTTTGATTTTTTCATACAAGTCATAGTTTCAGAAATAAATAATTTTGTGTAACATGGTGCGCAGTACGCGTTTTTAAAAACGAAATTGTCAGCCATCCTTTTTGTAACGGTAAAGCGTTGATAATATCAAAGTGGCGCGTAAATTTTCAAGGGAACAAAACAGTCGAAAATAGTAAGTAACGACAAAAGCAGATATTCCATTTATTTAATTCATCACCCTGTATCTCATTTAGTTACCATTTTTGGACATATAATGTTCATTAAGGATTTTCAAATTTTTTAAGTACATATTCTATCTACTCTCGAAGTTTGTTACAGTCTTTATAAATCAGCCTGTATATAAAACTCTACTGTTAACAGCATAAATATAATAAATTAATATATGATACAACACAACAATCATAAAAAACAAAATAATAACAAAAATGTTATATGAAATGAATTGTTCACGGGAACAATAAATACTTTGGTGTTTGGTCAGCAAGGAGGTACCGAGAGGTATACCTACAAAGCTCATTACGCGTTTATAACCCAACTAGATTTTGCCAAGCAGACCACTTCCACTTTCACTCTGTTTAATAAACTTTCGTAAAGCGTAAACAACCAAGAAGCCTGTCTCAGTACTAAAACGCGCAGAGGGTTTTTGTTCGGATCCAAGCGGATAATTTTTCTTTTTTTTCTTCTAAAATTACAGAATTTTGCATTCTATGTGTTGTGTCCGGTATCCCGCCACGAAAGATATTTTTTAAAGAAAATCCGCGATTACTTACAAGGGAATAATAGCACGCTAAAACGTTGCACTGGCAAACCCTAGTTCGGATATAAATAAACGCGCCCATTAAACAATCATTCAGATTGGCAGTCCGGCCAATGATATAAAATGCCAAGGATTGACAATCTGATGATTGGCGGACGGAAATGGGCAATAGAACACTAACGAACATTTTTCAAAATTTTGCTCTTAAATCACAAAAAGTAAAAATGATTAAAATTTCAGAAATTTTAGTGGTAAACAAAGTGGCGAAACCGGGTTACTCTCTATCTACTGTTTAGAACTTATGTAACTTAACACACCAAGTAACAATAATTTTAGCCAAATTTTTGGCGTAAAAGGATTAAGAAGTCTATGTTAATAGTTGTACTTACCGTAATTTTCATTCGAAGCAAACACCCCCAAATTTGAATCTCGTTCACTTAACATTGCAGCTGATGCTGCAGAGAAGTGAGAAATTGTTGGAAATTTAAAGTGCCAGTTGTGAAAGGGCACTTATCTAGTGTATATTTTAATTTTAGAATTTTTTTCACGTCAGTTTTGTTTGACAAAAATTGTCATTTTTAAAATGAAAAAGTTATTCTATCAGCGAACTGGATAAGAAATACCCCGGGAGCATATCGAACCTGAGCCCAGATTATTGTTAGCCCGATGCACTATCCATTCAACCACCGAAGTCCTGAATATTATAATATGAGTTACCAAAACTGTTAACACGCTAACCTCTAACTTTACGAGTGTGCGGTAAGGTTACGGCTGTACTCTATGCTGTTGCGTGACGTGTGATCTAAGTTGCAACGTGTGAAAAGTGAATTAGTGAATGTAGCAATGTAGCCATGTAGCTAATTTCTCAAATATGATGCTTTTATTTGGTTTTTATTAGTGGGAAATAATAATAAATTACAATTTACAAAATAAAAATAAATAAACGATAGTGAAAAATGTGAAAACCAGGAATGTCCAGTACCTAGTTGTTAAATACTGTATATTTAAAAATGTCTTCATCTAGAGAATTTCCTTTAGAAGCCGTAAATGTTAACGGACCTACTTATTTGAAGCATGCATTGACTAGTTGTACAGATCCACTGAAAGCTATTGAAGAATTTCAGGCAAGTACCTATAACTTAAAGCCTTGTATTCATTTTTGACGGTAAATTTGCATACTGGTGGGTGATTAATTTCTTGTGAATTTTTCAGTTTACAAATGGCATTCTTCTGCCATCTCTGCGGCCCATGCTGCCATTACTAGATTTACACGGAGTTAGGCGATTAGATTTTCACACTTCCGTTGTTGAAGTAAGTATAAAGTTCTGTATTAAGTTATTGGACCTTTGGTGCTTAGTAATCAAGCGCTCTAATCATGTACCACGAACTCCTTGCCAGATTCACACATTTATTTTATTTACATATTAGGTATGTTGTTCATGAATTAAACAATGTAAGACCTGTGCGAGCCTTCGGCTTCGGCACATTATTACAGATTGTACATACTTAATTCAGACAGAGAAAACTATTTAGCCCACAAGACTGTCGTTTTTGGGCTTTTCACTCGGGCATCATGGTGACGATATGCTGCACTAACTCCACTCCATTTTGAAACCCAATGGTACCTAATTTAAATCTTTTATGCTTACAGGAGCTTAGAGAAAAATTAGTCGCACATATAAATGAAATAGGTCAGAAGGAAGGAAAAGAAAGAGATCGTAAGCTTCGTGAGCTATTGATAAAAAGCTTTCCGGTTGTAAAAGTTAAGGCCCTTAGACCAATTGTCATGTGCATTTTGCGCAATACCCCACAAATAGATGATCAGTATCTTAAAATATTAGTGAGAGATAGAGACTTGTATAACGATACTGATACTGAAGTTAAACGACAAATTTGGAAAGATAATCAGTCTCTGTTTGGAGATGAAGTTTCGCCATTATTAAGTCAATATATTAGCGAAAAAGAAAATATACTTTTTGACCATCAGAACATTACAACACAATTCTTTGGACCTTCACCGAAGGTAGGTTTTTTTAATAATCATAAACAGAAGAACTACTGGCATTAATTGAAAATAATTAGCAATGAGAAATAAATTCTTCTACTGGGTGTATAATGGTATTTCTTCTATAACTGTTTAATTTTCTAATTTTTGAAAAAATATTCAGCCAGCTGCGTATTTTAAAATTGTTTTTATGTAATACTGTACTTATCAAGAGCACCAACATCATATATGGAACAGAAATATATGTTCTGGGCTGTCCTCTAACAGGCATAACTTTAGTTTTAAACATTTTTTAATTGGGCAATGAAATAATTAATTATAGAAGAAAAACTCGGTGGTGTCACACCCTGTATATGTAAGTGTCATTGTCTATTCTTGAAGAAAAATAAGATTTTCCTGTTTGCTTTATTTACAAAAATGCAAGTAATAGTCAAAATATTTTATTGCTCACTTGGTGTACTATTATATTTTTTCAGGTGAGGCGGCAAGGTGAGGTTGTACAGAAACTAGCCCACATGATTGGCAATAGTGTAAAACTTTATGACATGGTCCTTCAGTTTCTCAGAACCCTATTTCTTCGCACACGTAACGTTCATTATTGCACATTACGGGCAGAACTTCTCATGGCATTACATGATTTGGAGGTTCAAGACATTATCTCTGTAGATCCCTGTCATAAATTTACTTGGTGCCTTGATGCTTGTATACGTGAAAAGAATGTTGATATAAAACGATCAAGAGAATTACAAGGATTTCTGGATAATGTTCGAAGAGGGCAGGAACAGGTGTTGGGAGATTTGTCGATGACACTGTGTGACCCATATGCCATTAACTTTTTGGCAACATCTGCAATAAAGATTCTCCAACATCTTATTAACAATGAAGGAATGCCTCGGGTGAGATTCTAATCATGCGCACTATATTGAGTTTCCCTCAGAATTAAAAATAAGTTAATATTTTCCATTTCAGGATAATACCATTTTAATTTTGCTATTACGTATGTTAGCTCTTGGATTAAGTGCGTGGGTGATGATTGATTCCCAAGATTTTAAAGAACCCAAATTAGATAGTCAAGTTGTAACAAAATTTTTACCGGCGCTAATGTCGCTAATGGTAGATGATCAGGTGCGACAGTTGTCTGCCAAACTTCCCCACGATGAAAGAGAAGCAGCTATTACGATAATTGAGCATTCTGGACCTCTTCCAGATGCTGTAGAAGCCTATATTCAAGATAGTTCAGTAGCTAGTAATTTAGCGATGTACTATACTCTGCATGTTGCTCGACACAAAGACAGGGTTGGTTTATTAAGAATTTTAACAGTGCTTGCTAACTGTAAAGACGATAGGGCATTTGAAGACCCTTTTTTACATTCCTTAGTACTTCTGCTAATTCATATGCCAGACGAATTTACCACAGCGGATTTCTCTACTGGTCTTTTCGATGAATTCTTTTTCGCTGGACTTTCGAGAGATAATGTGACGAGACATTTGTTGAAATTGTTATGGTATGTGCACCCAAAGTTGCCTGAAAATAGGTTACACACTTTGATGAAAGCACTGCAGCCAACCCATCAACACACAGAGAAGGTTCATGAGTTGTATATTAATTTACAAGAAAAAATAAGTGCTCCATCAGAGGTGGATGTGCCTGTTGAAATGGATATTGATATTAATTCGCCCTTAATGAGTGTTCCTACACCTGCACCATATCACTATGTTTTGTAAATACATATTAATTTGCGAGGAAATTTGTAAATAATAAAAAATGGAATAAACAGTCTTATACTTAAGTTCACATGGTTACATTTATTTTTTGAAAACAAAACTTCATTGTGTTCAAGCACGACTAAAAAATTTTTTGTCAATATCTCGGAGATCTCAAAATATGTGAATTGAATTATACCTACACCTACAAACAATAGTTAAAAATGTAGTAAACATTGCGGAATATGGAGGCGAACATAAAAAGACAAACACAGCATGGTAAGTACTGCAAATAATACAAAATTTGTTATTGAGACTTTATTTAAATTAAATGATTTAAAAATACTACAGCGCTAGAAAATATTGAAAAAAATGTCTTATTGCACCAAAACTATACAGTCTGAACTTCGAAACAACTTGTGAAAGTCTAGTTTCTTTGCTGATCTGTTTGTTATTGCTTTTATCAAGGTACTTAATAATTATCATGCTTCATTGTTGACAAGAAAGTTCATATTAAATACTTTGCTGCATGCTACACGTTATAAAATCTGATAAAATTAACCATTACAATCACAACTGTTTCTTTGACTTTGCAATACAGCTTTCTTAATCAATGGAACAATCTGTTTTCGAGATGCATTAATATTTTCTTGCCTAAAATATATCACATTTGATTTCAAATTTTCTCTAACAAGCTGCAATTTTTCCCCAGTCCCTATTTCACTATTTATAAAATTATATATTAATAGTTTTACTAAATTGTTTGAATTCGAAGTAAATATTGCAATATCACGTTTAACACAATCTTTAACTTCTATACCTACTAAAACTACAACTTCTACATTTCTATCATTTGCAAAAGATTTGACAGCTTCTACAGCTTCTGGAAGATCTAAATATCGGGCAACTAACATTGGCAAACCTGGAACAGGAACACTTTCCACAAATTTTAAGTCTCTGGAAAGTAGTTGTTTTGGAGTTAAATGTGAGACATCAGTGTGTACTTCCCATAATTTTTCATAAATTTGTTTATTCTCACTAGTGATATCCAGGCTGGTTTTTAATTTTCTGATGATTATCTTGTCCAATTCCTTTGTTTTCCCGCTGTCCGCTAAAGCTGCTGTATCAAAGATTATGGCATCTAAAATATTGTGCGACAGTGAATTTGAAATTCTGTTTTTTTTAACTTTCTGCTTATTTAAAAACTTTGTCAATTAAAATGTGTATACCCAAATTTACAACTGGGGCCCTATTCTTGACCGACAGTCTAAACTAAAACTATGTACTTATATTGATACACTATAATAAACTAACTTAACAAGCCCCTTCTAAATTGCAAAGCTATCAATAAATAATGAGGTTTTCTTAAATAATTTACTTACCATAAAGAAGAAGGCCTACTTTTTCATTCATAACAAAATCAGCTTCAAAGAACTTTTGGGCTACAAGTGTAGAGCAAGAACCCACTTCGATAATACAAACATCAGTACCTTCAACCCATTTTGGTGCAGCCAGATCCAGAGGTCTGTGATCTATGACCTCCCTAATGTTATCTTTTAAAAACACATCTTTCTCCAGCAGAACATGGTGATCTACTAAACTAATATCTAATTTGGTTTTATCAATTCCTGCTAAATCGAAATCATTTCTACAATTGAATAATTATTACATTAGCAAAGTTAAGACATTTAATATTATACCGGTAAATGAGCCAGTTTTTATTGATTTCAATTTTCGACAGAACGAAACAATTTAATGTACGCAAGAAGAAATCTTCGGATGATATATTTAATATGGGGAGGACTAAAACGTCTCTTTTACTATTTAAATATTTTATGTGTAGAAAATATGCAAGTGCAAGTGTACTTGATGTAGAATCCAAATCACAAGATTCATTTCCTAACACTATATGAAGAGGCTTTGCTGTTGGAATGTCCCCCTGTAACCATTTTCACCTTGGTTAAATTAAACAGTGCAAGAACGTTCTACGTACAATGGCCAATTTGCAATTTATGAGGAACTCTTTAAACTGACAGACCTCCATCTCTTCTCTACATAATACAGCTTTTACCAATATCTTTTGTTATAACATGAAAAAGAATGCAACCATGAAAAAAGATAAACATAACCTCAAAATTATTAGCTGTCTTCCTGTCTGTCTTTCAAATTTTTGAATGGCGGTAAACTCTGACATTGGGTAGGACGCCATAGAAAGAGGAAACTTCTCCGCTCCGCGCATACTCCGATTGCGCAGGAACAGACAGGCAGAAAATTTAGGCAATAAAAAATAGGACTTTTCATTATAAAAAAATGCTGAAGCGCATGCGCGATCGCGCCATGACATTGTCGGACAGATGTCAAAGGTTTGAATTGTTTCAAAGTGTTTATTTTAAATTCTTTGGTATAGGTATACAGTAAAATTTTATTGCAAATGTACAAAATTAGTATGGAGCATCCAAACTTTGTGCTTTTAGTGACGGCGCTAGCAGAGTGGGTAGGCCAAACTATCGCTTGGGATTACGATCTTATCCATTTCCCAAACCATGCCTAACACTGGGGAAAATCGAAGTTAATAACTGGGTCGGTGACCAAGTGAGGACTTGTTCCACCTATGTAAATTGTGTTGCGTGAATGAAAATGTGTAAGAGGCAAGATTCGAAATGGAAAAGTGTGTTGGATGTTTCCAGGTTTTACGTCATTATTTGTTGGGTCTTTAAAATAATTATTATTTGTAGTTACATACATACATTGCAGAAAAATACGCACCTGTCTATTAGATCCTTTTTCTCAGTTTTCTTTTAAAAAATTGATTGATTTCACCACTATATACGTATTAAAAACCTGCGTGATTGAAATTATGTTTGTTAACATTCCCATATTTCACAGGCCTGGCACGCCTTCGGGATTCAGCCTCATAATTTCATGAGGGATGTCACTGGGAACTAACACCCCTCCTTATTTTGTACTCTACTATATTTACTTGCGAATATCGTACAGGAAATTCAAAAACTGACAGTGACATTCGTCCGAAAAACTAAGAACAGCTGCCAGTGTAGGTACTTCTGCACATGCGCATTAACGAAATCAAACGAAATGAAAAGGCCTATAGAGTCCATTAGTGTAACGGCGAAATCAAAGCGCGAAATTTAAAACGCTATCCTAAGAGAATAGTTTGATAAAATTTTTCAATGCAATTTAAATGGAGGTTAGATGACCTTGCACTTCACATTCTATTTTTACCTTTCATCCTGATTTCTTAGCATTAAATCAATATATGGCGATTACTATGAAGCCTTTTTTCGCCGTTTGTCTTGTAAAAGCATTTATTTATGCAGTAATTTTGTTTAAAACTAAAATTCAACAAACCACTGCAATTTACGGCACGAGAATGTCGGTGATAGAACCAGCGCAGTAGATTGTTTAAATGAAGTCGTTAACAACACTAATTTTTAACACTTTTTCTTCCATTTTACACTTTTTAAATATAAATAAGGACTTAAACCACCTATTAAATAAATATTAAACAATAAATAACCCGGAGAAATAAACAATTTAGCCTCAAACCCTGTGCAGCAAACGTCAAAATAATCTCCAAGGTTACTGGTCTGGTCTGAACGCGACATACGTTCTTTTCTAATATGTGCTGTGCTCCGTTTTAAAATATTTCTGAAATTAAGTTGTATTTTAAGTTGTTTTTGAAAATGTAAGAGCTGGAAAGAGCAGTCTATATGTCACTTGCAGAATCCCCGTTAAGAAATACACCGAATTTAAATAATCAGTGTTTAAAATCTATGTCCCATAAGAGCTCCATGTTAAGAATTTTGAAGTAGGATAGCCCGCGAAACTAGTAACATAACCTAACTAATGGACTCTATTCCGACAAGTGTTTATCAGATTGCTATTGGAGCTGTTCACAACGACTTCACCGAGGGCTTTATTGTAGTCCACTTAGCTAAACCATGTGGTCCTCAAAATTGTTGGGGAGTTTTAAGGCTAGCCCAAATGGGCAAAAGCGCGAGTAAGTGCGATCGTGGTTTACTATGAAACCTGGTTAGACATTACGCATCTTTTGGATGATTGTTATCATTATCATCATAGTGGTGAAATAGTCCCTAATATTACGTAAAGAGCATGGAAAGTGACAAATTCATAGGAGTTTATATGAAATATACTTTCCATCGAGTTATATACACTCTTTTCCCACGACACATTAAGAAAGACAAATTTATTAAAAAAAACAGTAACTTTTTTAATGATTTATTGTCTATGTTGGTAGATGTTAAAATTTCTAAGTAATCTACTATGAGCATATTCGGATAATTCTGACCGGCTCATAAATGACTCTTTGATTTGTTCTCTTGTGCGCCAATTCAGAAATGCCCAGTTCGTACGTACTTAATATATTTAGGTGCCCATGGAGTAGCCATTAAAATGTTCAACTGCCGTATACCTTTCAAGAGATTTTTCTGATAAAAATTATTAGATTTGAAAAGACGCGACGGGATATTAAAACGTGATATTAAAACGTCAAAATCTCGAAGCTCCTACATTTGAATGTTCCTACCCGTGCGACTTTCAAACATTTCGCATTACGAGTATCGAAATTTAGAACAGATATGCTTTGGATTGCAGCTCTCGAGTGCGCCCCGGCTCCCGAATGGTATTCGCTATCGCCTGTGTACTGCGCGGTTGTGTGCTTTGCGAGCCATGTGACTCATTTAAACCGGCTCAGTTCTGCGGTTTGCCATCTGGGAGCTGAAATGAAGATTCAGATCGCGAAAATTTAACGAGTTACCCATGACTATGTCCTGGCTTTCTTTCGCGATGGCTTCTTAGAAACGCTCCTCCAGTTTCGGCATTTTGCGATCGGGCTCGTATTCCCTACCATCGGATTGATCGACACGAGTGGCGAGATACCTTGATAATTGTCAAAAAATAAAAAATATATATCACCATTTGAAAAACTCTGGATTTCGTACTTTGAGATTATATAAATTTATCAATTTCGTGAATTTATTGGCAAGAATTAAAATATTTTTGTAAATAAATTCACGAAATTGATAAATTTAAATAAAATAATAATTACAGAAAATTTGAGATTATATTTTGCTCCTATGCGCCTAGAAGATCACGGCAACTTTTCTTGCATTGCCAAGCTGAACAAAACAGCTAGCATTGGTATAGCATCCAGTCAGATTTCGCAGTTAATTATTTATTTGTAAAAATATTTCTTTGTAGCGTAAAACGGGTACTATTATATTTAAACGACAATCAAGCAAGCCCCGGGGTTAAACAAGTTGTTAAAAGATCTGTCAAATTATTATAATTTTTTCTAATCAGCTAAATGTAAATAATTTCAAACTTCAAGAATTTTTTGAAACTGTTTATGTTCCATGTACGAATTTGAGAATTGTACTACTAAATCTGACTGAACGTAAGGATTTAACGCACAAATTACATTTTTATGCAATATTTAGAAGATAGCAGTCTCCATATCAAATCGGTATGAAGGTAACCTTTTGTACTTCTTAACCCAAAAATATAAATTATGTATTAAAAATTTTAGAAAGCAAGATCTACATCTGCTACTTTAACAAAGAAAACTGCTCTAGAATCCGAACTTTTGAAAAATCAGTCTGACATTCGTTTAAAAAAGAGCTGTAGTTCAAGCGTCAATTTCCGGAAAACCACCGAACTATTGGAAAAATACAACTCATTATTTAGGAATAAGCCCTTGCATCATTTGGGCGATGCAGATACTTACTTCAGACAAACTTTAAGGAATTATAATGAATTCAGGGTGCTGAACGCTGCTAATAAAGCTGTCAAATCAATTTTATCTTTTGAAAGTTTAAAAGTACGTACACTTGATTTATAATATTTAGTTTAACTAAATAGCAGGTTAACCAAAACTAGTTGATTAGGATCTTATACATATAGCCCGGTCAAAGTAGACAAAAATGTAGTGGTAAGTTTACAATAATTCGCATAGAGCTAAATATTGGTACAGTTCTTAGGTACACTATTACAAATAAAATATCAAAAGTCCCCACCGATCCTACGTCTGCTAAAAAATTTATTCAAGGTCAAAGGTCAAAACTGTCGTCATTTTGCGCATTTTTCTCGTAAACGGTAAGTGGTATCATAAAAATAGGTCAGACAAAATTTGTAGATCATGAAATTATCTACAAAAATTGCTCTTATAGTCCACGGGACAGCACATCTTTTGAAAATTGATTACCACTCCTCTGTAACGTCCTGTACTGGTGTAGTTTTACGAGTCTACCACGTTCTGTATACATAAGCTCTGGGAAACGCGGCGTTTTCGAGTTCGCGATCGCGAAAGGCGCTAATGTGCTGATGCTTTAAAAATTAATGTATGACCATCACATTTTTTATAACTTTAATTAAAAGTTAATGAAATTACAAATGCTAAAAGACATTTGTCCAACAAAAATGGTGCGCCGTTCGGCGCGTCCACCGCCTATATCTGGTCAAAAGAACGACTTATAAGAATTTTACTACCAACCAGCTGATTTGTTCATAAATATTAAATAAATATTTCTAAAATCGGATGGTAACATTGTCCGACAAATGTTGTGCGCTATATTGGCAGTCCGACGCGACGCTCGGAAAGTGTCAGTTTCGTGGTAAGATGTTCACTGATTACCACTTGTCGGACACAGATCACACATGTAGGTGAGCGTATTTTGTGATCAATAATGACAATGGCCGACAAAAATATTGCGCTGCATCGCTAGTCCGACAATAAAAAGGGCAAACTGTTGCATCAATAAATTTACACACAGCAAATTTGTCTGCATTCGCATCATGTATTTGTCGTCTAAACGTGATTTTATTCATCAAATAAACCGGTGTATGGCTTAGGAGCACATTAAAACAGAGCTTCGAGTAGTGCAAAAATGATGTAGATGTATCATCATCATCTACATCATCAATATTATCTGAACCTGTAATACAATGTGTATGTATGTATTTAAAAAAAAGTTGAATAACGTTTATTACAAGATGGCGACCACGGCACATATGGTGATAGTCGCGTGATTGCATATACCTATTACGTGATTGACACGGTCCAACGGCGACTATACTTGGGCCGCCGAACAGACGGAGTGATCACCCTGCAAGAACGTGCTCTAGGCGGGACCACTATCAATTTAGGGCAACCGAACCGCAGTGATGCGCTTTCTTTAGACCCATAACGAAGTCGCATCACTCCAATTCGGTTGTCATAAATTACTATTGGCCCCGCTAGAGCACGTTTTTGCAGGGTGATCACTCCGTCTGTTGGGCGGCCCAAGTATAGTATTTTTTAAGACATGCAGCAGTAATTTTATCGGACAATCGTTTCAGTGTGCTCTATACTTCATTTCAAACGACATAAGAAAAACAATAGATTGTTGGTAATCAGTGAACATGTTATCACGAAACTGACACTTTCCGAGCGTCGGACTGCCAATATAGCGCACAACATTTGTCGGTCAATGCTACCATTCGATTTTAGAAATGTTTATTTAATATTTATGAACAAATCAGCTGGTTGGTAGTAAAATTCGTGTAAGTCGTTATTTTGACCAGATATAGGCGGTGGACGCGCCAAACGGCGCATCATTTTTGTCGGACAAATGTCTTTTAGCGCTTGTAATTTCATTAACTTTAAATTAAAGTTATAAAAAATGTGATGGTCATACATTTTTAAAGCATCAGCATATTAGCGCCTTTCGCGATCTCCAACTCGAAAACGCCGCGTTTCCAAGAACTTACGTATACAGAACGTGGTAGACTCGCAAAACTACTATACACCAGTACACGACGTAACAGAGGAGTGATAATCAATTTTCAAAAGATGTGCTGTCCCGTGGACTATTATACTTTTTTTACGAATCACCATTTCTGAGATATCACCATTTGAAATATCGAAAATACTAATATGCATGCCTACGCCGCCTATACAGGGTGATCCAGAACGGACGTGCCAAATTAAAATGGGCGCTAGAGGAACTCCAAATAAGACGAAAAGTTTATATGAACATAATTATGTTCTAAAGTGACTACTAACAGAGATACAGGGTGTAAAAGTTTAAATATTTTTTTAATGTCGTAATGTAATAATTGATGTGTTTTCTCGTTCTTCTTGTTAGTTTTGTTAATTCTTAGTGTTATTCTTAATAAACTATTTTTTTCAATTTTCACTTTTCTTGCATATCGGTGAAGCCGAGGGTGAAGCCATTATTGCATTATGGAAAATTTCAGTGCATGTGCACGATTTCACAAAAAGCTTTTCCGTTCAAAAACTAAGCATGTTACGAAAAATTTTGAAGATACCAATTTCTTCCCAAATTGAAGGTAGATTTCAAATACATTAATATCACCTGCATTCGCCAGTGGCGTAACATTGGATTGGGGAAATAAATAAACGGCTTACCCCGTAGCAACGCTACTGATGGGGCTAGCAGAGCAATTTTTTTTGGAAAATTAGAACTTGGCAAATGAAAACGACACCTTTAATTTCAACTCAATAACTTCCCTTGTTACTAAGATAATAAAAAAATAATAAATAAAACTTTTACACCTGTATCTCTGTTAGTAGTCACTTTAGAACATATGTTCATATAAACTTTTCGTCTTATTTGGAGTTCCTCTAGTGCTCATTTTAATTTGGCACGCCCATTCTGAATCACCATGTATAGGCGGCGTAGGCGTGCATATTAGTATTTTCGATATTTCAAATGGTGATATCTCAGGAATGGTGATTCGTAAAAAAAAGTATAAGAGCAATTTTTGTAGATAATTGCATGATCTACAAATTTTGTCTGACCTATTTTTATGATAACACTTACCGTTTACGAGAAAAATGCAAAAAACCGACATTTTTGACTTTTGGCCTTGAATAATTTTTTTAGCAGACGTAGGATCGGTGGGGACTTTCGATATTTTATTTGTAATAGTGTACATAAGACCTGTACCAATATTTAGCTCTACGCGAATTATTGTAAATTAAAATGTCTATATTGACCGGACTAATACTTTTCCAAAATAAGTAGAGTGCCTACCTTAAATCACTTGAAACGTTTCATTGAAGTCATAATCTTGGTTCTTTCTGGCAGTGAACTAGGTGAAGTTCATTAATTGGAATATTCAAATAATGAAACTATCGTGGCAACAATAATTATTCTATTACACGATTGCTTATACTGCACTGTCGCAGCATAGCGTTTACATCTAGGCAGCTTTCCTTGAACGATTGGTTGTTTATGCTGATGTGCTAATTAGCACCCCATGGCAGTTCTTCTACTTTGTAGCGCGTCGAACGATAATAAGATTTAGAGTAAAAAAGTTTATCCCGGAAATTACCTAGTATTGCCATTGACACACTCCAAGGCAGTCCCCTCCAAGTCATCCGAATATTTTACCTCCGGAATGTCTTATTCCGGAAGATAAAATAATGTGATATCCCATTGTCTTCCACATCGCAGTAGTGTGACCACCCCTGCTGCCGTCTCTGATGAGAGATGAATTTGTCTTGGTCTCACTTCTCCTCCACCCCTCCCCCCATTATGGCCAAACTTACTGTTCAGCTACTTAGAATATTGCGACACGCAAGCACTCCAACCGAACCGACCGTAATATATTCGATGGTTTCGATCCAACTCGTTCCAGTACCTACGAGTATTACTAAAACTGCTACAAAGTCATGCCCAGCGGGATAGCAACTAAAACTTTTGATGTTTATTTATCATCTGTATAGAACTTTTTGAAAGATACTAAACAGAATTTATCAACCAATCTGTTGCCCGTTCTACAAACTTTACCGTCAGACTGGTAAAGTTGGTTTCCTTGGAATGAAAACTGACAAATTATGACAATTGCTCTCCAAGTCTATTAAGTATATAAGAGTGTTCAACTGCTTACGAAGTTTTAACAATAATTTCGGCAAATTATTGTCTTTTAGGATAAGCGGGTAAAAAGTTCAACTTCAGCACTTGGAGACGGTGATAAGCTATCAAGGAAAAACTCGTCTGAAGCCAAATTAATCGATCGTAAGGAAACCGAATTAGCTGGCAATTTAACTGACGACGAACCTGACTTAGACGTATTTTACTCACCAAGTAGTCAAAACTTCGACGAACCAACAATAAATATGGCGGAAGATGGAGAAGACATCACTTTTGGGGAAGATACGCAACCTGATGATACGCAAGGAGACACGCAAGGAGATACGCAAGGAGATACGCAAGGGGACACAATGAACACCGAAGACGTAACAGACGGAGAAGAGTTTGAAGATGATGATGAGGCGGCTGAAACAGACTTGCCAGAAGCACCAGACGTAAGCAAAACTGATAATTGGTATAGATTTAAGTTGTTAACACAATCACTTCTTGGTAGTCTATGTATATAATTGAGTTTATCACTAATATGAGCACTAAAAAATTAATTAAAGCATTTTATGAAAATTTCTTTTCATTATAGGAAGACCTTTCTATTATTGAAAATAATACAAGATGGAGAGAAATTTTCCGAAAATGCATTAGGCAAAGAAAGTGTGCATAGTAGTGAGAAACTGAATTGTGGGTATATGTAGATTTGTTTGACACTTTGTTGAAATTGCAATTAAGTAAACTTTTTCGTTATTGGCAATTGCTTTACAGGAAAATACAATGAAAGAAGTTGAAGATATCGTTGGAGAAGCTGAAAAGGAAATAAGTGAAGCAATTAAGGATTCTCCAGACTTGCAGTCTATTGTGGATAGTATCAAGCAAATAACGGTAAATTTAATTAGAAGTTACTTTCATCAAAACAGGTATTCCCGAAAATTTGATGAAATCGGAAATACCAAATTGCGCCTACCGTCGCGTCGGCGGGTGTGACGTAAAATTCCGTGAAATTACCCCGATTGTCCCACCACAGTACTTGCTCGCCTTCCCCTCCATCCGATGCGCCAATAAGAATAATGGTCGCTGATCTTGAATGAATAAAGTGGGGATAGAATTAGCGTGTTTGCCTATGCCCAAGTCCCTTCCCAAATTTCGGAGCAATACGCCACAGCGCACGTTTAAATTGTCCGTTTCAAAGAGATACAAGATTTGGCATTTAATTTTGCGAGTTTTTCCCATTATTTTTTCTTGTTTTCGCTATTCATTATTTGTGATAAAAGTATTAATTCTTTGCTCATTTAACCGACCTTATAGATCCAATAATAACGAAGTTAGCAATGGTGCACTCTTAATTTTGAACATTCTGTATACTAAATCAAAAATTCACAGCCTTCGCAAAGATGCAACCGGGGGTGACATTGAAAATGACGAAGCAGACTGTAACCCTTGTGCATTTGAGATATTTTTGAATGCGTTATAGCGTGTTAAATAATTATGCATAAAACACTTGCGCGGATTGCAATCTCTTACATTTGCGACACTAGTGTTGACTAGTATATGCTCGTTGCTAGCCAGAGAAGAGAAGAATGAGCGCGCTCCTCGCTGCCAGCCGCTTGGCTTTGAACCGTTGGCGCTCGGGTCTCAACGCGTCACGTGGTTTGGCACATGCAACAGACGCTTTTCAGTGAATTTAATCCCCTATACTAGGATACTAATAACATTTTCAATGTCAATAATTCAGTAGTATCGACTGAATTGAGATTAATTTGTACTGTTCTAACTTTATTGTTTCAGACGCCGCCAATTGCAGATGATAACGCAGGGGATATACCGTCAATAAAAGGTAAAAAAGGTAAAAATTTTTCTAGTTTAACCTACTTCTTGGATTTTGCTGCAGACATATTAGACAAGTGTAAATGTCCGAATGAAGTGATAGAAGGTGACGTCTTGAAGGAATTGGAAGACGCTGAAGGAGAAGCAAAAGCAGCTGCTAAAATAATAATGTTCCTCAAAGACAGGGTTGCGCAACTTTTAAGCGTAAGTACTGCTATATTGTATGCAAACTTATACAGGGTGTCCAAGATAAGGAGTGCCAGTATGGAGACAGGATACGGATTTGGCTGAATGAGAAAAAGTTGGGTAATTAAAGGACTAACAATATGATTTTTGAATTATTTTGAAAAAACTGAATTTTCGGATTTTTATGTTTATATTTTTTGCGTTAATATTAAAGTTGAAGCGAAATTGGCAGAGCTTCGTTAAAGCAATTTTTAATGAAATGAAAGATTACGTTATCTATTTTAGTATTCAACGTTTCGTCTTTGAGCAAACATCATCAACTTCATTTTTTTAAATACGATCCTGATTTTCTGATGTCAAATCTTAGAAGCCCCTTTTATTCTGAATTCAATAATGTGCCACACCCAGTGATGTGAGCTGGTAATTTACCAGTAAATAACCGTGGTTATTTACCGTAATTTACCGTAAAATACCAAAAATTAGTTACCGTAATTTACGGGGAAAATTACCGTAACTTACACAGTAAATTACGAAGTAAATTACCATATTTTATAGTAATTTTGTTTATATTTTTTACAAATAAAATTTATATTTTGGTGACATCATCTTTCATCTAACATCTAATGCTAAATTACTGTGTTATTGGTAAATTACGGTAAATTACTGGTAAATTACGGTAATTTACAGGTAAATTTCGGTAATTTACTGGTAAAATACGGTAATTTACCGTAATTTACGCAATATTTATTACGGTAAATTACCACGGTAATTTACAAAACAAATTTATTACCACGGTAATTAATATCGGTAATTAAAAATCGTAAATTACCGCCGTAAATTACCAAAAATATAAATTACGGTAATTTAACATCACTGGCCACACCTTATGATTTAATTATGTTTCGAGCCGTTTTTGAACATCATCAAGAATAATTATTGAAATGCGCAGTTTAGAGTTTAGCGCACGGGTAACGCAATTGTCAAGTTTCCGGCCTACTATGTTGTATGCAACGTGCCGCTTTCCTAGGGGGTCGTGGGAAAAATATTACTAGCACGCTGCACGCACGCTGCATGATATTAGGATACTTCTGATTTCTTACCGATTTTTTGAAACGTATAGTAGTCTGGGAGCAGACCGCCTGAAAGATGCGTTTTAAACACTATGTATACAACTCGAATACACACACACAAATTAAGCTGATTCTTATGTAAAATGACCTGCCGGATTCGAATTTTGAAGTCGCGAAAAGATCGGGAATTGCGAAAATGCCAGAAAATCGATTTTTCGTAAAATTTCCCTAAATCAATTTTCGACCATTTTTAATACTTTTCTTATTGTATTTCAGCAACTAAAAGAGTTAGAAACCTGTTTTTTTCGTGGAATATACACTGAAATGTGCTGATCATCACAGTTTACTCACGTTGCCTCTACAATTTTCCAATTTTATGAAAAAAATGTTTTGTGTAATGTATTTTTCATGTAGCGGGTAAGTAATCTTATTCTTCGGAATTAGCATATACATAATGTGAGACCAAATACGGACAAAGGCTCGAAATTATTTTTGGTGAAGAAACGAAACACTAATATTGTTGCTGAAAAAAGTTACAGCAAGTTAAACACAAATAATTTGTGCGCGCTAGCCGCGCTGATAGGTTGATAGGTAGGGACATAATGGTTCGCGCGCTTTTATCCTTGATAATACACACATAGCCAAAACTCTTGGGCCCTGAATTAATTTGTTTTGTTTAGAATGAAAATCTGACGTATGACGGAGGCACTTATGTCCCGAATTAAATTAAAGAAAATGTCCGAATTAATTTTTTTTGAAAATACCGAAGTCTTCGCAAAATGTGAGAAACGAAGATGTCAATAATCAGTATGTCCTCCTCTGTTCTCGAGCAAAACAGTAACACGTTTGTACAATCCAATAAAAAGGTTATTAATGGCTTCCTGCGGTATGTTGTTCCATTCTTCTTGAGCAGCAACAATTAGCTCCTGAAGGGTGAAAGGGGGGTTATCTCTATTTAAAATGATCATTCATGTCAGGTGAGTTTGCTGGCCAATTCATTCTTTGAATATTCCCTAACTGTAGCAAATTGGCAACTCTTTTTGTGCGGTGGGGTG
The DNA here is from genome assembly GCA_963966045.1 of Xestobium rufovillosum. NCBI lineage: Eukaryota > Metazoa > Arthropoda > Insecta > Coleoptera > Ptinidae > Xestobium > Xestobium rufovillosum. The sequence continues at coordinate 31,878,778 of OZ014493.1, forward strand.
TGGCGTTATCGTCCATAAAAACGAAATTCTCTCCATTTTCGTTGGAGAGGTTTGCGGCATTTGAATAAGTGGAGTGCGGCGACCATACATTATACCCCCCTCCCAAACATTACTGTTCCGCTTTGATAAGGAACAACTTCTCTCGCAAAAGCAAGTCTTTCTTGTCGTCCCGGTCCCCTCCAGATCCTTTCACCTCGATAATAACTCACTAACCCAATTTTTGTCTTATCAGAAAAAAGATAATGCGCCTCTGGGGTAAAAGTCAGCGCCTATGTTCCTGTGCCCATTGGAGACGTGCGAGGTGTCGAGGTGTCGAGGAAGTGTGCTACTGTATATAAAACGGCTTGGCAAATATCCCAAACATCCTAGAAAATGGATGGTACATGGAAAATGACGTTATTATGCCAATAAAATTCACAAATCGCTCTAAACTCTATTGTGTTACAATAACACAGTTCTGTAAATGTAAAAAATTTACTTGTTCTTTTCGATGTGCATGCATGAAATCTAATGTGCAATGTATAAGATCATGGTTATGTGATGAGGAATGCAATTTGCCTGAATAAAAAATAAAAATGTTCTCGATATTAACACAGCGTTTGTACGCCTGCTCCTAAACCACTAATACACGGCTCTGCGCTGCTAGCACGCACAAATTATTTGTGTTTAATTCGCTGTAACTTTTTTCAGCAACAATATTAATGTTTGATTTCTTCACCAAAAATAATTTCGAGCCTTTGTCCGTATTTGGTCTCGCATATCCTTATATATTAATAGCGAAAGTGATTTTACATTGAAACTTTGTTAGCCAGATATCTCATCAAGGACTCTATCGATTTCAACAATTGTGGGCTCTACGGAAAGCTCTAATGCTGTAGATGTGCCTTTTCGAGGGTTTCGGGGTTTAAAAATCTTTAAATAGTGTCTTTTGCAGTTTAAAGTTCATTACTTCGTCGGAGTATGAGGCAGAAAATTTAGTTTTTTGTTTGGTGTAACTTAACAACAAACAAATTGGTGGAGACATTTTCCATTAGTCATCAGTCATAGTGCACGATTGTTTTTTGATATTGTAGTATACTTGCGAACAGGAGGAATACGGCGTGTCCCCATGCTATCCAACATAATCGATCCATTAACATATCTATTGTTATTTTCAAATGGCGACAGGGGTTGGAACACGAATACGGAGCATTCTGAGAAGACGTGTGGTGTAACCCACGGATTCCACTTGTGTATATGTTAATTCCGAAAAATAAGATTACCCGCTACATGAAAAATACATTACACAAATTTGTGGTCTAGCAAGAAAAATTTTTTTTTTCATAAAATTGGAAAATTATAGAGGCAACGTGAGTAAAAGCTGTGATGATCGGCACACTTCAGTGTATATTCCACGAAAAAAAACAGGTCTCAAACTCTTTTCGTTGCTGAAATACAGCAAGATAACAAGAAAAGTAGATATTAAAAAGGGTCGAAAATTGATTTAGGAAAATTTTAGGAAAAATCGACTTTCCGGCATTTTTGCAATTCCCGATCTTTTCGCGACCTCAAAATTCGAATCCGGCAGGTCATTCTACATAAGAATCAGCTTCATTTTCTTGTGTGTGTTCGAGTTGTATAGAGGGTGTCGAATTAGAGCACCTTGCTCCCCGACTATAGCAATAATAATTGCTGACGTTACTCTTTCTGTACAAATAGTAATAAAACAATGCGAAAGTTTAATATGGAATCTTTGGAATAAACAAAATTTGAGTCGAAAACGCTCGAAATTCAAATCTATACCTATGTTAAATGCTCAACTTCTTACGTTATCAACTTGATTCTGAGGTAATAAGTAATAATAAATCATCCTGTCTTAGACAGAAAGACAATTATAGTCCAAAACTTACCCGTACAAATTTTCACATTTCAATTTGCTGAGAATCTATCACCGTGAAACACCCTACGACAATATGGTTTAACTTGTTACATTTCAGACTGAGAAAATGACCGAAAAGGAAGCCAAGGAGCTGGAACAAAAAAACAAGGAACTGAAGGACCACATGATACTTTTCGAAACAAAAACCAAACGGATACAATTCCTAATCGGTAAGGCCAGCTTCTACGACAAGATGGTATCGGGAGCCGCTCAGTCGGAGCAGCCTTGCAGACCATATCCGCCATGTGAACCATATCCGCCTTGCGGACCGCAGCCCCCTTGCAGACCGCCACCCCCGTGCGGATCTAAACCCCCTTGCGTACCCAGTCCCCCTTGCAGACCGCCACCGCCTTGCCTACCGTCGCCCCCCTGCAGACCGTCTACTCCTAAACGTTATGATTGCGACGCTTTGCCAAAAGTGATTGTCTGCGGTATGACTGAAAACAACATGCCCAAGATTATAGTTTGTGACGACAAGAGAAAGAAGAGCGGAGGATCCCGTCGCGAAGTCGATGAATGTCCGCTACCTCCTCGGCCAGCGGTATGTAAAACAATAACAAAATCTGCATAGTCCTTTAAGTACCAGAAACTTATTCTTAGGACTTGGATTCAAAGTGAATAAGTACATAAAATAAATGAACATATAGATCAAGCAAGAATATTTCTCATAAATATTAGGTTAGAGCTGAAAACAAAGGGATTACCTACTTTTTATTTTCTTATTTTACTGTTAGCAAAAGAAGAGCAAATCGCTAATTACGTATTAGTCGATTCATATGAGAACGGATAATGACGTAGCGTGCGCACAAACAAGTTTTTCTGGACGTACCGCGGTTGCTAGGCAACAAGAACGCGACCGTCCATTTTCCTCTCGCTTCAGTGTCGGACGGTCACGGCGCGGCCTTTTGTTTTACATAGCCTCTGACTTAGATAGTGCGCCACTGGTGCCGTAGTTCTCCAATGAAGCTTATTTTGTTCTGGTTTCATTGTTAAAGCAGCGTTTATAACAGGGTACCTCGGTATAAAAGCACAACTTACAAAAACAACTTTCTCCATTTCTACGAAAACTCCAAAATCTATGCCAGTATGTATGGATACCTAATGGCTTACGAAATTTTACTTGCGTAATGCTAAACTAAAAGAATATGTAAATGTTCCAAAATTTATTGAGTTCGATGGCGCAATATAGGTACATACAGGGTGTAGGTATCTAAAAAGTAGATCACTGCTTCGTGTGCATGTAGTACATGTAAAAATAAGACAAAAAGTCTTCATGAACGTATGTCTTAAGTGCAATGGTTACTGAGATACAGGGTGTTGAATTTTTATTTTACTTTACAAAGATTTTCCCTAAATAGGTTGGAGGGAAGTTAAGAGAACCCACATATGATTGAACAAAATAGACACCAGCAACAATTCAGTTTGAATCCACGGAGATTCATTGATAGGTCCATTTGTTCTTCTAAGATTGAATGGTGCGACATATCTGGAGTTTTTGCAGAACAAATTACGAATTTTGCTAGATGATGTTCCGCTGCAGAGGAGACTAGAAATGTGGTCCATTCATGATGGCGTCCCTGCTCGTTTTAGTTTTCAAATGGAGACAACATTATTTATTAACGTGTTTGGAGAACGATGAATAGGTCGTGGTGGACCCCATTTGTGGCCTGCAAGGTCGGCTGGTCTCAATCCCTTGGATTTTTATTTTTGGGGACACTTGAAATCCATGGTGTATTCAGTGCCCATAAATAATGTTATACAATTGGAAGAACGAGTGCGGCAGTGTTGTGCAACTCGTACGTTTCGTAATTCAGTATTACCATTGATTAATAGTATATTAATCAATGGTAATACTGAATTTTGCGTCCGAATGAATGGGGGCCATTTTGAACATTTCTTATATGTCAGTTTTACACATTTGTTATAAGTTAAAAGTTACTGCTAGTGTTGCTGTTATCGGAAATCACTTGCTTTTTGAAAGCGAAGTTTATTTGTAAATCCGAAATTACAGCAATACTGCTAATCAATCAAAATTTTGCAAGACTACTTTTTCATGGCAAATTGAATGTAGATTTCAAAAATCTAGTCAGTATGATGAAAATACAGGGGCGTAAAATTATTTTTTAAAAAGGTGGAACCTTGTTCGGTTTCTGCGCCACTGGAATGCCATATTAAGACTAGAATAGTTGCCAAAGGTGTCAGTCTGTCCAGAGAAAATCTTTGCAGAGTACAAAAAAAATAAACACTATAATTATCTCAGTAACCGTTGCGTTCATGAAGACTTCTTATCTTATTTTTACACATACTAAAGGCAAACGAAACCGTGACCTATCTTTTAGATACGCCCTGTATATTCGGTTTCAGAAAAGTGTAGTTCATAAAAAAATCCTTCCTATACAGGGTGATTCAGAACGGGCGTGCCAAATTAAAATGGGTGCTAAAGGAACTCCAAATAAGACGAAAAGTTTATATGAACAAATAATGTTCTAAAGTGACTACTAACAAAGATACAGGGTGTAAAAGTTTTAATATTTTTTAATATTTTTTAATTATTTTAGTAACTATGAAAGCTATTGAGTTGAAATTTAAGGTGTCGTTTTCATTTGCTAAGTACCTAATTTTCCAAAAAAATTTGCTCTGCTAGCCCCATCAGTAGCGTTGCTACGGGGTAGGCCGTTTATTTATTTCCCCAATCTAATGTTACGCCACTGGCGAATGCAGGCGATATTAATGTATTTGAAATCTACATTCAATTTGGGAAGAAATTGGTATCTTCAAAATTTTTCGTAAAATGCTTACTTTTTGAATGAAATAGCTTTTTGTGAAATCGTGCACTTGCACTGAAATTTTCCATAATGCAATAATGGCTTCAACGATATGCAAGGAAAGTGAAAATTGAAAAAAATAGTTTATTGAGAATAACACTAACAAAAATAACAAGAAGAACGAGAAAACACATCAATTATTACATTACGACTTAAAAAAAAATTAAAACTTTTACACCCTGTTTCTTTGTTAGTAGTCACTTTAGAACTTATGTTCATATAAACTTTTCGTCTTATTTGGAGTTCCTCTAGCACCCATTTTAATTTGGCACGCCCGTTCTGAATCACTCTGTATAGTATGAGTTGCTATTAAAAAAAGTATATTACCCACAGTTCTCACAAAGTGAATAAATCGTACAAAAATAAATACATATACAGGGTGTATCCAAATAAGTGCGAAAAAATTTAAGAGGCGATTCCTTGTTGAAAATTAAAGGGGGTGTTTGGTATAAAAAAATCCTCATATATGTCCCTCTCTTAGGAGTTACGCTCCTCCAAAGTGAGAGGTGGAAATTATGTTTTTATTTATTTTCTCAAAATCTGAAATAGTTAAGGAAATTAAATTTGGTGGAAGGTTTCTAATGTTAAAAAAAGGCGATCTCGGACGTACGATCTTTCACAGATCTGTGAAAGCCTCTTCGGACGTAAGAAACAGGGAATTTTACCGAAACCTTGATACTTTTGAGTGGGCATGCGGCTTTTGCCATTTTAGTCTCACCCCAAATTAGCAACTTACGAGTATGCATATTGAGAAAACTTCCATGTACCTAAAGCTTTGGTGTTATTTACCCTGTGTAGCATAATTTTATTGGAATGTCAATCTGTTCTACCAAATCTTCGTAGAGAAAATAAAAACGCTACCTAATTGATATTTGCAGGGATGCCTGCCTCAATTTGCCCAAAAACTTTGCGAGAGTTATTCAATGCAGGAAAAGCTTGCCGCTGAAAACGCTGATTTAGAAGGCAAAAGGTATTTATATAATTATTATATAATGAAACAGCTATTTACAATTTCTATTTTAGTGTCAGTTAGCCATGCAATTCATTTCACAAAATGCCTATTGTAAAGTTTGGTATCTTTATTGCACAAGTGCGGTAAAGTACCTATATCAGTATATCATTCAAATGAATGTTGTAAAGTTTGACACCATGTATTGTAGTAGATGAAATGCAATTTAATAGCGAAATGTACGGCAAAGGTTATTGTTCGAATTGAATAATGCATGGTATTTTACGTCTAGATTCAATTTACTGTGTGCGAAATGTTGGATATTTTTACAGTTATTTACGACATAAGTGGGATATGAGCTTTATTAACGTACGTATGCGAAATTTGCCCAACGAGTGCGTAGCACGAGTTGGGCAATCGCAAAAGTACGTTAATAAAGCGTTATCACACGTATATCGTACAATTTTTTATCTACGCCCCTAAAAAGTGAAAATTAACAGAAATAATTATAATTTGACATTTGTCATGACTTATAGAGAAAATCAGAACATTGAAACTACATGGCGACATATCGAGATGGCAGTTGTAAAAATTGACATAAATTAATATATTTAATCCTATTCTCATTGGCTTAATTTGATTGGTTAAAAAGCAGTGCGATAAGAAAATCTAGTGCGGTAATAAACTCCTTAACGCACTCATTTTGGGTGCGTTAAGGAGTTTATTACCGCACTCGTTTTTCATTTCAACCAATCAAATTAAATGATAGTGGCATTAAATATATTAATATGCCAATTTTTACAACCGCCGTCATATCGATGTGTCGCCATGTTCTGATTTCCTCTATAAGTCATGACAAATGTCAAATATTATAATTACCGTTTATTTTCACTTTTTAGGGGCGTAGATAAAAATTTGTACGATATACGTGCAGTGGCGGCTCCTGACTTTAGAACTTGGTAGTGCTCTTGGAAGTGCTTTAAAAGCCATTTTCAAACATTTTCAAACAAGAAATTTCACTCACCGCAATATTTAACGAAAATCCCAAATCCAAAAGGTTAAACTTTCGCACACAACTTTTACCGCGACCTTTCAAAAACCATTTGATACTTCGCACAGGCTTCGGACGTCCATTTCATTTTATTTCAAGTTCTTCGTCAAAAGTCTATATTTAGATAAAATATGCATTTTTAAGTTTAACTGAATGGAGTATTACAACACAATAATAATTTTGAAAATTGCAAAAATCAGGCGACCACTTTGTTAAAGTTCACTCCACAATGTTTAAGTGTTGACTTTAACCAAACCGCTACCTTTAGCCATGCTTAGTATTGGAAATTTCAATATTTAAAAATAAAAACAATAATGCAGCTAATTACTCACGTTATAAACTAAGCAACGAGCTATCTCAGACCTAAATATGGTAAACAAAAACAATAAACACTGCCGCAGAAGTACCTCCCGCGTCCCGTGCTTCGCCCAACAGTGTGTGTGCTCAAACAGCGCTCCCAGTCTCCCAGACGAGCTATAATTCTTCCACCTAAAAGCACATACGACGAAATTTTCCCGAGTCGCGCCGATCTCGCTCCCATATCGAATATGCATTTGCCTTAGGCTCGGTTTTTCAAAGAATCCAACACCGGGTTAAGTCTGACACCGGCTTCGTTGCTATGATACAACCAATCAGAAAGCCGGTATCATAGCAACAAAGCCGGTGTCAGACTTTACGCGGTGTTGGATTCTTTGAAAAACCGGGCTTGAGTGCCACACATATCTACATATGTAGATATTAAGGAGCCGCCGCTGTATACGTGTGATAACGCTTTATTAACGCACTTTTGAGAATGCTCAACTCGTGCTACGCACTCGTTGGACAAATTTCGCACGCGTACGTTAATAAAGCTCATATCCCACTTATATAGTAAATAACTATTATTTATTATATAAAGAGCACAATGATTGAAAACTGCTTATCTATCTATTTGTACCTATTTAACTATCTGATATACCGGGTGGGCCAATAGTGTATAGTCGGCCCATATCTCTGGTTCTATTCTAGGTAGCAAAATAAAAGTTTACATGTATGTTGAGAACCCCACGAAGCATCCGAGAAAATTATTTTGGTGTATACACCAAACCAAACCAAAGTTATGTTTTTTTAAATGGAACGCCCCACATTTGTTTACATATTTGAATTCCCAATAAAATTTTATGAAAGATGGTGTACTACACGATGGGGTTTAGAGTGAACGATTTAAAGATATTATCATTTTAGTGCCAGTGTGGACCCAACTTTGAGGAACTGTTGACATCTACTGGTCGAAGCTATTTAAGATTTCTTTATTGGACTAGGTTCACATACTGCTCTATTTGTAAAATTCTTGAGTACTTTTGTCACAAAACTTAATATCATACAGGGTGGACAGCTTACGCAATATGCATTTTTTCTTAAAAATTTCAAATGGAACACCCCATATATTATTTCCATATTTGATAGACAATTTACTAAGCTTTTGATTGATGTAGATATTGTTAGGTCTGCGACTGACGGTTTCGGTAGAATTGAAAATGGAACTTTAAAATGTAGTAATTTTACCCGTAGTTTATTCGTTTCTCCCATATTTTAGCGCCCAAAACACAAAATATGATTTCCATTTTGTAAGTTGACTTCACATTGAAACAAAAATTTTTATCGCCAAATTGCTTCTTCATGGTCATATTCTTAAATAAATGGTAACTTATTAAACCTAAGTATAAATTGAAACAAGGAGTGCCATGGAAGAAAACCGTCCTTTCAAAAAGTAATCTTGCAATGAGATTTTTTGTGCCGGTGTAAATTCTGTTGGCTAAATTTTCTGTAAAAACAAACTGTACGCATTTTTCTGAGTTTTGGGTGGCAAAATGGCTGAAATTCGACAAAAATGTTACAAAATTACGGCAAAATTCTCAGTTCTTAAGGTTCAATCTTTATTTCTGTCTAAATTATCAGTCGCAGACCTGCCAATATCTACATCAGTGAAAAGCTTAATAAACTGGCTATGAAACTTGCAAATCATATACGGAGTGTTCCATTTAACATTTTTGAGAAAAGCTCCATTTTGGGCAATTTGGCCACTCTGTATAATGTGCTCTATTTTGAAAAAAGTGTTAATGAATTTTACAAATAGAGTTTCCTATGAAACTAGTCCAATAAAAAAATCAGAGTTATCTTTGACCAGCAGACGTCAGCAGCACCACAAATTTGGGTTCGCATTAGTACTAAAATAGCCATATCTTAACAACGCTTACTCTAAACCCCACCGTGTAGCATATCAACTTTCATGAAATTATATGGGGTATCCAAATTTGCAAACAAATGTGGGGCATTCCATTTGAAAAAAACATAACTTTGGTTTGGTACGTAGCACGTGGACATCCTGTATACATCAAAATAATTTTAACAGAAGCTTCGTGGGGTTCTCCACACACACATAAAATTTCATGTTGATATCTTGAATAGAATCAGAGATATGGACCGACTACGCACTATTGGCCCATCCCGTACAAACTTCTGAACAGGACACCGGTACACGTGCGCGCATTGGAAACCTCCGCATTAAGCAAGCGCGCGTGGTTGATGTTTAAAAAACAACAGCATAAATTTTACTAAAAATCAAAAATAATTTTAGGCGGAAGAACTTCCCCCCGACGCGACGGTATAAACCATAAATGAACCATGAAAATCCTGGCGACGCTTATCAACAAACCAATAAACTTCAAAAGATATAAAAGATTACCTAAAGAATGCGGAGGATTCCATCACGTACGCTTGTGCTTGAGGGTTAATTAAAAATATATAAGGTGCAGCAGTCAATATTCCTTATTTCTGACTTGCACTACTTGTTTGTTTGGAGGTATCAGTTGCAGTCTGATCTCCTAAACAAAGATCAGACGGTGGAGAGTCTCCAAAGACAACTGCAGGGCATGCAATGCGAGATGCGCATGATTTGTAAGGAAAATCAGCTGCTGAATCAAAAACTCGATTGTTTAGGAAAATCGCAGGTGCGTCTATCACATAATTTCTAGTTCAAAACATTCTGACATTTTCAACTGACATTTTCGGAAATTTTAGATCTGCCCTGTTCCAAGTCCCGAAGAGGTCAGTATAGAGATAAACACATTTGCTTTAGTGTACTTAACACGTTTTTGTAAAATTCTGTCGACGGCACCGTTAGGAAGGGAGAGACAAGTGTACAAGGGGTCAGAAAAAAGGCAGGGCGATGCCGTGCGGTAAAGGAAAAGGAATATGTCCGGCGGAGGTAGAATCTCGCCTGCAGGAGTACTCGGAGACCACTGCTCAACTGGTATTCACGTATTTATTTCTTGGTAGCCAAACGTGTACTAACAATCATCACTGTGTAGGAGAAACAATTAGGTGACATGGAGAAGGAGGTTAGAAATATGCAGCAAGAGCTTGTTACTGTCCAACAAGAGAGATTGCACTTGGAGCAGCACAGACGAATGATGACACAACCGATCATTTGTCCACCATGTCCGCCTCCTCCATGCCAGCCCAACCCATGTCTGCCTCCCCCTTGCCCGCCTAATCCATGTCTGCCTCCTTCTTGCCAACCTCTTCGCCCCTGTCCACCTTGCCCGGTAAAAATTTACCAAAATACGCATGCGACTATAATAATCATCATTTTTTATGCTTTTTTAGCCTAAACCACAGGTACGTTTTCTACTACTTTAATGTCGACAATAATAATATTTGCTTGACTCGGAAGAAGACAATTAAGAGTGCCAATAGGTATAAGATGTTATAAAACTGACTGATCGTTTGAAACTCAAAATTTGTTCGTATGGTGATACTGTTCTGAAAGCCGTTTATTATTAAGCTCGTGGTAATGAACATTCTTCTGTACCAAATTTTTTCAGCTCGGTTTTTAGTTAATTTCATAAATTGACGTAAAAAGTTGACAATTGATTGGCGGTGATCCAGCAGATGACCTGTCGATTAATAGTACCAACTGTACCAATTAAACTACTCGGAGTTCCCCACTATTAACTTGGTATTCTTAAAAATCGTTCGAGTGCAATAAATATAGGAAAATTCGAAGAATGATTGTACGTGCTTTACCATTTAGGGTATTACAACAGATCAGGCCTTTAGAGAACTTAGAGAACAATACGACAGACTGCAAGATGACTATAAGAGTAAACTCACGGAAGTCGCCGGTCTTCGAGCAGACAACGAAATGTACAAACAAAAACTGAAAGATATCGAAGAGGGAAGAAAGCAGATGGAAGACAAATTGAAAGAACTAGAAAAGGAACTCGGTCAATATAGATCAGAGAACGGAAAGGTATTATTCCGGATCTAATGAAATCGTTAATATGGAATTTAGTTCCTTATTTCTTATAGTCTACTGGAATAAAAGAAATGTTGGTGGAGCAAGAACAACAACTTGCAGTAGCCAAACAGAGATTTAGGGAAGCCCAGGATGAACTCGAAGAGCTCAGAGCTTTCATACAGGACCAGCAAGGGCAATTGGACGATTACCGTAATAAGGTTAGCCATTAATGAAACTTATTACTTATGTTTTAATTCCATTATCTATTAAAAATTTTATTAGTACTTGCAAGCCCAGCAACAAGTGGAGGAACAAAGGCGTCAAATAGACATGATGGAAATGGAGAACAGTCGTATCGCCGAGCAGGTCAATTTAGAAATCCAACGAGTGAAAAATCAATTTCAGGAAAAATTACAAGAACTGACGCCTCTGCCAGATATTCTAAAAGCAACACAACTTAAACTGCAGGAAGCTCAGCAGATGCATCTGCTCGCTGAAAGAAACAACGAAGCTCTTACACGCGAGCTTCAAGCCTTCAAAGACAGAGCAGCCGAAATGGCCAACGAGTTAGACAAACAGATGAGTAGTCAGCAATTGGGAGTTGACGAGAAGATGAGCCTGAAACAGCAGTTGGACCAATTGGCTGCAAAGGTCGCTGAATTGCAAGATGAAAATTCCGCTTTAAGGACGGAGAAAACCAAAGCCGTGGAGCAGGCTGAGAATTGCGAAAAGAGAACTCAGGAAAAACTTCATGAGATTGCGCAGCTGGTCGCTCAGTTGGAGACTGTTCGGGAAGAGTCTGCTCGGCAGGTGGCCCGCACGAAGGATCGGTGCGAGACGGTTCGTCGCTCCATGCAGAACCAGATCTCAGACTTGGAGAGGCAGGTGGCGCAAAGCAGAGCTCAAGCGAAAACTGCACAAAAAGACAGAGATGAGATAAGACAGAAGATGCAGGCTCAGATCAATAATTTGAATGAGAACTTTGAAGATGCCCAAATGCGTATTAGGAATTTGCAGGGCCACGTGAACTTCTTAAAAACCTCTTACACCAATGTGTTCCCACCAATGAACGAAGGATTAATAGACGAATGCGACTGTGGGAGTCCCATGTAAATTTTAGTCAGAGTCACATATAACTAAAAAAACATATACAAACTATTTTATACAAACTAAGATATTTATTTAATGAAAATGTACAGAATGTTTTTTATGATTTGACTTTTTATTAGGTATACGTTTAAAAATACTATAATCTAATAACACTACTAAAATACACATACGGTAAGGTTCTTCTTAATGGAGAGTTGATTATCTTGAAATTCTACTCGGAGTTTAACAGAATGCTCTTGATCTCCAGCAAATTCTTTAAAGTCTCGTCTACACACTGAAGAATTTTGTCGCCCGTTTCCTAAAATGAAAAATGTGGTGGAAATGGGATAAATAAGGAAACCCGTGTTCGGTATTTTTCTTATTTGGCCTCTAATAACGCGACAATGAATCATTAAAATTTGAATAAATTAATCTCCAGAAATCGTCGTGACGGCGCAGCACAGCGACATTTTCGTACTTTGATGTTTAGCTGCTGTTTAATTCTTTTGCGATAATTTATACCATGTGTAACAGGAGCATGGTACACCCCCTTTTTTCTTTATTTTTAAAGATACATTTTTGCAACTTGGTACATGAGTGAATGTCAAGTTTTGACACAAACAACAAAATTTTGACACTTCCCTATACAGGGTGATCTATAATGAGTGTAACAAACTTCTAGGGTAGATAGAATACTTAAAAATAATGCGAAAAACCTTAATCAACGTATGTCCAAAAATGCCGGCTAAGCGAGATACAAGGTGTTGAAATTTCTTTAAAAAATGTTAGGTATTTTTTTAAATATCTGGAAAACTACCGGAACTATTCATTTGGAATTTTGTACATAATAATTTATTGAAGTTATTTACTAGTTTATAAATTTTGTTTTGTACTCTCACCAGTGGCGTCACTACGAGGTGGGGAGACCACATATATTACCGAAACTACAGGGTGTCTTGAAACGAATGTTACATACTTCAATGGTAGATTCTAGGGACAAATAAAAGTGATTCAACCTATTTTGCTCAAGTCAAAAGTGTCTCACTAAAAAGTTATGGGCCTTCAAAGTTTCTTTTTTTATTTTTAATTTTTGAATTAATTCTGAACGTGCTGAACCGATTTCTATAAAATTTGGCACCTAAGAGATTCAACTGAAGGCGAATATGATGGCAAGGTCCATTTTAAATTATAATGTAGAGGGCGCTGTTTTAACCTGGTAAGTAGGGTCCCTGTATTTAGAGAGTACCGCAATCTCCGCCATGTTTACTCACAAGAACAGCCGTCAAATTTGAATTGTGCCGGAACGTCAGATTTTATATTTGACATGTGTTACAAATTGCGGATTCACCTTCTGATTTTTGATCCATAAACAAATAAAATTTGACTGTAATACATTGAGGAATAATACTACAGACCAGATTGTGGAAATATATATCACTGATTCACAAAAGACGATAAAATATAAGCACCAAACAAACCAACAATTAGCTGGACTTTGACTGACATATGACATTTTGCTGCTGACACGGCAGTCCGCCATGTTTACTCACAGTTCTGAAACATAGTGGAGCTATTGATTGCGGTACTCTCTAAATACAGGGACCCTACTGGTAAGCAAAATACTTTTTCACTGTATCTTTTTTGTTCATAAATTTTTGAAAATTTCAACATAAAAAATAAATAAGGAATTTAATTCTACAGAAAAAAGACATACCTGTTGAATATCGAAAATATGCTTCATTTAAGAGATATTGCAAAAAATAGGTTTTAAGGTTTTGGAATAATCTGCAAAAATGTTCCGAGTATTCTTTGCGTATTAAATTTGTTATCTAGTTATTTCCAATTTATTACTTTGTCAAAAAATTACTCGGTTTAATATTATCAAAATGCCTCACCATGGCCCTCACGTAGTCCAGACCTAAATCTCCTGGACTTTTATCTTTGGGGACATATGAAAGAAATGGTATATGACAACGTACCTCCTATATCCTAATACAAGAGAAGTACTATGGGAGAGAATACAAAATGCCGGGCAGCAAATTAGAAATAACTATAATAATTCTTTTTCCGGGCTGCCATCTTTCGTTAAACGCTTAAGGAAGTGCACTGAAATGAATGGGGAGCATATTATTGAACATTTATTATAAGAAATTTTGTTATTAACGTTATTTTTTTAGTTTTTAGTTATGTTAAATTTTGTCCATGTTAAGTTTTGTTTTTTAATTATGATATTTTATTTTTCTCAATGGATGTAATTATTGTTGTCTAACACTGTCATTTGCTCATTTGCTGTTTCAAATACACTCCTAACTTGTGTATTGTTGTTCCCACAATTTATTTGATAAGTTTCGACCATGACATATTTTTTGCAATATCTCTTAAATGAAGCATATTTTCGATATTCAACAGGTATGCCTTTTTTGTGTAGAATTAAATTCCTTATTTGTTTTCGATAGCGAAATTTTCAAAAATTTCTGAACAAAAAAGATACAGTGAAATAGTATATTATACACGAGTTTATAATGAATGCTATTATTACCGAGGATGAAGTTTACAACACGAGCGAGTGAAACGAGCGAGTTTTGTAATCATCTGAGGCAATAATAGCATCATTATAACGAGTTGTATACTATACTTTGTCCACGACTATCAAAACAGATTCCCAGAAAGAATTTACCTTCGTTTCCCTTCTCCTCCAGTGTAAGAAAGATTCATACATACGCTCTCAAGTATAATTTTCTTGGTTTTTTGGGCAATGAATCTAATGAGGCAAGTTCTGCAGCTTCTTTTATTGCTGGTGCTGTTAAAGAAACCTCGTTTTCACTCTCACTACTCATTATATCTTCTTTTTTAGAATATACATTTCAAATTAAAAGCAAACCATGCTGATTTGACGTTTCAATTTGAACTGACACATCGCGATCGCGGCCTACTAAATAAATGTAAAGAAGGGTCAAAGCGATGTTCCTATTGGTGTAGTGAATAATATTCATTAATCACTGCAGTGATTAATGTATCTAATTATGATTGAAGAAACACAAGTATAAAGAGTATATTATAAGATAGTCGTGGACAAAAGTATTTTGCTTACAGGTTAAAACAGCGTCCTCTACATTATAATTTAAAATGGACCTTGCCATCGTATTCGCCTTTAATTGAATCTCTTAGGTGCCAAATTTTATAGAAATCGGTTCAGCAGGTTCAGAATTAATGCAAAAATGAAAAATAAAAAAAGAAACTTTGAAGGCACATAACTTTTTAATAAGTCACTTTTTACTGGAGCAAAATAGGCTCGAAAATAGGTTAAATCACTTTTATTTGTTCCCTAGAACCTACCATTGAAGTATGTAACATTCGTTTCAAGATACCCTGTATATTACGCTACTGACTTACACAAATATGTTGCAAAATATTTAAATCTTTGTTTTATTTACAAGAAAAAATCTGTTTTGTTTTTTGCGTATACGTGGCATAGTTTCAGAGAGAAATAATTTTGTGTAACATGGTGCATAGTCCGCGACTTTAAAAACGAAATCATGTCATCTTTGTAACAGTAAATCGTTGTCAATATTGAAGTGGCGTGTAAATACTGTGAAAATATTGTGAAAATCCCTAATGAATATGTGCCCAAAAATGGCTACAAAAATAGATACAGGGTGTTGAAATTTCTTACAAAAATTTAATATTTTCTTGAATCGTTACCTACTATTTTCAGCTGTTTTGTACTATTTTCGAGTATTAACAACGCTTTAATGTTACAGAGAATGGTTGACAATTTCGATTTCAAAATCTCGAACTAATGCACCATGTTACACATAATTATTTCTCTCTGAAACTATGCTTCGAACGCAAAAAACACAATATACATTTTTTCTTGTAAATAAAACAAAGATTCAAATATTTTGCAAAATATCTGTATAAGTCAGTAGCGTAACATAGTTTCGGTAATAAATGTGGTCTCCCCACCTCGTAGTGACGCCACTGGTGAGAGTACAAAACTCAAAATTTATAAATTAGTAAATAACTTCAAGGAATTGTTATACCCCAAATTTCAAATAAATACCTCTGATAGTTTTCCAGATATTAAAAAAATAACATTTTTTAAAGAAATTTCAACACCTTGTATCTCGCTTAGCCGGCATTTTTGGACCTACGTTGATTATGGTTTTTCTCATAATTTTTAAGTGTTCTATCTGCCCTAGAAGTTTGTTACGCTCATTATAGATCACCCTGTATATGACTGAATTTTTGGATTCTACATAATTTTCTGAGTGCAATGGTCCCACCTAAGCGACATTTCAAGTCTCAGACTTTTTTAAAATCTAATTTTAATTTTGTCATTTAAGTGTGCCATGACTGCTGTTCTAATTTATTCTAATAGACCCAGGTAATGCCATAAAAACGGAATTTCGTGAGATATGCTAATAGTATATTATACACGAGTTTATAATGAATGCTATGCTGGTGCTGTTCAGTGGCGTAACGAAGGGTATGCCCTGTTATGCGGTGCATACGGGCCCAACACCTAAGGGGGCCCTTGACCAGACCGTACCTCTAAAAGAGCCTCGAATCGAATTTCTCCTGGGCTCGATCCTGGGTTTGATTGGTTGTAATATAATAATTATACATTTAACTATGTTCTTTTTTGCTTCTAATTGTATCCCTTTTTGTCGTGTCCTGTTATGATTTTAATTGTTTTGCGTCCTTCTTATCAAAGACGCCGACTATGGTATTCAAATCGTGGGACCTCATCGCTTTTTGGCTCCCCACTCCCTATACTTTTTCTAACTCCAGAAATGCTGTTTAAGGATTAAGGTTAATGGTTCTATTTAACAACTGACGTAGTCATCCAGCAACTTGAAAACAGTTTCAAAAGTTTCCATGGAATTACAAATGGCTATTATTTAAAGGGGCGGTACTATATTACAGTTTTGGTCAGTGTAAAAATACAAATTGTATGTTCAATAACAGATTGAGTGGTAAAATATGAGCAGTAAAAAAAGTGGAAACGAGGAGTAACATATCTTCAAATGAGTAGCTCAATAAATATTTGAACGCGTGAAAATTCAATTGGGCAGTAAAATAAATAAAGGAGCAGTAACGCGTGTGCAGTCATGAAATCAGAATGGGTCTGTTAGAAATTGTGGGACAAGTAGTTCTATAAATACTTACGCAGTACAAAATATGATCGGCCTGTTAAATTTAAGTTGGGCAGCGAAATAAAAAATAACAATTAACAATAATATAGATATTAAGAAAAAAATTAAATTTATTGCACAATTAAAATTATTCAATGCTTACTACTGAGACTTACAACGCTCCGCTCGCTTCGTTTCGCTCTGCTTGACCTTAACTTCACGGATTTTTGGACAAAAAGGTCAGATGTAATCGTTTATAATATTATTCTCTTCAAAGGTGCACATTTTCATGTGAATAATATTTGAAAAGAATAATATAAACGCTAACGACCGACACTTTTTAATATAAAAGTCTGTCAGGTTAAGGTCAAGCGGAGCGAAGCGAACGGAGCGTTGTAAGTCTCAGTCGTTAGCATCCAAATGATGCATTATTCGATGCAGCATTACAAAAATGCTTTGTGGTGCAATGCGGTGCAATATAAGACGCAAAGGGATGAAGCAAAATTAATATTATTTTTACCTGTGAGGGGCTGAGTTCAGTATTTTAAACATTTCTGTGGGAAAACGGGGAGGGGTGCGTTGAATAAATTAAATGGTGCAATGCTAGTGTAATAGATCCAAGCACTCGCAACTCAGTGATAAGGTAATGAGCGAAACGACTTAATATTTATAGGCAAATCTCTTCCAATTGGCCGCCCACAGTGCACTGTCGCGTAAGCTGCGCCCCTTTTAGCGGAAGTGTGCTGCTCTTTTCAATGAAAATGACGATTTTGCCAAACGTCGAGAACTGGCGAACTATTTATCTAACTGCCCATTAATACATTATACTGCCCGTTCAATCATTTTACAGCTCAAATAATAATTGCGCTGGAATTTATTTAATTTGCCGCTCGAGTAAGTCTTGAACTGCCGTTGTAGGATTAAATAACCGACCAAATTCTTTTATATTACTGGCCACGTTCTACTGCCACATTAAGTTAATTACCGCCAAAAAAGTTTAATACCGCCCGCGTGAATTTTTAACTGCCCGATGAAACTGCCTGGATGTTAAAACAACCGCTCAAATAATTACTTCCCATTACAAATATATTTGGATTTCTACAACCCAAATATTTTCTTAGTATGAAAGACAGCGAAATTGTAGATTGCTGTGACAGAGGATACAATTAAAATATTCGGAAGCACTTAGTAAAAAATGTTAATTTCAATTTGTTAATGCGGTTTCAATGGTGAAAGACCTTATCAATTAAAACATGTGAGAGACTTAACAAATACATTGCTTCAAAAATACGGCTTTCTAGAAAGTGACTTTCCAGAAGTGCTAATCTGTTTACTTTTATTTTTGACTGTTCCCGTTACAACTGCAACCACAGAAAGGTCATTTAGTAAACTTAAAATTATCAAAAATTACTTGAGAAATTCGACTAGTCAAATTCGCCTACATGACCTTTCTGTTCTAGCAATTGAGCATACAGCTGCATCGGCAAAGAATACCAAAAATAGTTGAGGGCTTTGCTAATAGTAAGGCCAGAAGAAAATAGTATTTTAGTTATTAAGATGGTTATAGTTTGAAAATAATTTTAATACATACGTTGGTTTTTATCTGGGTTTTATTTTATTTGTATTTAGCAGTGAAATAAAAAAAAAGTTTTTAACTTTTATGTTGCTCCCAATTTTGAAACCTCGCATTCAAAATATTTTTATAACACGGGGGGAGGGGGCATACTAAGCAGTTTTGCATACGGGCCCTGTCATCCTTTGTTACGCCACTGGTGCTGTTAAAGAAACCTCGTTTTCACTCTCACTACTCATTATATCTTCCTTTTTAGAATATGCATTTCAAATTAAAAGCAAACCATGCTGATTTGACGTTTCAATTTGAACTGACACATCGCGATCGCGGCCTATACTAAATAAATGTAAAGAAGGGTCAAAGCGATGTTGCTATTGGTGTAGTGCATAATATTCATTACTCAGTGCGGTGATTAATGTATCTCATTATGATTGAAGAAACACAAGTATAAAGAGTATATTATAAGATAGTCGTGGACAAAATAATGTTATTCGTGCTTAAACGAAGTCCTCCAAATGGTTACGTAGAAAGGAGTTAAAGAAACAAAAAATACTTACTTTGTTTAAGTTCGGACAGCTGAAACTAGTAGTCTGATGATAGTCTTTTCTGAAATAAAAGCAAATTCTTCCATTACTTCTTCTGGAATAAGTTAGAAAATTTTATTGATTAACTCCGTTTCTGGTTCATAATTTTGGTAATATCGTAAGTTTCTTGTAATAATACCCAAAGGCAACAAAGGACCAAAAGTTGAACTCACAATATTATTGACAATCTTCCGTTTATGCAACGCCGCAGATTTTTTTGCTCCACGACTATTGAGATAGTAAGAGGTCATATAAACTTCGCGTCTTCTATGAAACTCACTGTGTTCTGAAAATTCATCGGAAAACACATACTCCCTGCGGGGTTTGTCATCGTTTTAATTTGTAATTGGGTAGGTACTCTTCAAAATGAATCCAGCGCTAGCCGTTTGAAAACATCAAGCAATGTCTTCGCTTATAAATAAATATTGACTTCTTGTTTCTAAAGTACCTAACTGAATATGGGCACAGCATAATACAGCAGAACAGCTCTCCCTAAATTTTCTAGCTCGCTTAGCGTAGCCCGCGCAACTTCTCAGGCTACGCACGTGTTCTTTTTGGTTTATCGCCGAGTTTATACCGGCGTCAAACCGTTTGATAAAACGCCGCGGTAGTAAATCACTTACAGTTGGAGGTCACCAAATGCAGCTAAAATAGTTCAAAGACACCGCCAAGAACTTTAACTGCTGTATTATGCTGTGATATGGGTTCAGAGCTACACGAACTTCTATCACAGAAATTTATGTTGTCTTATGCTATTTCGTTCATTGATATGTTTTTAAAGGACTAATTATTGTAAACCGTTTAACCTGTAGCTTCACTGCGATGTGTAAATTTTACAATCTGAAATCTGCTATCTGAAAGAGAAGTGCTCGTCGCAACTGTCACTTTCATTCCAAACAAATCCCTTCTCTGCAGCACTAGCCAATCAGACGGTATGTATAAAGGTAACAGAATGGAGGGGAACTGGTTACTGAGTAATGGGTGGATAGTTAGGACAGAGGGATGAAACATAATAATAGTTCTGCCACCGAGCATGCGGTGGCGTGTTTTGGGAAATAATGTCATGAATATGAGAATATGTCAATAGGTTTTTTATTTCTGTCTTTTTGATCATGGATATCTTAAAAAACAGTGTTTTCAGTTTCCATTGTTTGGCAATAGCTAACTGGGGTTGGTTCTTGCAGTTCTATCAAAGACTTTCTATTTCTATAGGTACCAAAAGATACACTTTGTTTGTTAATATCAATATCACTGAAAACATGCGTGCGACATGAAAATATTATCCGTCTTGGTTTGGAGCACTAAAAAATGGATTTTCCATCTATTTTAAGACAAAAAGTCAAATCTGTCATGAACTGAGTTACCTTGATTTCACAAGTTTCCGAGTTGTCTGTGTTAGTTGTCAAATTAGATACGAGAAAATTATAGTTATTTATGCACCGAGGGCACAAACAGGCGTTTATGGCCCGACTCGTGTTAGAGCCTGAGGCGTAGCCGAAGTAATATTATTCAGACTTTACATAATATGCCGAATACACGGGATCTTGGTTTAAGGTTTATTTGAAATGAAAATTACGTCACTGCTTTTGTGACCAATAGTACGTAGTAAGTTGAAACTGACAGTTGACGTACATTAAAAGCGCGGACTAGAATTTAAAACGACTCCGAAATTACATAATACTTTTTGCCAATTGCCACAATATTACTCCAGTTTCAATGAAATATTATGAAGAAAATTAATAAAAATTAGACATTGGGCATAAGGGATTCACTCCCTACCTAGTAACAGAGAATGGGCTGAATTTATAATGTGCATGTTAACTTACTTTTCAAGTTTAGAGAAGTTACAATTTTTACACTTCAATAGTGGAGTTGCAGATATCTTACTGAAATCGTTCTTCCCAATATCTCTTATCTTATTCGGGCACAGCAGTTCGGTATCGTCCTTCTTAGGCCCATAGTGTCGAATTTTCGGTATCTTTGTTTTCTTTATACTAGACAAGAAGCTGGACACCTTTTCAAGGCAATTTTTAAGTGTATTTCTTCTATGTTCTTGTTTGTCTTCAACTTGTTTGTTTAAAATATTAGCTGTTTCTTCTTTCGGTGGAATGGAGCCACTTTCAAAAACGCTGTCTTCGTCTAAGTCTGTACCACTGTCGCTAAATACTATAACGTTATTATTTGGTTTAAGATCTGATTTGCTAAAGTTACGCAAAAAGCTGTTACTCAATGTTCTAACGGGAGTCATGAAAACGTTACTAATAACTTTAAGTGGAGTCAGGCTCTGATAATAACCAGCATTAGCCCCGTTGTTTACTTTTTCCATGTCAGACATTTTAAGCCGCATTGAATCTAAGCGAATTTGAAAATCAGCCACTTGTTTTTGAAGATCAAAAACTTGACTTTTAAGGACCTCATTTTCTTGTTTGATCTCTTTAATTTCTAAAACGTTATAGTTCGGGTCGCCTGCGTTGTCAATTTTCTTGTTATTCATTGCTTGATGTTCCTCTAAGTAGTTCATTACTTCTAGAGATTTACGTCTTTTATAGTCTTCGCTTTGTTGCTGTATTTTAATTCGATATTGCTTTACTTTGCTCTGGACATGATCATATTTCCCCGATTTTGATATGTTCCAGTAACTCATAGAGCGTGAACCATGATCGTTTGCCGAATGCGTTGGCCGGTTGATATTTTGAGCAGAATTCGATATTTTAAAATTTTTCGAAAAGTCGGGGCTTTCTTCTCTAGAACTATTATCTGAGTCCTGAAAATAAAATAAAGCTCATATTTTTATTAGCGTTCAATGTAAATCGACAAGATTTTTGAATTAACCTCAGATAATGGAAAATAGGACATATAATGTAAATAAGTACACAGTTGGGAAACTGACTCTGCTGACTATTTCACAGTTAAATTTTGCAGGAGAAAAGTCAATTGTTGCTTGTCAAACTTCCCCAAAGGTTGCTTGGACAGCAAGGCAAACAGCAAGAAATGGGTCTATTAGAAAATAAAATTGCCTATTATTTTACTGAATATTTATTGTGTAAGAAAAAGTACATTAAGCAAGATTACACAGAAACTAACTATAAACGAAAAAGAACGTCAAGAGGACGTTACTTGACAGCACTAATTATTTTAGATGGACTACTTACTATCCTATTTGAAAACATCGACTATAGCTAAAGTGGTTGTGCGCAGGGTCACAGTTCCCGATGAATATATTTTAAAGATTACTTTAACACTCCCCCGTATTCTGAGGGAACTTGCAAATAACAATAAACAAACAGAAATTCTGTTTTACTCGGTAGTCATACCAAACTTTGACCTCAAGTAACTAAACTTACCAAAGGGCAAGGGTTTAGTCAAAATGTCGGCGATTTGCTCATTAGTGGGTACATAGGTTACATCAATTAAATGAAATGATTATTGTACATATCTCTAACAAAATGATAGCGCACGTCTATGTGCTTGGTACGCTTATGAAAAGCAGGATTTTTAATCAACTTAATGGCTGTTTGATTATCGATGCACAAAGGCACTGCAGTATTATTGACCTTTTCACCCACTTCACTTAACAAACATCTCACCCAGACTGCTTCCTTGGTTCCCTCCGACGCTGCTACATACTCCGCCTCTGTGGTTGACAGCGAGATGCACCGTTGTCGTCGACTGCACCAGGTCACTGCCCCATTTCCCATAAGAAAAATGTATCCTGAGGTGGATTTTCTCGAATCGGGGTCGTTTGCAAAATCAGCGTCTGAATATCCAATTAATGTTCCATTATTATCGTAAAGAATGCCTAGTTCTCTCGTTGATTTTAGATACTTTAAAATACGTTTTATTGCATTAACATGTGCAGGAATTGGATTATTTTGAAATCTACTAACTACGTTTACGGCATACATGATGTCAGGCCTCGCGGTAATTGCGGCAAACATCAATGAGCCCACGGCTTCGCGATATGGGAACGTTACGTCACTGGGTTCGTTCTGTTCGGCATTTTTAAGAAGAATTATACTTTGATCTGCCGGAATATTCCCCTTTTTTGCACTACTCATATTAAAACGTTCAATTATTTTATCAATAAAGTTTGCCACGTTAACAAATATTGTATGTTTAACTCTGTCTATTTTAATCTCTAGTCCCACAAAATAATTTGGTTCCGTTAATGTTATTTCAAATACCTGTTTCATTTTAGTAGTGATTTTATTTAAAGTTTCGGTGTCGTTTGCCATTATTAGTCCGTCATCCACGTATAGCACTAAAAGAACTAAATTGTTGTTAGCAATGGTGACATAAACACACTTATCACTCTCACATTGTTTAAAACCAAATGTTTCTAAGAAATCATTAAACTTTTTATTCCAGCAACGTGGGGATTGCTTTAACCCATATAAGGATTTCTTTAATTTACATACCAGGTGGGAGTCTACCGATGAGCCAGGAGGTGGTTCCATAAAAATTTCTTCTTCTAATTCTCCATATAAAAAAGCTGTCTTCACATCGAATTGAAGTATACTGTAATTTCTTTTAGCTGCAACTGCTAACAAAATTCTAATGGTATCGTATCTTGTGGTCGGTGCGAACGTCTCATTGAAATCCACGCCTTCAATCTGCGAAAATCCTCTTGCACAGTGTCTTGCTTTATACTTATCAATTCTTCCTTCAGGCGAAGTCTTTATTTTGAAAACCCACTTTGAACCTACAGTCCTTTTATCATCTGGCAACTCACATAATTCCCATGTTTCATTTTTATGCAAGGCTTCTAGTTCTTCTTTTATAGCAGATTTCCATTTTTCTGCATCGGGACTCTTGATCGCTTCTTCGTAAGTTATTGGCACCTCTCCTTCGGCCAAATTAGCTGCATATTCAAGGTATCGACTGGGAATTTGAAGCTGATCTCGAGGTCTCAATTTATAATTTTGCCTATCGTGATCATCATCTTCTTGTTTTTCAAAATCTTCTATTATTTCTTCCAATTCCTCAACAATCTCCGGGATTTCTATAGTTTTCTCTTTTTCATTGTCGTTAACTGGGATTAGAATTGTATTTCTTTTAGGCAACTCAGTATCTTTGTTTTCATCAAAGGTTACATTTCGAGATACTTTTATCTTCTTTGTTGTGGGATCGAACAATCTGTAATTTGTCGACTCATTGTCGTAACCAACAAGAATTAACTTTTGGCTCTTTGGCTCCATTTTCTTTCTAAGATCATCAGGAATATGCATGTACGCTTCACTTCCAAAAACTTTTACGGGATTTAATTCAGGCTTTCGTTTATTCCAAATTTCAAAGGGTGTCGAATTTGGTGTATGAACATTGGGCGTTCTATTCAAAATATAAACCGCAGTATTTACTGCTTCAGCCCATAAGTATATAGGCAAATCTTTTGTATACAACATGGACCGAGCACTTTCAACTACAGTTCGCATCTCTCGTTCAGATCTACCATTTTGTTCATGGTTATACGGCGCGCTAGTTTCAAATTGAATGCCTTTGTTTATTAAAAATTGTTGAAAATCTCTATTTTTATATTCGGTTCCATTATCTGATCTCAATACTTTTATGTTATACCCTAATTTATTCTGGCACAATTTCATGAACTCTTTGAAGTACTCTAAAGTGTCTGATTTATGCTTCATAAAGTAGACATACCTATAACTGGTACTATAGTCCTTGAAGAGTACGAAATATCGGCAACCTCCAACTGACAGCTCCGACATAGGTCCCCAAACGTCAGTGTGGATTATTTCTCCTGGTTTACAATCCCTAGGATCACTTTTACGAAAAGATAGTCTATGTTGTTTCCCATACTGGCAGCCCTCACACACAAAATTATTCGCGTCACTTAGATTTATACCACGAATTACCCCTTTGGTAACCATATCCCGAATTGTCTGTACGTTGATATGTCCTAAGCGTTCATGCCAGAGTCTTAAACTTCCGGTTTCGGTTACGTTTGCTTCACATACTTTTGTACGCACTAATAACTTATACAAGTTATTCGTTTCCCGAACCGCACAAGCACGCAATTCTCTCTTTTCGAAAATTTTCGCGACCCCATCTTCTTTCACAATTGTCATACCCTTTTTAGTTAAGACACCTTCTGAAAATAAATTTTTCTTCAGTCCAGGAATATACCAAACACCTGTCATCTTCGTCTCTTCCCATCTTCCATTCACCCAACATTCTATGTCAATTTCTCCTATTCCCTTTACTCTTAATTCTTGTCCATTTCCTACCTTGACGATGGTTTCCTCAGTTTCCTTTATCGACTGAAACAATGATTGATTTGAGGTCATATGGGCCGAGGCGCCACTATCTAGGATCCAGGCGCTGTCCTCTTTGATGTCGGTGGCTATAACATTTTCAACACAAAAGGCTGATCGACTGCTACTAGGACCAAGAGAATCACCTTGATTATTCCTTGAACTTTTACGAACACGACATTCGCTTGCATAGTGACCCTTCTTTTTGCAATTGTAACATACTATTTTTGACTTGTCTCTTCCGAATTTCATATTTCGATTATTAAACTGTCCATTTTCCCAGGGTTTCTTACTTGTACTTGGCTTATTTAATGACATAACTGAAAAGGCATTATCAGCAGCTTCAACGGAAACTAAATTTGCCTCCTCGTCTAACAAACGAGCTGTTAAATTTGAAATAGTTTGTTTCGTTTCATCCAGCGACAGCCAGGCTTGTCTCACATTTCGATATTTTGCTGGTAAGCAACTGAGAATTTTTGTCATAACAGCAGAGTCACTAATGGTATCACCACTTCCCTTAATTTGTCGAGCTAAATTCTCAACTTTTGCAATATGTTGCGCAACGGAGTCATTTAAATCCATTTTATATTGATGGAACCTTTCATGTACCAACATCTTGTTAGTTTCTGTTTTTTGTTCATAAATGGAATCTAGTCGGCTTAGTATTTCTTGGGATGTATTACAATTTTCTACGAGAGTTATTTGTGCAAAATCCAGAGTAGACGTCATCGTAAACATCGCAATTGCATCTTTCTTTTCCCATTCTTCAAATGGTTTCCCATTTTGCTCGAGTACTGTCGGTTTGGGTACAAAACCACTTGTAACTCCATACACTCCTTTGGCTTTTAGGGCACATTTAATGTGGAACTTCCACTGATGGTAGTTTTTACCATCGAATTTGACTATGTTTGTAACATCTACTTGACTTGCCATTTTTAATACGATGGAGCACACAGCTCAACAAGACACACAGTCTTTTTCTTTCACAGCACACAGCTACAGTTAAAAAACTTTTTTACTTACGCGGCAAGCTAACCTCAAAAAAACACCCACGCGGCACGATTGAGGTTTCAAACTTTTTTTACACTACAACACAGCATGAACTGGGCCGATAACCTATTTTACTGAATATTTATTGTGTAAGAAAAAGTACATTAAGCAAGATTTTGGGTCATAAACAGAATGAAAGTAGGAAACCCTGGATAACAAAACATATTGTGAGTCTAATAGAGGAAAGGCGCAAATATAAAAATAGGTTAAATGAAATAGGGAAACAAAGATATAAGGCGATCAAGTGGGAAATTATTCGGAAATGTAGGAAAGCGAAAGAGCAATGGATCGATGATAAGTGCAAAGAAGTGGAAAATAAGTTCGAAATAGGAAAGACTGATGAAGCATATAAAATAATTAGGAGAAATTTTAGAGAAATTGGATCTAGTACCAAAAGCATTAGGAATGAGGCAGGAGATATCCTAATCGAAAGCGGGGAGAAGGCAGATAGGTGGAAAGAATATTTAGGAAACTTATATGCGGGACAGGAAGTGCAAGATGTATTAGAAAGTGAAAGCAGTGTAGAAGGGGATAACCTAGGGAGTCCTATAATGAGAGAAGAGTTTGAGCTAGCACTAAAAAGTTTAAGGAATAATAAAGCACCAGGTATAGATGGCTTGCAGGCAGAAATCTTAAAGTGCGCAGGTCAAGAGGTAATAGATCGTTTATTTAAATTAGTTAGTCGCATATACCTGACAGGCGAGATTCCAGAGGATTACAAACTGAACATCATGGTAGCTTTGCCAAAAAGGATACGCGCGGATAGATGCGAAAATTTTAGAACTATCAGTTTAACTTCCCATGCGTCAAAAATTTTAACTAGAATTGTGCAAAGAAGGATGGAGAAAAAGGCGGAAGAAATATTAGGAGAAGATCAGTTCGGATTTAGACGAAATAGAGGAACGCGCGAGGCCATTCTAGCTTTATGAGTAATTATAGAAAAAACGATAGAAAAGAGAAAGAGCGTATATATAGGATTTGTAGATTTAGAAAAAGCCTTCGACAACGTAAAATGGGGGAAGATGTTCGAAGTGCTGAGAAAGGTAGGGATGAAATACAGGGACAGAAGAATAATACATAATCTCTACAAAGAGCAAAAGGCAGTTATAGAATGTGAGCAGGAACGAAGGGAAGTAGATATCCGGAAGGGAGTGAGACAGGGATGTGCATTGTCACCTCTAGTTTTCAACTTATATATCGAAGATGCGATTAATATTGTTAAGGAAAGAACAGCCTCAGGGATCAATGTACAGGGCCAAACTATTAACATGCTCAGATTTGCGGATGATATAGCAGTGTTAGCGTCTAGCAAAGAAGAATTAGGAGCGGCTTTGAATGAAATGGAAGCAGTTTTGACACAGGGCTACGGCATGAAAATCAATAAAAAGAAAACTAAAATTTTGGTATGTAGATGGAGTGAAAATAGAACTAAAATTGAAATACGAATAGGAAATGAGAAGATAGAGGAGGTCGCGGATTTCTGCTACTTAGGAAGTAAAATAACCCAAGACGGTTGGAGCACTAAAGATATAAAACAAAGAATGGCGCAGGGACGAGTTGCGTTTAACAAAAAGAAACAACTGTTATGTTCGAGAACGGTTAATATGGAGACTAGGAAGAGACTCTTAAAGTCGTATGTATGGAGTACGGCATTATACGGGTGCGAAACTTGGACAATAGGAGAAGCGGATAGAAAAAGAGTAGAAGCGTTTGAACTGTGGTGTTACAGACGCATGATGAAGATACCGTGGATAGATAAGGTTAGCAATAGGGAAGTATTAGAAAGAGTTGGGGAGGGGCGAAAGGTATGGAAAACAATAAAGAGTAGGAGAGATAGGATGGTAGGACACCTTCTGAGACGCGAAGGAATGGTTCGCGACATACTGGAGTCAGAGATAGGAATAAAAAGAGGTAGGGGTAGGCCTAGATTAGGCTACTGCTCTCAAATAGTTAGGGATGTAGGATGTTCTACTTTTAGGGAAATGCGTAGGTTAGCTCAGGATAGAAAAGAATGGAGGTACGCGTCCAACCAGTCTTCGGACTGAGAACCTTATGATGAAGCAAGATTACACAGAAACTAACTATAAACGAAAAAGAACGTCAAGAGGACGTTACTTGACAGCACTAATTATTTTAGATGGACTACTTACTATCCTATTTGAAAACATCGACTATAGCTAAAGTGGTTGTGCGCAGGGTCACAGTTCCCGATGAATATATTTTAAAGATTACTTTAACACCTATAAAACAATTCTTATAATAATTTTGGGCTATAGTCAGGCAAAGTAAACTATGCAATTTCCAACACGTTGGGAAACTATGGATTTTTTTCTTGTCAAATGGGCAATCGGACAACTGTCACATCCTTACTACTCGCATTTTCATATGAACTTTATCCTCATTTTCCAATCGGTGACGGTAGAATTAAAAAAAATGTTCCAACAGCACCAAGTGTAAACTAATTTCACCAAGACCATTCTGCTACTAGTTTTGGCGATACTCCAAATATGCATTTTTTTTAAATACGTTGCCATCTCTCGCCAAATCTTCAAGCAGACTGCTCCTTCCATATTTTTGATAGCATTCCAAATCTGCGAAGTGAGTGTCGCCTCAGCTATGAGAACCTCTCTGTCCTCTGTCGCATATTTTCACACAAACGTGTGATTGAATTTTTGTACAGTTACAAACTATTCTTTAATTTATTTAATAGTAAATAACTTACCATTTCATTCTTTCATTACTACTCCTCGAACATAATGATCGCTGATTACAATTATTGTTATTAAATACACATAAAAATAGAACACACACGAAAGTCAACAAAATTTATTTATTTCCTCCAAAAATCTTACACGTATACTGAGATTTACCTAAATAGCAAGTAGCTGGTATCTAGAGTATGCCGACTTTTTTAGAGACATTTTTATGAGACGTACAAAAACGGTGAATTGGGAACTACCTACGATTTATCTGAATAATCCTTTTGTGTTTCTTTAATATACAGGGTGTCCCGGTGAAGGTGGGAAATCTCTCGGGTGCC
Organism: Xestobium rufovillosum; assembly: GCA_963966045.1. Classification (NCBI taxonomy): domain Eukaryota; kingdom Metazoa; phylum Arthropoda; class Insecta; order Coleoptera; family Ptinidae; genus Xestobium; species Xestobium rufovillosum. Next base: position 31,908,546 of record OZ014493.1, read on the forward strand.
TATAGATTACACGAAAATAACACCCCAAGTTCATATAAAATTTTCTCCTACGACCTTCCCCTGCCGAGATATTCTCCCTTAAGATTGAGAAATAAAAATCGATTTTATTACATAAAATTTTTATTTTAAATTGTATTTCCCTAATTTTCTTGGTGACGTACCTAGTAATTGAATGTCGATAAAATAATGCGACCTGTTTTTTGATAGTGCATCAGGGGAGCAAGGGGTGAACTACCCCTTGCCTTCTTAACTATATATTTTTTAAGGGGCTGGATATTTTTAATTTTTAACCGCATTTTTTGTTTCCCCGGACATTTTGCTTATAAAAAGTTACTCTTGTTAAGTTTCGATAAAATGAAGCGTTTTCGAGAAAATAAAACTCAACGAGTTTCTAGATTTTCGTTTTCATTTTTTCTAGCATTCGAAAAACCGAAAGCAATTTTTTAATGTGAATTTTCACTACCTTTCGCAAACTGTTAAGGTTATTTTTGTACCGCGTTTCGTCTGTTGTCTACATCGTCAATTTTAATTTTTCTTGGTACGGACCTGGACAATTTTTAATAAATTTCGAAAGAAATAGCTAATGTAGGGTCAAATTGTATTTAAAAAATTCCTAAGAAATAATTGATTGAAGGAGCTTTCGACTTTTTGATATCTTTCAAAATAATGCCAGAAAAAATAAAGACGAAAATCGTAGAAATACTGTACCTATTGCTGGTTGAGTTTCATTTTCTCGAAAACTCTTCATTTTATCGAAACCTAACAAGAGTAACTTTTTATAAGCAAAATGTCCGGGAAACAAAAAATGCGGTTAAAAATTAAAAATATCCAGCCCCTTAAAAATTATGAAGTTAAGAAGGTAAGGGGTAGAACACCCCTTGCTTCCCTGATGCACTATCAAAAAACGGGCCGCATTATTTTATCGACATTCAATCACTACGTACGTCACCAAGAAAATTATCGAAATACAATTAAAAATAACAATTTTATGAAAAAAAGATTTTTATTTCTCCAATTTAAGGGAGAATATCTCGGCAGGGGAAGGTCGTAGGAGAAAACTTTATATGAACTTGGGGTGTTATTTTCGTGTAATCTATACGCACCCGAGAGATTTCCCGCCTTCACCGGGACACCCTGTATACATGGAGTTTCATTCTCAGTGTTACGTGATTGTTGTGAGGCGTTCATGGTGTATAAGATCAAAAAATTATTCATACGAAAATTTACTCCTTTGAAGTTCTTTACATCCTTATATTATTTTCGTCTATAAGCTATAAGCAGTGTTCCAATATTTCTAAACTGCACCCCAGTTTGCTATTCTAAATGGAAAGTCTTATATACATTGGTTTTTTATATTCTGTAACTGATGGTTTTAATATGCGACTATATCAGTTTTTTTGTTTATATAATTTTTGAGTTACATTTTACATGTACCATGTACCATGTATCTTGATGTTACATAAAGCTGTGTCTAACACAGTGATATTTTGGCGAGATGAAAGCAATATTCACTTAACAAAAATATCGTTTTAAATGACTTCAAAGTAGAACACATTTTGTGGAAAACACTGTTTTAACTTTTCCTACCACATCTCTAAAATATTAAATGGCAATTTAGCGTTTATCACACATCATTGAAGAGCTCTTGAAAAGTGCAAACTGGAAATACCACTATTTTTGAAAGAGATATACTACCTAGTTCCAAATTCAAGAGAATTAATAGTTATACAGGGTGTTTCAGGATTAACTGTACAAACTTAAAATCCGAATTCAGGACCTCGAAATGAGAGAAAAAGTTCCTATGAGGGTATGTCCGGAAATGCTTCGTTAAAGAGTTGCCCCCCTCCAAAGATATCGGCTTTTATTTTCTTTCTCAAATTTGGTAAAAGATGAAAAAATAAATTTTGATAGAGATTTTCTACCATCGGAAACGCTTGCAAGGGACACTTTTTCTTCCATCCCTTATCATTTAAATGGGTGAAAACAGCAACCCCCATTCAATTTTTGTTATTGAACTTTTTTCGGACCAGAATTTTATCATATAAAAGTGTGACTTGCAAAGCCTGATTAATTTAGAAACTTTTTTCTGTCTTTTGTCTTTTAATTTTTGCAAGAGACTAATAGGTTTTGAACAAAAAAATTAAATATGTTGTCACGACTCATACTGTTATTTAAGAAATTGCATTAGGTAGGTCGTAGTTATTTAAGAAAATGAAAATTGCCTAGGAGGCTACTGTCAAATAACCATGTAAAATCGATTATTTGACATCAGCCTATTAAGCATTTTCCATTTTCTTAAATAGGTACTTAATGCAATTTCTCAAATAATAACCGTATGGGTCGTGAGAACATATTTACTTTTTTTGTTCAAAAACTATCAGTCTGGTGAAAAAATAAAAGACACAAAAAAGTTTCTAAATGAATCAGGCTTTGCAAGCCACATTTTCATATGATAAAATTCGCGTCCGAAAAAAAATTAAATAAAAAAATATAATGGGGGTTGCTGTTTTCACCGATTTAAATGATAAGGGATGGTTGAAAAAGTGTCCCTTGCAAGCGTTTTCGATAGTAGAAAATCTTCATCAAAATTAATTTTTTCATCTTTCACCAAGTTTGAGAAAGAACTTTTCCAAAACATGTCGTTTTCAATTTTTCCGGAAATTTTTCCATAAAAATTTGCAACTTCAGAGTTTTTTGCAAAAAAATGTGCTCCTGTCTCGTTTAAGTATACAAACGAAGTTTTCCACTCCTTGTAGGAATTGTTTGGGCATGCAGCAAAATTTTTAAATCGATTGTGCTCGATAACGGTGCCTTCTATCATAACGAGACAAGAGCACATTTTTTTTGCAAAAAACTCTGAAGTTTCAAATTTTTATGAAAAAATTGAAAACGACATATTGTAAAAAATGTTGGGGTAAATCTTACCTCCACCACCCCCAGATTTGGGACGCCCCTGTTAAATTTTAGAAATTATGTTTACAGCAAAAGATTCAGCATTTGGTACTTACACATTTCATAAAATTTCATAATTTTAACTGGACTTGTTTCGAAGATATTTAGAAGGAAACGTCTTCAGGCCTTCTCTTTTAGAAAGCTATAGCTCCTTTGCGAAACATATTTCGGTATACGCTTATAAGAGCTTTTTGTCTTATTTTTGACCACAGATCACGCTGGTAAAATATTGCACGCTAATTTCGGGCCACCCTGTATAATCTGAGTTACATAATCAGCCGCTTTCCCCCATCGAGGCATCTTGGATGCAAAGAGAGATCGACGTATGTGTTCAGGGTGAAAAACCGATTAAGTTCTAAAGCTAATCAAATATAAGTAGCAAGAGAAAAATTGAAACTGACATTTAATTAACAAAAAATAATTACGTATAGCAAAGTACTGACAGCATTATAAAATATAGAACAAAAGGAGTCTCTTTTTAAAAAGTATTGTGCTTACTTAAATAATAATTAGTATTCAAGTGGTGGTAGGGCATGTCACGCTCAAAAATTTAGAAATTCGATCGAGCCACCGAATGGCGATACCCTATGTTACTTACCTATGTGCCACCGGGTAAGCAGGAGATTTGCGAGCCTTTATTCCTGGCCTTACCCAAAATGTAAAATAAACCCTTTTATGAGTTATTTCTCCTGTTCGTCGTTTTTCAATTTTAATTTGCTCCACTTCAGATAATGCACAACAAACACCTAGACGTGAGACACCTATATTTTTATTCAAAAACATTAGACTTAGTCCCACAATGTAATGTAAAATCGCAAACTCCTGATTTTAGTAATTTTAGTAATTAAGTATTGCAAAAAATAAAAAAAATTGTAGATTGTCGTTTCTTTATGATAACTATGAAAATGTGAGATAGGTAGTCTAAATTGCTGCATGAAATAAAGCTTCTTTTTGATAAAAATGTTTATTTACAACTTAAAATATAAAAATATATATCTTATGTACCTAAAAACATTTACAAAGAAAGAATTAAACATAATATTACAGCCGTGCAATTTAACATGTGAGGGATGATTTCAGCCATTCTGCTAAAGACAATTTAACACTTCCGTTTTGAAGAGGATCTTTTGCATCAAATATACCTGGAAATTAATAAAAAATAATAAGTGTAAGAGTAACGCATTCTGCAAACAAAAAGTGCTGAAGGACTTGCTTGTACACGAAAGGCAATTTGCATTCGTAATATTGAATTTTGTATGTATTTACTCTGTACTTACTGAAGGCAACGGTCAGGTGCAATATGGCAGATACAAAGTCCCCAAATCTGAGAGTACCGTCTTTTCTCATGTACCGTAAAATTAATATAGCCAACACGTCGCTGCTAAGTTGGAAGCCCACCTCGAGTAGAGCATCCTTCAGTCTTTCAGCTTTTAAAATGCCAGTTTTCTCTTTTGTGTGATTCTTGAAGGAAGTTTGCCAATGCTTCAAACTGCACATCAAATCTTTGAAATCATTGAATTTCAGTCTTCCTGTGCCAGATATCTGAAAAAAGTGCCGAATTTAAAAACTCGTGTCGGCAGAAATGTAAAAAGCGCTTAGAAACGGGGAGTCTGAGGAGGTATTATTGGTGCTCAAGAAGAATTTATGAATTGGAGAATTTAACTAGATGGCGAGATTACAATTAAAAAGCGTGTTTTTACAGCCATCTATATTGACGATTGTAGTTCCTTTAGAAAGCAAACTGAAGGAGAAATGTTACAGCTTGAACCCCATTCTCTAAGTTTATGGAACGCCTGTAGAAACATGTAAAACTTGCTGATTATTACTTCTTCATGCCCGAGTAAATACAGAGTGATGGAGGACATTAAAAGGGTAGATTCGGGAGGGGGGGGGGGGACCTTTTTTATTAATAAAGGTTTTACAAAATCTAAAAAATTAAAAAGTTATCAATATAAATTTAAATTAATTAAGAAGCATTTGTTAAAAAAATAATAGGGGTAATTTATGGTTTAAACTTAAATTGGGAATATTTTTGAATTTACTGAACCACATCTAGTTTCAAAAATATAAAACAAAATTGTAAACAAAATTATAAAATCAAAATTAAGAGATTTTGCCCGACGTACCCTAAAAGTACCCCTAAGGAGTATCTCAGGGGCGGAATATATCCCAAGGGGCTTGAATTCCAAAAATAATTAAATAATAACCAATGTGGGCAAATAATATGCCATTTTATATTAATTTGATATCTCTGAAGTCAATTTAAAAAACATTTTTTATGAATAAAATTTTCAAAATGGCGTCCAAATTTCCAATTTTAATTCAAAATTTTGTTAAATTCGCTAATATTAAAAAAATTGTGAAATATGTAACATTTTTATTTAAATGCAATCTCTTAACCTGTTCTAATGATATTTTTTGGTATCCCCAAAAATTTCAAAATGGTTGCCATTTTTGAAAATAAAATTTATTTACAGTATACCTTGTTGGATCTGGATCGACGAACTGAGGGTTTTATAGACATTTTATTTTTTGTTTCTCTTTTTATTTAACTTGTCAACAATTTGTTTTTGAATATAACTATATACATACAGGGTCAACAATTTGTTTTTGAATATAACTATATACATACAGGATGTGTCACGACGAGTTCCTATAAGAGAAGCACTCACAATAGAATTCTGATATCACATTTTCAAATATTCTCTATTCAATGAAACTAATGGCAACTCAATCCAACTTCCGCTTATACCGGAAGTGGCACCTAACTTCCTTATTTTAAATAGAACTACCTAATTGTTTTACACTTTCGGGTTCTCCATAAAATTTTAGATGGAATTTATGTGACATAACTAACCTCTAAATGTCAAAATTTCCAAGATATACGCGAGTTTTCAATTTTTTACAGTTGCAGGGTACTCTTTGGCGTCTGCGGCAAAAGAAACAAATTCAAATGGAAACAATTGCCGGCATTAATGACAAAGGTCTAAATTAAAGTTCACTGTACTCAAAGTTTGAAAATACTGCGCACAGTGATTAGGATGCGACATTAAACTGAGAAATCAAAATATTGCCAAAACTCAATAAAATTAAATGGAACGCCCCCTTTTTTATGCACTTTTTGAATTTATATCAACTCCAACTAAAATTTTCCGTAGAATAAAATAGGGGGCGTTCCATTTAATTTTGTTGAGTTCTGGCAATATTTTGATATTGTGAGCGCTTCTCCACAAACGTCTAATAGGAACTCGTCGTGACATCCCCTGTATACCTATATATAGTTATCTTCAAAAACAAATTGTTGACATGTTAAATAAACAGAGAAACAAAAAATAAAATGTCTATAATACCCTCAGTTCGTCCATCCATATCCAACAAGGTATACTGTAAATAAATTTTACTTTCAAAAATGGTAACAATTTTGAAATTTTTGGAAATACCAATAAATATCATTAGAACAGGTTAAGTGATTGCAATTTAAATAAAAATGTTATATATTTCACATTTTTTAATATTAGCGAATTTAACAAAATTTTGAATTACAATTGGAAATTTGGAAAATTTTATAGTTATAAAAAAATATGGTTTAAATTGACTTCAGCGATATCAAATCAATATAAAATGGCATATTACTTGTCCACATTGGTTATTATTTAATTATTTTTGAAATTCAAGCCCCTTGGGATATATTACGCCCCTGAGATGGTCCTTAGGGGTATTTTTAGGGTACTTCGGGCAAAATCTCTTAATTTGACCTATTTAAGCTGCCCACCAAGTTTCATGCTTTTAACACAATTTGCAGGGTTTTGGCAAGAATTGTCGTTAACCGCTAAGAGTATTAAATAAATGTAACCCTGCACCAAAATTTTCAGTTCAGTACCTTTTTTTCGTTCTCCATATAGGTACCTATGTAGGTACCTCTACACAGACTTTTAAAAAACGACGGAACTGGCTCATATAAAAATTTTATTAGAAAATGGACTTTGTGAACGAACCTATTCTACCTACTTGAAATTATATCTCAAGATTATCAGGCAGTATTGCTAAACCCATTTAGTTAAAACGTAATGTTTCGGGAACAATGAATTATAGGAAATAATGGTGAGAGATCAGAGATGCTTCGCAGAGATAATAATAAGTAATACTTACATCAAAAGTGAGAATAACCTGTCTGCAAACTTCAATAGATGCACAGCTTTTAATGTAATCATTAGGCAAACATGCATCTAACAATTCTTGTAGTTCAAAAGCATTAACCGTCCGATGTTCATCCGCTAATTGCAGGAAGACAGCCTCGTATTGACTGAAACTTTTCCCATCCAACAGCGGAGGCGCTTTAATAATCGCCGTCTTAATTAAAAACGGTGTTGTATCCAGCAGTTTAAGTTTCAGAGGTTTATTAGAGAACACCCGCAGTGTAAAACCAGATTCTTGTCCAGGTTCAAAAGTTGTGGGTAATATCAAATACCCGCCCTGGTCCAGTTGGCAACGGTGGCTTACTTGCCGGCTGTTGGTATATTGCGAATTAACTAATGACTTATTTTTTTTGAAAAATGCCCTTCCAATTGTTTCTGTTGTACTCTTCGGCAGAGCGTAAGCCGTAAACCCAATTACTTTTGGTTCCATAATGCTATGCTGGTTGAGGGACACAACTACTTCCTCGGTTTCACTTAAAAGTAACTGCAATTGGGGGTTTATATGGAAAGTTTCAGGGTTGTTTCGACACCCCCCGGCAGACACGCCCTTTTGCCAGTTACCTTGGTATAAACGCATTTGCCAAGTGTTTTTGGTATGAAGCGTGGGTTCGTCTCGACTTGTGTCATTATCCAGATGCACTATTTCTAACTGAGTGAACGTTTTTACAAAGTCCGAATAAGACATCCAAAATTCGTCTTCAGATGTTTTCGAAAGAAGTTTTTCTTGTTCGTGGGGGGTTATTTCGCACCATTCTGGAGAGTCTCTGCTCCAGGATCCGATGTATTCTGCTGCAGGTCCTAAAGGGTTACGTAATTTTACTAATTGGACAGCTTCTCCGTTAAATTTCTCTACCTGAAATCAATAGGAATAACATATTGTTTAGCTATGGGCTTGTCGAAAAGAACATTTGAGCAACATTTTTATACGTTGAATGGATTCGGCGGGATGACGACCATGATCAGACATTATCAGAAGTACCTATGTGCTAAATATGTTTCAAAACAGAAGAGAGCCGAGAATTACAGTTTATGGCACTTTTCCTGCCGACATTTTGGCATTGTCAAAATAATATGAAATAATAATTTAAGGCCAGCACACAGTAGTTTAAAACCGAGAGCTGATACAAATTCGAGCAATTCCGCCACTAATCCGAGAGCTAGGGGGAAAATATTTACGTTTATATTCGTTGATATCAAGATGAGTTTGGTTTGGACGAACTGTGGGCTACAAACAATCGTCCACCTTCGCGTAACTTCGTTTCGAATTTCTATACAAACCACTGACGTTCAGTAGGTCAGTACCATAAAGTTAGTTTCGAGGAAATCTTCCACGAACTTTCCAGTTCTACCTCGTCGAAATTTTTCAAGATGATCTCCAATACAAACCAGGCCGTCGGCGGCGATAGAAATATAAAATATTTTGCAGTGCTTGGTCGTGGCGTCCGAAGCAGACAAATAGATTTGTCATATGCGTTGAACCATATGTTGTTGTGTAAATATCTACATCTGCAACTTGGAAACTTGTTATAAAAGAGGACAAGGGCATCACTTGTTGCACCTTTGGCAAGAAATTTCCATTGTCCAGATCCTACTACCTATACATCTTAAGTCTTAACTTTATAAATTGTTTATCAGCTTATGGTCATCAAACGGGCAGAACCGATGTGTTGCAAAATTATTAACGGGAACGGGACCCGTAGAGCATAGTACTTGAGATGCGAGTACTCTTATACGATAGGGATAATAATGTCATGTCAACAACAAAATTAATAAATCTGTATACGTGGCACGATAAACGGCGTAACCATAAATGAAATCTCGGCTTCTTTAGGAAAGTGAGAGTTGGTTAGTTGGTTTCTTACAAAAAGACCAGAATTTAAGACTCAGAAGTGAATTTTTGAAGGAGAGTTAACAGTTACAGTCCAGATCAATGGATGGTGTATACAAAATGATTCTACGAGTATAAGAGAAGATCCTAAGGATTCAGAACTTACCCGAAAAAATAGAAACATACATGCACCCTTAAATTAGGAGTTGATATTGCAAAAAAAGTAGTACATAATAGAACATGCGTAAAAAATATAAAAACCATAACATGCGTATGGCAACGTAGAGTTAATGGACTCGCTTTTAATGTATGTCCAAACAATTCAAAATGCATTTGCAGATTCTCAGTTACATACTTGTCTAATCATGCACTATTTACGACAGTTGTTCCACGCGGACGTGATAACACGTCGTATGTCGTATACAGTGTGTTCAACGAGGAATGGGACAGGGCAATATCTCGGAAACGGGTGATGTTTTTACGGGGTAAAGAGGTTTAAAAAAAGGAGGGTCCACACTAACCTTGGGCACAAATAGCGGAGTAGGCGATGAGCGCGGCGGCAGCCGTTTTTGGAGTATCGCGAAGTCTTTTTCTGGTACAACACGTCCGACGCAGCGATATAGGTACACTGTTCTATCTTTTCTTCGTGTGGAAGACGCACGGGGGGGGGGGGGGGAGAGGAAAGAACGCGGAAGGACTCAAGAGGCACAAAAACATAAATAAAGACAGTCCCAAACACAGACTATAACCAAAACTAAACATACCGCCCACCAAAATACTCTGTATTTTACAATTTACAAAAAAAATATATTACTGAAATACCCGCATAATGTAGCAAGAGAAAAATAATAATAATTCTAAATGATGAGTGCGAAAAAAAATTAATTTAATTAGCCAAAGGCAAAGGGCACAACTTTACCACTGGCCTTGTTAATGTTCCACGCGCTGTCTTTACAGTGGCAACTCGGACCACCCCATCACGGCCCGGGTGAACATCAACGACGCGGCCTAACCTCCATTGTAGAGGTGGCAGCAATTCGTCCCTAATTAACACTAAAGTATCAGGGGTAAAGGATGTGGATCCGTCAGTCCACTTGCCCCTTTGAGTAAGGGTGTGCAGGTACTCCAAATGCCATCGCTTCCAGAAATCCTGGTGCATCCTCAAGAGTAACTGCCAACGATCTAGGCGGTTAAGGTTCATTTGCGCTACATCAGCATCTGGGAGCGATGACAGTGGCGCTAATGTTAAAAAATGACCCGGCGTAAGACAATTAAGATCATTAGGATCCAAACTAAGAGCACCGAGAGGTCGCGAATTGAGGAGAGCTTCAATTTGTATTAAAACAGTTTGCAGCTCTTCATAAGTCAAAAGCTGTTCGCCAATAACGCGCCTGAGGTGAGTTTTTACGCTCTTGACTCCCGCTTCCCATAAGCCCCCAAAATGGGGGGCTGAAGGTGGGTTAAAATGCCATTTAATTTTTTCACATTCTGCGGCTTCACTCATTATTTGCGTTAAGTACTTAGAAGCTCCCGAAAAGTTGGTTCCGCAGTCACTGTGGAGTTCAGTACAGCGGCCGCGGCGCGCGATAAATCTTCTCAACGCAGCGAGGAATGCCTCCGTAGATAAATCGGAGACTAACTCCAAATGTAAAGCCTTAGTGGCACAACAAACAAAAAGGCAAACGTAAGCCTTATAAGTTTTGGAGCCCCTAGTTTTCCCGAGCGTTATGAGGAAAGGACCAGCGTAGTCCACCCCCACGCACTGAAAAGGTTTAAGTTGGGTAATTCGAAACGGGGGTAAGTTACCCATTTTTACCAGAGTTTGCGGAGGATTGGCTCCAAAGCATTTAAGACACGCGGACGTGCAACGACGAATGACTCTTTTCGGAGAAAGAATCCAGAATTGTTGGGTGAGTAAATACTGCAATGTTTGAATTCCCGGATGCAAGTACTTATTGTGAAAATCAAAAATTATTAACGATGAAAGCCGCGAATCCGCGGGGAGTATCGCGGGATATTTTTGATCATAATCTAGATCAGCATTCGAGAGGCGACCGCCCACCCTAAGGACACCAAGCTCATCGATAAAGGGGGAAAGCCTACGCAATGATTTAGAGCAGCGACGCTTATTTGAGATGTGTTTGATGTCATCGTGAAACGCGATATTCTGGGTAAATCTTACTAATCCCGTCAGAGCTGATTGCAATTCATGGGTGGTGGGAGAGCCAGATTGGCGAGTTATGGTATTATAGCGCATGCGTAAACAATAAGCGATTACGCGTAAAATTTTGGGGAGCGAAGAAAATCGATTGAGAAGAACATTTATACGATCTTCCTCAATCATTACGGTGAGTGCAAACCTGCATTCCTCGTTAAGAGCCTCGGGGGATTGAACGTGGTTAGAGTTTGTCTGAGGCCATTCTGAATGAGCTTGAAGAAGCCGTGTTGGCCCACGCCACCACATAGGATGGTCCTTTAGATCCACTGGGGACAGCCCGCGAGACGCACAATCCGCAGGGTTGTGTAAAGATGAAACGTGATGCCAACAATGCGGGGATATTTTATCTTGAATGTGACTGACTCTATTGGCCACGAACGTCTTCCATCGATACGGTTCTGATTTTATCCATGATAATGTGACCATGGAGTCTGACCACGCATACATGTTAACAAAATGTAGATGTGCATATGTTTTTACTGCGAACTCCATTAAATCGGACACTAAAACGGCGACGCAGAGTTCCAATCTTGGCAAGGAAATACGTTTCAAAGGCGCTACTTTGGATTTGGCTGAAATTAGGGAAACGTGTACATTACCATCGCAGTCGGTAATACGAAGGTATGTCACCGCGGCGTATCCTAATTCGGAGGCGTCTCCAAATCCATGAAGTTCAATGGCCTTGGCGTTACTTATACGTAAGTTCCTGCCGACTTTAATGGACGAGACATGAGATAATTCATTTTCGAATTTCTTCAACCGGTCAACTATATTGGGCGGAGGGATACTGTCCCATCCAATTCCACTTGCCCATAATTGCTGCATAATGCATTTAACGGTGACAGTTATGGGTGTTAAAAACCCTAGAGGGTCAAAAATGCGCTCGAGTTCAGATAATATGACGCGCTTCGTGCAAGTGCGATTAATTTCCTTGACCTGATATAAGAAAAAATCACTCGAGGGACACCACTGAAGTCCTAAAATTTTAACATAAAAGTCGGCGGGATTGTCAAGGTTTTGAACGGTTTGTTGGCTTCCTTCTGGAATGGAGTTTAAAAATTCCGAATTCTTACTTGCCCATTTTCGAAGCTCAAAACCTCCTTTCTGCAGCAAATTTACGAGCTGAGCTTTTAGTTTTAAGGCGTTATCTAGGGAATCGCACCCAGAAATTATGTCGTCGACATAAATATCATGGTCCAAGATTTGAGCACCTTCGGGAAAATCATTTCTTCCAACATGAGCGAGTTGATTAATTACGCGTAACGCCAGAAATGGAGAACTGGTTACGCCATAAGTAACGGTTGCTAAACGAAAATCTTGGATTTCTTCATCGGGCGAAAATCTCCAAACGATGTGTTGGTACTCCTGATGGCCAGGAGAGACCTGAATCTGCCTGTACATCTGTTTGATGTCGGATGTGAATACGATGCTATGTGTGCGAAATTTCAACAGTATTGTGGCAATGTCCTTTTGCAATTTAGGGCCTGGAAATAGTGTTTCATTCAAGCTGCGATTATCTAAAGTTTTTGAGGAAGCATCAAAAACAACGCGTAGTTTTGTAGTAGGGCTATCGGGTTTTAGAACTGCGTGATGCGGAATATAATAAATTGGCGAAGGCGAAGCTTCATCTGGCGGTTTTACAACTAACGTCATGTGGCCTTGATCCAAATAGTCTTGCATAAAAGCGCGATATTCCTGATACAGTTGAGGTTGTTTCACTAGGCGACGTTCAAGTGAGTAAAATCTCCGAAGTGCTATAGAACGTGCTCCTACAAATGAGGGGGGCATCTCGCGAAAAGGGAGAGAGATTACGAAGCGGCCTTGCGGAGTGCGAGTATGACTTTTCATAAAATGGTCTTCGCAGAATTTATCTTCTGCAGACAGGCAGGCTGCCTCGGGTATTTGCTCGAGTTCCCAAAATCGTTTTAGTGTTTCATCTAAGGAGCGAGTTGATACAAAGAAAGAATTGATTCGAGGTGATGAATGCTGCCCTGTCTTTCCCATAATAACCCAACCGAAAACTGTATTTAGCGCAGTAGGTTCATTGGGTTTACCTAGCACGCGACCGGGTTGCAATATGCGAGGGAACAAATCTGCACCCAGAAGTATGTCAATACCGCCAGGATGCGAAAACGTAGGGTCGGCCAAATTTAAATTACTCAAGTGAGCCAATACTTGACTAGAAGTTGGGGTGTGAGGTATTTGACCACATATTTTTGGTAAGACTACAGCGTCCAATGAGAAACTTGGCGAGCGTTGACCTCTGGGGCGTATTACGCACGTGACACTTTGAGAAGCGGGGGCTGGCGTGCATCCCAGCCCAAAAAGCGCGACTTGTGACTTAGACCGAGACAAGCGTAATGCATTGGAGCATTTTTCAGTGATGAAATTTGCTTCACTTGCGCTATCTAGCAATGCACGAAATTTATGATAATTCCTGTGAATATCAGCTATTTCAATAACAGCAGTAGAAAGAAGTACCGTATGTGGTAGTGAGTGGTGAGTACTTGTGAGCGCATTTGCAGAGGCGGGCGAATTCTGCGAATTGAAAACGCTCGGGGCGACAGAACTTTGAGTAACTGTTTGGGATGGACCCTTTGCAGAAACGTCGGGAACGGGTGGTTGCTCAATAAAATGCAACAAAGTATGGTGTCTACGATTACACTCGCGACAAATTGATTTAGAGCGACAATCTTTCAGTGCGTGTTTTGAGCCCAGGCAGTTACTACACCAACGGTTTTGTTTTACAATGTGAAGTCGCTCTTGCGGGGACTTGGCTAAGAACGAAGGGCATCTATAAACAGAATGATCTGATTTACAAAGGGTGCACAACTGAATTCCCATGCCAGAAACAAAAGATGATTTTTGAAATCTGTGCGGGGAAGCAAACTTGGGCGGCGATAATTTTGGAAACTTCGTTGAAATGTTTTGTGTCGGCGGGGCAGATTCCAATGCATGGCATTGTTTTACTAAAAAATCTGTCAGATGCTTGTAAGATGGAACATCGGTGGAACCATGTTCCATGGCAAAACGCATGTTCGTGTCTGCGTCCAATCGTTTACTCAACATTTTAAACATAATGAAGTCCCAGTGTTGCGTAGGAAAATCTAATTTTTCTAATGCAGCAAGATTTTCAGAAAATGTGTCCAGTAATTTGCGTAGATTTTGAGCGGTTACTTGACCAGACGGCACACTAGGTGCGTCCTCTATTGCCCGCCAATATGAGGAGGACAAGAAATTTTTATTTTCGTAGCGCGTGACTAACGAGTTAAACGCATTTAGGTAATTGTCGCTGGTTAGGGGGGTGCATTGCACGAGTGTCAGCGGGGGGCCGTCTAAGGATGAAACGAGATAATTAAATTTTTCAATATCTTCCAAGTACTCGTCATTATGAACGAGTGCCCGAAACAAATCAATGTAGGTTTGCCAATGCTTCACGTCTCCGTCGAATTTTTTAAGTTCAAGTGAAGGCAATCGATTGCGATGCGATACAGGTTTTTCCACCGGAATACTTTCTTTTGCTCGTTTAGATCTGCATCTTCGACGGTGGCCAGCAGAAGCAGAAGATTGTTGTGTTGCTTTTTGAACTCCTCCTGAATCGGTGGCAAGAATTTTAAACGCGCCATCAATTCAAAGCGCTTAGTTTCATCAGTTTTTGCGAGTTCTGCAACACGACGAACCTCTGACATGCTAGTGATAGTTGTATCGCGGAGCGCCACATATTGTTTAATTTTGTTTGCAGTAGCCAAAAGAAATAATAATGACTCAACCGAGAGCGAAAAATATAAATACCTAAAAACGCATTCGTTTTAGCAAGAAAAGCAAAATTTAAAACGCTTTTATATTTCCTAGTAATTTTAACCCAGAAATTTATCGAACGGAAAAATTGCCAGTAGGTAAATATATCTTAAATTTAAATTCAAATATCTACACATACAAAATCCAGCAAATAATCCTTGCCAGAATAACAAAAAACGCGGTATAAACGGCGAATAAAAAACGATGCTTTTATCGTTCCAGAAAAGCAACATTTATGAGAGTATTTCTATTAAGAGAATCGAGTATTTTGGCGGTGAATTGAGAGTAATGATTACGCAAAATAATAAAATTAGAGATATCAATAGAACGTAATTACAATTGAGCGGTAATTGTGCCGATGAATCCAACTCGAATAGGACCAATGTTTTTGCGGGGTAAAGAGGTTTAAAAAAAGGAGGGTCCACACTAACCTTGTAAGTTGTAGCTCGGTAACGACTTACGCAATCAGTATGGGCACAAATAGCGGAGTAGGCGATGAGCGCGGCGGCAGCCGTTTTTGGAGTATCGCGAAGTCTTTTTCTGGAACAACACGTCCGACGCAGCGATATAGGTACACTGTTCTATCTTTTCTTCGTGTGGAAGACGCACGGGGGGGGGGGGGGGGGGGGGAGAGGAAAGAACGCGGAAGGACTCAAGAGGCACAAAAACATAAATAAAGACAGTCCCAAACACAGACTATAACCAAAACTAAACAGGTGAAGATTTTAAAATTGTGAAAATGTTTTACTAAAGCTCAGTCGGGGGGACATATTTTGTGGCAAAAAAATATAGAATTCCATCCATCATTGCTAGGTGGCGCTATCTGACTTTAATTTTTTAAATGGAATGACATACTTTTGGTGGCATTTTTGGATTCTATAACATATTTGTGATAACTTTTATTAAAACTTCTACCAACCTATGTCTTTTAGTTTCCGAGAAAAAAAATATTTTCAAAATTTTAACACGAAAATATGTTTTCAAGAAATCGCATTGACACTTGAGTGGATAGAGGTAAATAAATAAATTTTATATTAAATGATAGAAAAAATACTGTCTTTTTCCACAAAAATACTGATACATATTCGATTTTTTATACGTGGTGCTTCCAATAGTTACTTTCACTTACGTTAAACTAACACACTTTATTTATTTTATTGCCATTAAAACAATTTAAGCAAAATTAAACAATATCAAAATTAAAATAAGCCCACAGTAGAAGTCCTGACACTTTCTCGGCCTGGGGGCATGAAAGTTTTGGAGGCTAAAATGGATTTTATTTCTTTTTTTTATCAAAGCAATATGTTATGACAAAGTCCTCATCGAAATTCGAAATCTTGTTTTGCAATATTCATAATTGAAGTTCATTAAAGATAATTGATACGTCATTAAATGTCCATTTTAGCCTCCAAAACTTTCATGCCCCCAGGCCGAGAAAGTGTCAGGACTTCTACTGCCCACAAATTAAATTAAATGTTCAAATGTTTCTCCATCATTTTCAACACATTTTTCATACCTTTTAATTAATGTAGCATTAGTTACCGCGTTCAACGTTTCATGTGATATGCTCGCACAATTATAAAAATTGAAACTGTACAAAAGATATTCAGAATTGAAATCTCAATTGTGAGAAACTTCAATAGACATTTGTTTTCATGGTATGCTAAATTTTTGTTAAATTTTTGACACATAGTTCTTTCAATGACTTGACTACTTTTTCAATGTATGGACAGCGTTGTTGAATTATTTCGGCGTTATCTGCATTATGTTTGCGAAAAAAGCATATTTTGTCTGTCATTTCGTAAAATATTTGTTAATTTATCTCTATCCACTCAAAGTGTCAATACGATTTCTTGAAAACATGTTTTCGTCTTAAAATTTTGAAAATAATTTTTTTCTCGGAAGCTAAAAAACATAGGTTGGTAGAAGTTTTAATAAAAGTTATCACAAATATGTTATAGAATCCAAAAATGCGACTAAAAGTATGTCATTCTATTTAAAAAATTAAAGTCAGGTAGCGCCACCTAGCAATATGATGGATGGAATTCAATTTTTTTTTACCACAAAATATGTCCCCCTGACTGAGGTTCATTAAAACATTTTCATAATTTTAAAATCTTCACCCGTTTCCGAGATATTGCACTGTCCCATTCCTCGTTGAACACACTGTATAAACATTATAAACGTACAACCAAATCCAGAATGGCGACGGGGGTCCGCAGCATCCACAACGTATTTTGATGGCTGAGGAACAAATTTTAGAAACTGCGAAAGAAAATTCTCGAATAAGTATAAGAGTTCGTCCGACATTTTGTACACTGCTCAATTGCACCACTATCATATCCAGTAAATTCAAATATTGCAATAGCTAAAAGCTGAAGATTATCCGTTAAGAGTTAAGTTTCGTGAATGGTAGATGGAGCAAAATTTTCAAAATCGCTGTTGCTGCTGAGTAATTTTGGACTACAAGAAAAGGAAGGAGGAGCAATTGCATGAGTACTGAAAAATTTGGTCCGACTTGCGTAAATATGCATGTAGGCAAACGGGAAAAAAATTTGAACCGTTCGTTGTAGCAGCAGAGGTGTGTACCAAATTTTTACTGATTTAAAATTTTATCACAAAACAAATTTCTTTATTTTAAAGACAGGTTACATAAGGTTAGGTTCTTGTCTCTCTTGTTTATGGGAACTTTTTACATTTTGCAAACCCATTTTCAAATTTATTATCAACTTTTCTAAGCACTTTTATTTCAATACAGTCGATCAGTTAGTAAATAATTATTTTTAAATAGTTCTGAAAGTTTGTTTTTCAATATTTTTTTCGTTATCATATTTCTATGAAGCCGCAAAAGTTTTTCAGATAGGAGAGAGTGGAAGGGACTTACAGAATTTAAAAAACATGATATACAGTGTGGAAAATAATTAAGGAACTAATTCAATATCTTCTAAAATAAGGTGTTGTGGCAAAAACGCTCGGACACGTCAATTTTGGTTGTAAAGGGGACATCTGAATTCGATGTTTTCATTCATGTAACTTCAACCCCAAACCGGGAGAGAAAAGCACCATTAATTTTTTTAATGGAAGATTGTGTCAAAATGCACACCGTATGAAAGGCCTTTCAATTCTCTTTATAACGGATCTTTATTTTTTAAAATTGGACCACTAACCTCCGAGAAAATGCACTTTAAAGATAAGTAAGTGCGATTTTATACCATTTAAATTGCATTTTCTCAGAGGTCAGTGGTCCGATTTCAAAAAATGAAAAACTGTTATAAAGAGAATTGGAAGGCCTTTCAATCGGTGTGTATTTTGATACCACCTTTCATTTAAAAATTTAAGGGTGCTATCCCTCCAGCTTAGGGGTTGAAGTTACATCAATGAAAACATGGAATTCAGATTTCTCCCTTAAAAACAACATCGAAGTGTCTGCGCTTTTTGCGTAAAAATGATGTTAAATAGTATAAAATTGCACTTACTGGTGTTACGGTTCCTTAATTAATGTTATCTTGAAGGCGCACTTTCTCGGTGGTTAGAGGTCCGACATAAAAAATAAAAAACTGCTGTAAAGAGAACTGAAAGACCTTTCAAACGGTGCGTATCTTGACACCACCTTCCATTTAATAATTTAAGGGTGCTTTCCCCTCCCGCTTTGGGGTTGACGTTACATGAATGAAAACATCGAATTCAGATGTCCTCCTTACAACCAAAATCGACGTGTCCGAGTGTTTTTGCCGGAACACCCTATTTTAGAAGATACCGAATTAGTTCCTTAATTATTTTCCACACTGTATATTAAGAATTAGAAACATGCATCAGGAAAAAAAAATTGAAAATCAAGGAAGAGATGGTTAGAAATGGGGACATGCGGATGGAATAAACATTTATGCCTATACATTCCTGAAAGCAAAATGAAAAAGACGATTGTTCTTTCTTAAATAGCAGCATAATTCGCGATGAAATTAATGCCACCTTATTAACTGGCAAATAAAATAACCATACTTTCGTATGGAGCTGGTTGTAAAGTAGAATTTATACAATTTACATACTGACCGATTTAAAGGAATTTACTTTTTAATAGACGGGCATACGAAAGCAAATACTGAATTATTAATGAAATAAAAGTGTACTTACTCTTTCCGCACTGTATAATCTATAATTAGTTCCTATTTGAATACCATTAGCTAGTTTTTCCGTGTGCGACCTCACTTGAACATTATTGGGAGGCTGTACCACGCATGTTAGTATAGATGTCATGTCCAGAAGTTTTTGTAAAAGTCTTGCACATGCAGAGGTATCTTGTCTAATTAATATGCACTCGGTGATGCCGCCAGTCAAATCCGCCATGCCGTCCAGCATTGAACCGTACTTTAATGCTTCGTAAGAACCGTGTAATCTAAAACAAGACAAAAGAACTGTAGATAATTTGCAAAAGTATTTTTAGGACAACTTAATGACTGCTTAATAATAATATAATAATAATATGCTTTATTTAGCACTAGGCTATTACACGAACAATACAATAAAAAATCAATAACTACAACAAATTAATAAACATTACAACTAAACTAAATCAAATAACACTTAGAATTAATCTTATTCTAAACTAATCTAATACTGCTCTAAAACCACTACTATTACTACTATACCAATATACCAATGACAGTAAAAATCACATCAACAAAAAATCTTTTAATTCTCGTTTGAAAATTGTCAAATTAGAAATAGATGCACAATATGTGAAATGAGGCAATACAATCGTATTAAAAATTATTTTCTTTGCCCAGATACTCAGCGTTCTTCCAGTTCTTGCTATCACTCCAATCTTTTTTGATATCTTTTTACATATGTAGTCCACGTGCCTCTCAAATTTTAATTTCCTATCTATAACAATTCCTAAATACTTAACCTCCTCAACAAGATCCAGTTTGCAGTCGTCAATCACAATATCCAAGTTATTCCGTTGAAAGTTTTTATACCCATTATCATTACCAAAAATCATTGCATTTGTCTTTTTAACATTAATATTCAATTTATTATATTTAAGCCATTTACTTGTTTCATTTAAATCTGCATTAACTTTTTTTATAACATCCTCCAAACATTTTCCTTGTAAATATAATACAGTATCATCTGCAAATAGATGATATTTGCAATTCTTCAAGTTGTTTCCTAAGTCGTTTATATATAATATAAATAGCAATGGGCCTAATATACTACCCTGAGGTACACCAACATTTATTTCTTCCTCTTGGGACATTATATTTCCACATTTCACTCTTTGCCACCTATCACTTAAATAATTATTGAGCCACGTATGTACATCTCCTCTTATTCCATATATCCATAGTTTTCTTAACAAATTTTCTCTGTCCACTGTTTCAAAAGCTCTCTTTAGATCTAAAAATATTGCACATACCATCTCTCCTTTATCTATTGCTTTTTTCCACTCATTGATAACATATTGAACCGCTGTCTCACAGCTATAGTGCTCCCTAAACCCCGACTGATATTTCGACAATATGTTACATCGTTTTACATATTTAATTAATTGATGGTGGACAGATTTTTCCAACAGTTTTTCTATTGAGCATAGCATATTGATGGGCCTAAATTCCTCAACTTTTATAGTGTTTGCTATTTTCCTACATGGCACTATTGTAGATACTTTAAGTAGTCTTGGTATTATACCTTTTTCTAACGAGCTATTAATTATGTTTATTAGCGGATCCGACAATTCATTAAAGTACTCTTTCAAAAAATGTGCGTGTATTTCATCTGGACTGCTCTTGTTCGCCAAGCCATAGGTCAATTCTCTAAGTTCTTCTTTTGTAAGTAAAGCAAATGATTCTAATCGAGAGTCAGTTTCCAACATTGAAAATATTTTATTTCCGCTCTGTATATTTTGCACTATTTCATGGATGCTATTTATGAAGTACTTATTAAATTCTTTGGTAATGTCTGGGAGGTTTTGTAATTTTCTGTCTTCGAATTGAATTTTATCATACTTTTCATTTTTATTACTACCTACAAAAGTTTTTAGTGTTTTCCACATTTCCTTTGAATTCTCCTTAGCTTCATCAATTTTATTTTCATAGTACTTCCTCTTCTCGTTTTTTATTACACTAACTGCTATATTTCGACAATTCTTATACTCCTCCCAGTCACTAATGTCTTTGGTTGTAATATATTTTTTATATTGCACATCTCTGTTTCTAATAACTTCCTTAATATTATAATTAAACCAGTGATGAGTATTATTCTTAATCTCTACCTTTGGCATATGTTTGTCTGAGAGCTTGATAATATTCACGTAAAAATCATTGAATTTAGTATCCAGGTTAGTTTCAAAATAATTAAATTTGATATTGTGCAGTTCCTGTTTTAATAAATCAACTTGACCAACTAACCGTCTTTTTGTTTGTACTGTACCCTTGCCTAAATTTTCTATTGGAATCTTTAAGCTTATTATATTGTGGTCACTAATCTTTGGTTTATCTAACACAGTACCCTCTATATCTATGTTCGTTATTACTAAATCTAACAATGTTTGGGATCTGTCTGTAATTCTAGTATAGTCTCTCACAACTTGTTTACAACCACTGTCATTAATTATTTGTTTCAGTTTATGTGCATATGTTTCTTCTGCCATCCAATTTATATTAAAGTCCCCTACTGACAGGCAGATTGATACACTGCTTTTACACGGGGCTCAAAATCATTGAAAATTTATTGTACAATAAAAAATTTAATACAAAAAAATATAATACATAGTGTATAGGTAACTAACGTATAAATAAATTCCTTTACTTTGCAGTTCCATTGAGTTGGCAGATAAGGGTAACTCCATATTCGTTCTTGCATAAAATATGACGCAAAAATTCCCTTCTCCAAGATCCTAATACATATCGGCTCATCTCTCGTAAACCCATGAATCGTCTTCTTCTGCTACCACTTCTATAAAGTCATCAGTTCTTGAAGTTGAGAATAAACTCATTCCTCTAG
Source organism: Xestobium rufovillosum (assembly GCA_963966045.1). Lineage (NCBI taxonomy): Eukaryota > Metazoa > Arthropoda > Insecta > Coleoptera > Ptinidae > Xestobium > Xestobium rufovillosum. The sequence continues at coordinate 31,930,540 of OZ014493.1, forward strand.
TGTCCGCTCCGCTAAAGTTTTAGCCCGAACATTAAATATCTATATCAGGAATCTTCAGAAGTTCATAGAAATCCCCCTTAATGACAACGGCTTCTGTCTTCACCATATCATCAGTCACATAAAATCGCCACACTCCACGGTAACTGCTCTTGACGGACTGTTATTCGGGTATAAATAAGCCCTCGGGATTCCAGTCCAGTCAGTCCAGTACCAGCGCAGCAGCCCTGAAGATGTCCTTTGTGGTAGTGGACGAAATATCAGAATCCAGTCAATCTATGACGCGATATTTGCCGGGAAGCCACTGTAACCATTACGACAATGGCCGCGGAATGGCATCGTTTATTTGAAAAGTTCTATCAGGCCCCAGGGGTTCCAAACCGCGCGTTGTGGCTTAGGAAATGTATTTGAAATTTTGGTTATTCACACTTACGAGTATGTAAGCACAGTGAATAAAATCAAACTAATCACTTCCGAATTGTTTGGAAATGACTAAGACTAAGTTTTTCTCGTCCCCTAACGATAAAAATACACTAAGCATTTAAATGAAAAATGCGTGTTCAATAAAAACGGGACTGTTGTGGAAAATAGTTTCGTTACATGGTGGATATTTTCTGTTGTTTTTGTTCACGGCGTAACAATAAACCAGTGCACTTAAATCTAATCGACCTTCTAAATAAAGTAGGCAGTTTGCTATGTTATGCGTACTCCACGCTCTGATTTTTCCCATGTGATGTTTATGCTTTATTTTGTTTGTGTTAGCTATAGCGGAACTACTTTTGCATAATGCAATATACCTAATGCAAATGAGTGATAGTGAAAAGCAAGTTAATTAATTAAGAGTATACTAGCGGGCTTGTTACTCTACTTAAGTGAAACTTAATAACACTTACTTTAGAAGTTCTTTATGAAAAATGTAAATGAATGGGTAATATAGTTATTCATTGGCAGTTACTGCAGGAGGAGGTTCCAGGGAGATTTGCTTACAAAGAAATAAGGAAACGAATATTAATTCAAGATTATTTTCTGTTACTCTAAAATAACACTATACACTATTTTCCCATCATTTATTAATGTAGTAATCACATATGTTACTACGTTGCTCACATTAATTATTTATCAATTTGACTTTTGATTCGTTATGCAGGAGAGGAAGGAATTTTGGAAATAAGCATTTGTTATAAAATTATAAAATTTTATATAGGCGCCAGCTTTCTTCTAAGGAGTTAAAATTATTAATCTATTAGATAGAAAAGCGGAGATAATAGAAGGAATAACCAGTTTAACCAGTACCTACCATGGCCGACGAAAATAATGGAGGAAAAGAACCTCCAGATGTTTTCTTTAAATGTTGTAAAAGAGTACAGTGTAAGGTGGTGATTTGTGTAAATTGTGGGGCGGCCTATCATGCTAGTTGTGCAGATAGGATAAAACAAGCGGAGATAATAGATGATACAAGAATTAAGTGCTGTGAGACGAACTTAACCTATAATGATTTGGATGTAAACAATACATTGGCGGAAAATAAGTTATTGAAAGAGTTATTAGCAGAAATGAGAGAAAAGAATATACTTCTGCATGAAAAAATAGAGAGACTGGAGAAGAGACTTCACGAGAATAACATGGTTAGTTGCGTTGTGACCTCGGAAAAAAGTTTTGCGGATGGTGTCAAAGGAACTCAGTCAGTGTCTACAAAGTCCTTGAATTATAGCGAAGTAGTGAAAATAAATAAGGAAGCAGTGCTTATTAGGCCTAAAAATAATCTGCAAAAATCGTGGATACTCAAAGCGTACTTCAGCAGGTTGTTGACCCTAGTGAATCTCCGATTGTTGGAGTACGACATATTGGGAAGGGAGGCGTTGTACTTGAATGTGGTAACAAGATTGACTCTGTGAAGTTCAAAGACCAAGTAATACAGAAATTAGGTGACGACTATGAAGTTCGCATTCCAAACAAGAAACTGCCTCAAATTAAAATAATGGGCATGTCGGAACAATTTGAAAATAAAAAGATTACTGATAACATCAAGGCCCAAAATTGGTGCGTTGGTGAAAACGATAATTTAAAAGTGCAACAAGTATTCGAATATAAATCAAAGTTTGGTAAAAGGCTGTATGGTGCGAGGATCGAAGTTGGTGGGAAGGTTTTTAAGAACATTATGGAAGAGGGGTACTTGAATGTGGGATGGAGTAGATGTAAAGTGTATGAAGAACTTGGCCTACTAAGGTGCTTCAAGTGTAGTGGGTTTAACCATGTAGCAAAAAACTGCACCAGAGATACTGCGTGCCCTAAATGCGCAGGCAATCACTATGTTAAGAACTGTGATTCAAGCAGTAAAAAGTGTGTTAATTGCAAGGAGTCTATTAGAACATTAAGGCTAAACATAGATTGTGAACATTGCGCTTGGGACCTGTATTGTCCATATTATTCAAGAAAAGCGAACATTGAACGAGGCAAAATTGACTATGATGCGGTTCCTTCTATGCATTTTTTATAAAGAAGGAGGAGGAGGGTGTACTGCTTTTGCACTTGAATAGTAGAAGTTACTTACGAAACAGAGACGAAATACAGCAGCTTACGCATGACTTCCAGCCATCTATTTTATGTTTAACGGAAACAAGGACTACTAGCGATATTCTTGAAACTGAAGTAAAGATGGCTACAGACTCTTCAGATGTGACTCATTGAACAGACACACAGGAGGAACACTGATATTTGTTAAAAGCTCTCTATCTGCGCAACTCATCAGTTCATTTAGGCTGGACTACAATTACTGGGTTTTGATACTGCAAGTGTCAATTGTACTGCAATCTACAAAAATTTTGCGAATAACATAAACGAAACAGTTGAAAAGATAGCGCCGCTGAACAGTGTTGCATGTAAACGGATCTACAGTGGTTGCATTACGGCTGACATTAAGGCGATTCAGAAAGAAAGAGATGTTGCTTACAGACGAGCTAAGATTTCCGGAGCAGTTGAAGACTAGGATGTATTTAAGGTGCTGAGAAATACAGTAGTTTCATCGATCAGGGATGCGCGTCAAAAATATTTCACCGAAAAGATCTACAAAAATAAAAATGACAGTAAGAAAATGTGGGCAGTAATCAAAGAAAAAATTGGGAAGGAAAAGCAAGCTGAAGTCATAATTAAATTTGACTATGTTGACTGTGGCGAGGTACAAAAATCCATTGCTGAGAATATGAACTGCTTTTTTAGAGATAGTTTGGAGCAAGTGGTGAATTCTATTGCTCCAGTGCAGAAAACGTGGATGTGCCCTTACAGGCGTGTAGTTGGGAGTTCATTTAATGAATTCAAAAAATATCTTTGAATCATTTGAGAAAGTTGGTCTTGAATCTGAAAAATCGAAGTAGTGCAGATGAAATATTATCCGTTAAGATGGTGAAAGATAGTTTTGAGGTTCTGGGTTATCCATTGCTGCATTGTATAAATACATCTCTCGAAGCTGGACATATACCGGAAGAAATGAAAACTAGTGTCATTATACCTGTGCAAAAGATCAAAGGAAGTACGCGGCCTGAAGATTTTCGGCCAATTAATCTACTCCCGGTGATTGAGAAGATTCTGGAAACTGTGGTACATCAACAAATGTACGACTATGTGGGTTCCAATGACATATTGAAATCGGAACAGTCCGGGTTCAGAGAGAATCACTCTTGCGAAACCTCAATACATCTAGTGTTAAAACAATTGCGAAATAATATTAGTGATGGTAAAACTAATGTGTGTGTTTTTGAAGACTTGAAGTGAGCTTTCGAGACTGTGGACCACTCACTTCTGTTGGACAAGCTCTCCTACTATGGCTGCCAGGGAACTGTTATTAGGTGGTTTAAAGGATACTTAACGAACAGGAAACATAAAACAAAAGCCAATGGTGTAGTTTCAGACGCGGTAAACTGTGATGTGGGTGTCCCACAGGGGAGTGTGTTGGGACCTTTATTATTCTTGCTCTATGTAAATGATTTAGGTGACGGATTAAGGAACTCTTTCGTTAACTTGTTTGCTGATGATACACTCATAATTGTGGCTCACAAAGATGTAAATCAGGCTGTTGTTGTTTTAAATGGTGAACTGGCAGTGCTCAACGAATGGTTGTGTGTTAACAGACTCAAACTTAATGTCATGAAGACAAAAAGTATGATTATAGGTTCTTCAAGGAAGCTAGTTATTGGAGATGTGGGGGAAGTATTGATAGATGACTCTGCTGTGGAATTTGTGGATACCATTAAATATTTGGGAGTTATTCTTGATAGCAGGCTTAGATTCAGTGATCATGTAACTGAGATGGTTAAGAAAGTAGGAAGGAAAATAAGTTTCATTGCCAGGATCAGATCGGATTTGTCTTTTTTTGCTGCCAAGTTGGTGTTTAACTGTATAGTGGTGCCACATTTCAATTATTGTTCTACGGTTTTGTTGTCCTGTAATGACGGTGACATTGATAAGTTACAAAAGGTGCAGAATAAAGCCATGAGAGTATTACTTATGTGTAGCAGGTACACGCCTATCTCATGTATGTTGAAAGAATTAGGATGGTTGAGTGTTTTTGATAACATTGTGTTGCATTCACTGGTCTTTATTCACAAAATAAATCTTGGCAAGGCACCACAGTACTTTGAAGGCTCCTTAGTCAGGCGCTCCGATTTGGTTGCATGCAGTTTGCGATCTGGGGAGGACTTTAATGTGGATAGAGTGAAATACAGTAGCTACATGAAAAACATTTTCTATTATGGACTACAGAAATATAATGCCCTTCCAGCCCAATACAAGCAGTTGGGTCAACTCGGCCGATTTAAAACTAAAGTGAGACAATATTTGCTCCAGAGGTAGTTTTTTGTTATTTTGTTATTTTTTATTGATGTGCTTATTTGGTTGGATTTGTACGTGTTGGTTCTGCTTGTTCTTTTATGTATTTTCTTTCCTGTGTGTAATGACTAGCACTTGCTAAATAAAGGGATATTATTATATTATTATTATTATAAATCATAATTCAGGTAAAATTCTATTGTTAAAAAACAGTCGTTCAGTTTCGAAACCCTTCGTAAATTAAAAACTGCACAGAAACTTGAATAGCTGGAAAAAGTCAACAAACCAATATCTTATATTCAATATAATAAGGAAACTTAAAATCACAATTATCAAAAGTGGTAGAAGAATAATGTAGATTCACTCAGAGATTTAAATATTAATCGACTGTCAGCTAACATTTTTTAAAATTTTCTCTCTAAAGCAGCTTCAAGAAAAATGTATGTTTACAGAATGAAATACAATGCTGTTATGAGAGTAACCCCCATATCAGCGCCCATGGTTTTTAACAAAGTGCGATTCAATGTTTTATTTGTAAACAAGCTGACATGTTTTTAGCGATCAACCTGGTTTTTATGAATCAGATTTATGTAGAATGTTCGATGTCCAGAAGACGTTGTCGGAGGGTATATAAAGGCAAGTAGAATAAGACACCGCGTGGGCAGCTCAGTTCTTTAAGAAGCGATTGGAAAGGAGATACATACAATCAAATTTGCGAGTTAATGATTTACAGTTTTTTTACCTTAAAAATTAATGTAAAGCTGATTCTTTTTCAGTGACGCTATTTGCCACACGAAACAATGTACATATTAAAATTATCTGCGATTCTAACGATAGCGTACTGGATATTCCGGCCTGGAAATCTGGAATTCCAGCGATTCGTTAGAACGGCTAGTAATAGAATGTTCTGGATGATAGTTTTCGAAAAACCCAAACGAAACCCTTATAAAAATGGAAAGGCTCTCAGTCCCTGGTTGTAGCTATAAGTCCTCATGGAGTGCTACTGGACAACCGTTCTATTTATTTGTTTACAGTGCCAGGTTAAAGTAAACTATTGTAACGTATTTCGTTTTTACACACAATTTATTTACAGTGACTATGTACAAATATTTACAATAATTAACAAAAGTGATTTGAGAACTTCAATTTTAAAATAAACAATAACAGCGATATATACAAGCAGCAAAACAAACAACAAGAAGCAATGACAATTATTAAATAACTACTATCGAACAATTAAACAATTAATTACCTAACCTAAACAATCCTCGGTACAGAAATCAAGAGTTCAAACTTCTCTAGAAAACACTCGTACACACAACGGTTAATCGCGCACGAAAACGCCCCGGTACACTCAAAAACGCGATAACTAAATTCACGTTCGTACCGACACCAGACACTACAATCGCATGGAAACACTTCGCATATAACGCCCGCGCAACGGCACAACTCTATCGTATTATCATCTTGAACCAAACTTCAAAACTACAAGACTGTAAGACCAGACTTCCGACTGTCCTGTCGGCTTCTTGCTTTCCAATTTATAGTCGTCTTCGAACATTGTTCTATTTCCCGAAGTTCCAGCATTGGAAAATTTTTCTATTTCTCGAACTTTTCGGTAGCCATAAACAGGCGACAAGTTCGCTCCGTAATAAATCAACGGCGGCTCGCCGTCAAACAAATAACGTGAATCATAACCAGGGGCGCCGCTTGCGGGGCAAAAGTTCGTATCACTATTATATCCTGTTGGGCGATGGCGGGGTTCCACAAGTCAAGCGGATATCATCAATGCTGTCAGCAGCGCTCTCCCAAATTTCCTTTCCGCATTGCACACGTCTTCAGCACTTACAGGGTGACAGTGGAAAATTTGTTGAACACTTTCGTCCTTTTTGGAGTACATAGTTTGAACGACTTCCTATTTTATTTCCCAGAGATCGGAGAGGTTTTGATGCCGGAGACCTCATCGGGAAAACACCACGGTCTTCGTCATGTCACCAATTTCTTCCTGAATTACAGGCACTTTCCACAGCTTGGCTGGATGAAGCATCACGACTTCACGACTTGTCTTGTTCTTGCGATTAGCATGATTAGCGGATCACTAACGTCGCCGACTGCGACAACATATTTCCTGATAGTTGTATCTCAAAAACAGTTTTTACTATGAAAACGTCAGCATCCTCCGTGTTACCTGCAGTTGCCCCTCGCTCAGTAGAAACGCATTTGAATTTAACGCGCTTTCGTTTCTTAATAAATAATTAATGAAGTTCTTTTATTAAATTTATATGAGAAAAAGCTTACATTTTCAATAATTAATCTTTAGAACATTATCTTGTTTTTCGTCTTGTTTTTTTCTTTCTTATTGCAGCAAGCAAACTATTCATAATCACTAAAGTCGGAAAAGGACCACTTCACGAGACGGTCTCTCAACTACTGCTGAAAAGTTGCCCCAACCAAACTAAACCAACTAAACCCAACGCCGACATTATAACCCGTGGTATCTAAATAGCGTACCTAACTGATAGAAAATTCTGCTTTACATAAAAAATGTTTTCAAGGTTTTATTTATTTAAAATTTCACTGTCGCATAAATATTGGTATATACCTAGTCAACGTCTTTCTTCAAATGTGTGTTGCTTTCTCAAGTGATGCTTCCACAGTTCCCATTCTCTTTGATAGGCAAGTGGGTAACTGTCGCTTAAAAATTTGGTTTCGTTTTGCAATAGATTTTAATATCAATAGATTATTGCTATGCTGGTTTTATTCAATTTTTGTCAGTTTTGCAAAAGTAACCAGACATCCGGTAGTTTTTGTCGGCTTTCCTGGTCGACGAATTCCTAGACTACTTTCAGTTTTACCAGTTTATTGATTTATCCAATATTAAAGGAAACGCATTTTTCGTCGCATCATAAAGCATACAATCTCGAACGCTCGTCAACCATTTAATTAAAATAATTGTACTAAACTAGTTCTGGTATACCAGCTCTAGCAGGTGAATAGAAAGTCACAGAATACGAACACAAGTTCGTCTAAGTTGAGTATTCCGCAACCACCGTGCTTCTATAACAGTTTTATTAACGCATGAGAATATTCGAAGAAATTTAATAGTGTTATTTTTAATTATTACACTGTTGGAAATTAGCACAACGGATTTGATTGCGGCATTTCACAGTAGATTGTTAAAAAAATTCCTTTTCGATTGCTCTACGGAGTCTTATTGTGCGTTCTTGCAATGCAGAGGATTTAATTTCCATTTTACTTTAGCTTGACATTTTTCAGGTCAAAGACTTTGATATAAAAAGTTCTTAGAAGAGAAGACAAAGCGCAAACATTTCAGCTTTATGAAGTGTTAATGAGTGATATTCGACAGCTTGAACAACTACTCCTTTGATAAGTATTGAATTTCAGAGCTAAATGCAGATTTTAGGTCCTATGATACTTCACAAAATGTTACCCTAGCCAAGCTGGTACCGAATCATTTATAACGTCATGCATCATGTCTTAATTACAAAATTACAAAAACAGGCGCCATTCTTGAATAGGTTTTTTTTCTAAAATTATTGCTGCTCAAAATCTCTTTTATAATGGATGGATATTTGGCAAGAACAATGGCTATACCAAACTCCTGATGCCAAAATTCCACCAAACGGTTCCGACCGCCCTCAAAATACAAGAGCCTCTCCAAAACAGTACTCAAAATTTTACATTAAATTGTCGTATTGTGTCTGGCACGAGTTGGGAATATATCCATAATGTAAAGTAATTATTCTGAAAAATGAATTTCTAATTTCTTAAAATGTCCTGTTGACACTATTTTATTTTATGTGACTGTTGTTGTGCATTAAATACATCTGTTTTAAAATATTAGAAAGCGCTATACACTTATTTTATTACTTCTTAGTATTACTAGGAATCACAATTAAGTATAGATTGAACAACTCACTGTGAATAGAAATAAGTAAACAAACTTTCTTAGGTATCTATACCGACTTAGAAATAATGTCGTTGCTCTAAAACGTTTTTAATTAAATCTCAACACTGTCAGCTTATTTATTATAAATGCAGCATGTATAATTACCATCCCTATGTATATTTGGGGCATTTCCTAAGTTAAAAATTGTACTATGAAGGTACATTATTATTTCTATGTTAACTGTATATATTATTTTAATATATTTCAGTTTAATTGCAACAGTTGGCAGGTTCCTGTTTGACCATTCTGTAACACATAACTTTCTAGAGGCTCTTTAAAGTGTACCCAATTTTTGCCAGTTGTATTCAACAATTCGAGGAAACTCGGATTATTTAACATTGTAACCGCCGCGTGCCGCATAGGCTACTAATTTTCTGATATACAATTAAAAACTTACAAAGATATAAACAGGAGGTGTAAGTCGAAGAAGCAAACTAATAAGTTAAATTAATAGCAGTAGAATATACCAGAAGTTTCCGTAAGTGAAGTCCGTAAATGCACGAAATTTAAGAAAAAGGGTGGTGTGGAAGATGCTCTAAAATTTGGAGAGAGGTGGTAATTAACCCCATTTCGAAAAAAGCAGGAAATAAGGGAGACGTTATCTTACCCAGTTCAGTATAAGAAGACCTATGATGCGTTATAAGAAAAGAAAATGCAATTCGAAATTTAAGGAAATTAAATATTATCGGTAGAGCTTTGTGATAAATCATATCTTGTAACCGAGTATCCTTACACTAAATATATCGTATACCTACGTATCGATAGGAATCCGAAGCGGAAGGACTTGCATTTTTTATCGACTTGAAAACAACTTTGGCACATTCAAGAGAGAGGAACTATGGAAAACAATGGGAAAATTATAAATAGATAAGATCCAACAAAGAGAATAGAGAAACTGTCGCTAAGTGTTGCAAAAACAAAATTAACTATATTTGTGAAGTGAATGAAGAAAAGATAATAAAATAAATAAAAGATAAGTATTGAATTTAGGAGGACTAGGAATAACATTTGTTAAAATAATTCAAATATTTGAGATTTTATTGTCAAAGAAATAATGGAGAAGAAGCACATAATTATTTGCGAAACGATTATTGATTGTGCCTGCCTAGTTTGAGATGACGAGTTTAAGGAAAACTGTAGACGGTGACACAAATTGGAGATAGAAACTATGTTCCGCATATTTATTAAAAGTATTGTTCCGTATGGGGCAGAAATTTGGGTATGGGAAGAACAAGAGTGCGCATATATAAAATATGAAAATATGAGATGGTTGTCAAGGTTAGAAGCAAAAACAACAAGGTTTGTACATAATATTAACGAAAACGGAAAGAAAGGAAAGGGAAATATTTGAAGAAAAGGTGAGAGAAAAAATTAAAAATCAATTGGTGGGTTCATACTGGAAGGAAACTAAGAAGAATGTTCAAAATGGGGAGATGAGGGACGAAAGAAGTACGAAAGAAATTAATGTGTCCCAGAAGTACTTGAACATAGAAGAACAATGAGCATATTATGCACTGCAAGAGTTGGAAGAAAGAAATAAGAACAAAGAAAAAAATTACAATAAAATATGAAAAATAATTAGGTAACAAAGAAAGGGAAACATTAAAACACCTGAGTGTAAATATTTAGGAGGGAAAAGGCGGAAGGCGATTAATGAAGATGGTGGATGACCAGAATTGTTGAGGGTGGTCGTAAAGAAAATAAATAAAAAATAAGGGTATTTAATATAGTTGTTAAATTTAACTTGAAGATGTTTTTATTTTTTTCTTAATTAGTACATATACGTTTGTATTTGAAGTATGTACATAGTTTTCTGGAAACTGTATTAAAAAAGTTAATTTAATAATAATAAGTCTAAGTGGCACATGTCGCTTGACTGAAAATCTTTATTTTCCTAGAGAAAATTTTTTAAATTAGTAAACACTGAAATAGAAATAAGTAACTAGGTGTTTATTGGACCTCTCGGTTACATTTATTTACTCACCAATAGCCCAAAATTTAAACAGTGGCGATTTCAGCAGGAAGCGCGCCTTCGGAGAATTAAATAGAAACACGTGCTGCCCCGTTTACGTCATTAGCTTAGAAGCGCTTGTGATTGGTCATGTGAATTGATGTTTTGATACCCAGAAAGCTAACGTTACGTGGAGTTTGAGGGTTTAAGCCGGTAATGTAGGGAGCATTAATGTTAGGAATAATCAGAATTAACATTTGGAAATTTATGATTTTTATTTGTGTTGGGTGTATAAATAATTCTCTGCCGTTTATTTATGTGTTTTTATTCCTATTTATTGTGTCAATTAGTATATTTGTGTACGGAAAATAGAGCAAGGTTTCGTAAAAGCTGATTCAGACAATTTACCGGTAGTTAGTAGTGAAATGATTGACAATTATTATTGTTTATCCAATTTGGACTATTTCAGCGCTGAAATGAAAAATATTAAAACAAAACGGTGAGTGCTTCATTTATTTGGGAACTAGACAAACTGAAAAACAACACTGGGCACTATCAGTCAAACGACTAGACTGCCATGATTGTTTATTAATTCAGTTTACGTTTGACAAACAACAATTGTACTCTCCGGCTAATATCGACAATTCTCGGCATTGCCCCGGACACGTCATCATTTATTTAGAAGGCTTAAAGGCCCAGCGTTTTAACTTTGATGCTGGTGTAGATGCCTAAAACGTTCGCTGTGAGAAAAAAAAATACGGGTCAAATATTTTACGACAACTTCCGGAAAATATGTATTTTAGATCTAATTTATTTCAGAAGATTGTATTCAGCGTCACATTTTGAATATTCCTGGTATCTGCTTTTATTTTTAATTCCATAACAACAAATCCTCTGGTGATAATTTTAAGCAGAAGATTATACAATATTGTACTTTTATATATTTTTAAAACGCTGTTTTTTTCTAAAATGTTCCATTCTCGTTTTTAGTGAAAATTGTATTAGCAAGTAACAATTATTTGAACAACTACAAACATATGTGAAAATTGCTATTATTAAATCTTACCTGTATACCATAATTCCGGATATCCTTTTTAAAGAAGTAATCCGTTACACTAATAATTTGTCCTGAATCATAAAACTAGCTAAATAAATTTTAACTAAGTAGGTAACGAAGTACGCTATTATTTATGTCCCAACAAATTATTTCTGACATAACACATGTTGCACATCGTAGCGCTATATTTAGTCATTCATAAATCCCACAAGGGCCATTCAACTGTTCAAGAATTAATAAATCGAAGACATTTTCAATGTACTTACTTGGCATAAGCCTTCTCCAGAAGACCGGGCCAGAAATGGTCAGTATGTTGGCACTGTAGGAATGCAAGGCGGCCGTGTACGGTCGGAAGTCGGTCATCTACCAACACTTCCGTCCACTCACCGCACCACCATAAACGGAAACGAAACACGCCTGCGTATTGATCGTCGTTGAAGGATTGGTCTGCAGGAACTACCCTGTAGAAAAGTCCTTTGTTGAGGTAGAGAACGCCCAAGCAGGATACCAGCCATTTGTCTCCTGCAAGTGGAGTATTAAGTCATTTTTCGTGTACCTATTTTTTAATACTACAACTTTAATAGTTTCCTAAAAAACTACGTGGCTCTGATATTTAGGCCCTGAACATACAGTTCCCCAGAATTTTCAGACGAATACGAAATTAACTTTCAGAAAGGCAATTTTACTAATGTTATAAATTCAAGCCTTCATGTGCTACCTGTTTGATGCTTTAAAAGCATACGTTATACGTAAGTAATTGTGTACCTAAATTAAGTAGTTTACAGATAATAATATACGTGCCTAGTTTAAGACAATTACTTATACAAAATACACATATATATTGTTTATAAAATTATCGCATCGAACCCTGTACATCTGAGTGCATTTTCCATTGTTTGATAGGTATGTGCTGATTTTCATTACATGCTGGAAGAACGTAAAAATTTAAAAAAATGTTATAGTAAATAATTTGAAAATACAAAGTGCAAACTTGTTAATAACAGTTTTGTTGTTTATTTAGACCAGCCTCTCAGACCGTTCACGAGACAAGTGAAAATCATTTCATAACGTCTCAGATCATCGCCCTGACTCGGGGCATTATTAAATGTACGTATACACAACACGTCCTTATGTAAAAACAAAATACCCATGCGTTTACTTTCACGAGTGATGAATTATGATGACCATATTATTTGAAACGTTTCTCAAAGATTGTTTCAGCATCTTATAAAATCGATTACATCGTGTCAATTGTCTTAAAATAACAGGCAATTTAAAAACGATTCCGCTAACATTACCTAATTATAGGTTGTAAGGAAGAAAAGAGTATAAGTTTGGGTACATTGAGGCAATTATTTTGACAGGTTGTAGAACTCGTACAAATAAGTAATTCTTCCACACTATCCACTTCTCCATTGCGATAAACTAAGTTTTTCAAATAACTCCAAACAAAGAAATCACAGGGATTTACGTCCGGGGAGCTTGCTGGACAAGCAGGTCCATTGCGCCATATATCCACCAAACTCATTACTTAAATTTTCTCAAACTTCTTGTCTTACATGCAGCGGTTTTAATTGTGGATCATTGCTTTGAAATTCTCGTCATTAAATCGATGTTACAAGCTTGGGATACTGATTTCTGACGAAATTTTCAGTTGAAAAGTACCTACGAAGGTACTTAAAATCACCCCCTCCAAATAACGATCCCTTAAATGGAGTCACTATGATTAATATTTTCAAGACGTTTTATCATAAAAAATAAAATTTGATATTTATATGGATGAATGTGAGAGTCAAAATATGGTGCGGCCATGTTCAAAACAATCATCATGGATGTCCTATTAGGGAGCGCAAGATGGGGGATTGCAACTCTCAGTGTGTTCATACATATTTTTGCCTTAAAATTTTCGTTAGGAATCGCGACCCAAGCTTGTAACATCGATTCAGTGACATCGTATATGAGATAAACATATACATATTCATATGTAGGTAATATTTTATTTAGCATTCTGGAATGCAATAAAAGTAGTTTGGTTATTTTGGTTTGGTTTGGTATTTTGGTTATTCTGTAAATAAAGTTCATTTTACGTTTTGCTTTCAAATTTTAGCTATATTGTTTGCTCAATAACGATTTATATTGTTCTTAGTAATTGTTTTATCTATCTTCTATCTATATACAGGGTGTCCCGGTGAAAGAGGGAAATCTCTCAGGTGCGTATAGATTTATTTTTAATTGCATTTCGATCATTTTCTTGGTGACGTACGTAGTGCCTGAATGTTGATAAGATAATGCGGCCAGTTTTTTGATAGTGCATCAGGGGAGCAAGGGGTGAACTACCCCTTACCTTCTTAACTTCATATTTTTATAGGGGGGGGGGGTTATTTTTAATTTTTAACTGCATTTCTTGTTTCCCCGGACATGTTGCTAATGGCACGCGGAGTAGAGTAGACGTTGTGTGAGTGCTCCCGACATCTCATATATTTAAATGGTTCTTTAGTGGTTAATTGAGTGGTGGTTATAATACGTATTAGCATAATATTCAGCTTGGATTGCTATCTTCATATAATTCTTTATAATCAAGTGGAATTTATTAGTTTTCCTGTGAGGTTGGAAATTTATAGTTCTACCAGTTTTCAAAAATGGCCAAGGCTCTGCGTTCAACCGGTAAATGCGACGAATTAACTACGGAAGAGTTGATCAATAGAACTTGCCAGCAGCAGACTTTGTGTATAAGTAAAAAAATAGATGAGCGTTTTAACAAGATTGATGAGACATTAGATAGTTATATTCAGCAAGCTATCAGGAATGCCGAACACATTAATAACTTGCAAAGTAGTTATGACCGCTTGGAACAGTATAGTCGCCAAAATAATGTGCGAATTTTTGGGGTAAGTGAAGTTAAGGGTGAAACTCCTGCGGGAACGGAAGAACGCGTGTTAGAATTGCTGGCGAGCAATATGGAATTAAAACTGCAGCCTGAAGATATCGAAAAGTGTCACAGGTTGGGAACGGTTAAGGAGGGGCAGGTTAGACCTATTATTGTTCGATTTCTATCATTTAAAGTGAAGGAAAGGGTGCTGCAGGGAAGAAAATTGTTGAAGGGTAGTGGGTTCTTTGTAAATGAGGATCTAACTTCTACAAGATATAAACTGTTAAAGGAGGCTCGTAATAAGCATGGTGCTAATAACGCGTGGTCATGGGAATGGAAAAATTTTTTGTGTAATTGGCAAGCAAAAGAAAATTATTCACAGTGCAGAAGATTTATAATTTTCATCGAAGTGGTAGTGCTAGAAATTCTTTAAACTGCTTTGATGTTTCAAGGTATTTCTTATTTTTATAATATTGTTCTTTATTGTTTTTTTTTCTTTATAATTTGATTTGAATATGTTTGTGCTTTTATTGTATGCGGCATAAATCGCTACATTTAAAATATGTACGAGTACCTATTCATGGACTATACTGCCTATGATTATACTGATATATTGTTTGAGTTCTTGCAGTTTTGAGATGTATTTTTTTATCTTTTTTCTCATTTTATTGTTGTCAGGATGCAGGCGCATTACTCATTATTTTGATTGCTTAAGTGTTGCAATTATTATAATTTTCTTGTTTCGAATTTCTTCTCTTCTTGTGTTTCTGTATTTTTTCCACTCCGTACTATACTGCTAATTTTTTGTCACTTCTCAAATTTACGTGCTTGTTGTGCTTGATTGTCTGGAGATTTGCAGGTTTCTTTTTAATCTTTTGCTGGGCACTTTTTTGTGGTTCCACAGTTGCAGGCACTCCTCCGAGACAATGTTCTTTTATTTAATTTCTAATATCTAATGGCATTAAAAGTGTGTCACATTAACATTCGATCGATAACAGCTGGTTTTATTTATTTTAAAGATTTTGTACTGCGGGCGGATTATGACATAATTCTGGTCACTGAAACATGGTTGAATCCTGAGACGGATGATGATTTTGTCGGTATTCCGGGTTACGGAATTTTGAGGAGAGATCGGGAGGGTAGAGGAGGAGGTGTGTGTGTATTCAGGGTTTCAACGATTTAAATCATTTGATTTAAATCACTATTTAAATCGCGATTTTAATCACCTGATTTTTTTTATTTTAATCACTGATTTAAATCAAAATTTGTGAAAACGTTTATTTTATACTTTTATAGCAAAAAATAAAAAAATTAAATTAAAAAGCAACACATTTTACTTAAAAAACATTTCTTTTTAAATGAATAACAATCTTAAAACGTTAAAACATTAAAAAAAATACACAGCATGATATAAACGTAATGCCAATAGATTAACAAACTAAAAAAATCACAATTTTGTAACTACTCATTGAAATACTTATACAAGAATACTAATTTCGCTGCCTTATCCGTCCCCAGCCTATTTCTTAATTTACTAGGTGGTGCTTTATTTATAATGAATAACTTATATTTGATTTAAATCAAAAAAAACCTGATTTAAATCAAATAAATCGATTTTTTTTATTTTTTTATTTTAATCGTGATTTTTTAAACCCTGGTATATATATTAGGTCTTCAATTGGTAAGTCGCTGGTGGAGGTGATTCAGGGTCGGTGCCTGGAACATCTTTGGATACGTGTATCACTTGGGAAAATAAAGTATGGAATTGGTGTCGTGTACAGGTCGCCTAGCGCAAATTATAATGATTTTATTGATGTGTTTGAGAATACCACTGCTATGATGATTTTGTCTTGTGATCAGTTACTATGTGCTGGTGACTTGAATATCGACCTCCTAGACGTACATAACTCTAATACAATAAAGTTTAGCTCACTCTTGGATTCATATGGATTGGTCCAATTAATCAGAGAACCAACAAGGTATTCTGTAAGTAGGATGTCGCTGATTGATGTTGTGATTTGTTCTGAAGAGACTGACATAATTAATAGCGGAGTACAGCATTACCATCAGTTATTGACAGATCATGAAGTGATATTCTGCGAGATCGCGGTACCTAGACTTGAGAAGGAGCTGAAGTATTGTAGTTTTAGAGATTTTACAAATTTTAATTTTAATGATTTTGGTGCTGACCTTGAGTTGCTTCCATTTAGTGAGATTTTATACATTTCAGATATTAATGACAAACTATTTTTCTTGAATTCATTGATTTTGGATATTTTTGAGAGACACGCACCTATGGTGACTAGGAGAGTAACAAAGCCCAGGGCTCCTTGGTTGACGGACAATGTCTTCTTTTTGATGAAATTACGGGATGGGGCCCTGGGGAGGTACAGGAGGTCTCGCAGACCGGAGCATTTTGAATATTACAAACAGTTGAAGAACTATACGCTGACTGCTATTCGAAATGAAAAAAAGCTTATTTGGATTATAAATTGAAATTATAATAATAAATAATAATAATAATAAATGACTTTATTGCCAGCTATAATGGTAATCACAAATACAAATACAGTAAGTATAATGTTCAGCTGACAACGGCGAAGTTCAGCACGAGCCCCCCAGAGAGTGCTCAGCTGCTTTTCAACTTAACCGTTTATAACATAAGTTTTAAGTTTATAACATACCTACATACAAAATGCAAGATAAAACAAAAGAATCCAAAAAAGAAAAGAAGACAAAAGAATCGAAAAAAGGAAAACAAAGGAACCAAAAAAAAAAAGACAAAACAAAACAGAACAAAACAAAGAGAGAAGGACAAGAGAGACGAGAAGGGCTAGAAGTCGGACAGCACACATTGTTACGCCGCACACTATGAGATTCACAGAGTCAGGTGGTTCCTCTGCTTGTCCAATAGGTCAATAAAAATGCGAGACTTAAAGCGAGGGGCACATGTTACATTCCTGAGCTCTCGAGGAAGTGAGTTGTACAGCCTGCAAATGCAGTAGGAAAACGATCTCTCAAAAGCAGTCGTTTTATGAATCGGTGGGACCATAAGGCTTCTCCTTCTAACATTGATATTATGGACATCAGATATAAATTTAATTTTGGTATATAGATAACGAGGCAGTCTCTGCACAACAACCTTATGAAACGCACATATCGTGTGATGGAGGCGCCTACCCGTCATGGTCAACCAATTTAATGAGTTTAACTTCTGCGAAACGTGCTGATACTTTCGCAATCCAAAAATAACGCGCACACATGCATTTTGCACTCTCTGTACTCGTAACTGATCCACGCATCTCAAGCAAGGCCCGTATACAGCATCACAATAATTAAACACTGACAGAACAATTGAATCACAGAGAGTCTTTTTGGCGTTGGTATTTAATAACTCTTTATTCATATAAACTATTCTTAAATTGCAATATGCGGACTTAATACATTTTGATATATGCTGGCTGAACCTCAACCTCTCATCCATACACAGTCCAAGATTACGCACACAATCAGAAGGCAATATCTCCATATTATCCACATCCACAGCAAACACATTCTTTACAGAGGTCCGAGCCTCGTCCCGTCCAAACAAAATCAATGAAGACTTGCTTGCATTTATAATAAGATTGTGCTTCAATGCGAGTGAAAGTAAGGATTTTATGTCCGAGTTAATTATATTAACTGAATCATTGACATCTTCTTTATAAAGGGAATAATAGAGCTGGGTATCATCAGCGTAAAAGTGAGCAGTACAATTATTTATAGCAGTGGAAAGATTGGCTGTATATAACGTGTACAAGAGAGGACCCAGCATAGAACCCTGGGGGACACCAGAAGGCATACAACGAGGAGCAGACAGCACATTATCAATTCTGACTCTCTGTGATCTCCCAGACAAGTAATCACCCATCAACTGCAACGATAGTCCATCGAACCCGTAATGACTAAGAATACTTATTAGCAAGCTATGGTTGATTGTGTCAAACGCTCTACTAAAATCCAAAAGAACGAGAGCAGTAATTTTGTTTTGATCCGTCGCACACAATATATCATCTGTTATCCCCATTAAAGCAGTCGCGCAGCTGTAGCCAGGTCGGAAACCGGATTGAACCTCTGGCAAGATGTTACGATCTGAGACATATTCCCTTACCTGCATGCCCATCACCCCCTCGAGAACCTTGGACAGTATTGGCAAAATGCTTATTGGCCTGAGATCTTTGAATTCAGAAGGAGTAGAAGATTTAGGCAAAGGTACTATATGCGCCTCCTTCCAGCAAGTTGGAAAAACACCTTCATCCAGGCAAAAGTTAACAATATGCGTCAAGACAGGTAACAGAACGGGACAACATAATCTCAAGAACTTGATATTTAAACTGTCTGAACCAGTGGCATTAGATTTTATGGACAGTAGTGCTTTTGAAACTATATCCGCCCCAACCAATGTAAATCTGAAACTCCCCGCATTGCTATGCATATTGCTCGTGTAATGGTCCCGTAAAGCAGCGTCCGGCTCGGTACTCAAACTGACAATTGAATCAACAAAAAAATCATTTATTTTCCCAGCATCCAAGAGCGCTTCAGGAATTTCTGGGGTTATTTTACTGTAAATTTTTAACGATTTCAGTTCACGCCAAAATGCTTTTGAAGAATTTTTATTTTTATTTAAACGATATGCCAGGTAAGCCTTCTTTTCCAAACGAACTGTCTTAGTTGTTAAATTGCGTATTGACTTATAGTAGTTCCAGATCTCAACTCTTTTGGTTTTCTTAAATTTTAATAGAGCATTGTCTCTTAATGTTATCATTAGCTTCAAATTGTCAGTCATCCACGGAGCCGGAGGCCTGGAGAACTTGGCAGTTCTTAACGGTACGTGGGCATCGAATAATGTCTTCAAGTTGGTATTCAAGAAATCTAGCTTCTCATCCACCGTAGCCTGTCCATACATAACATGCCAGGGTAAGTTTTCCAGGTCATCTAAAAGTTTGTCCTGATTAAAGTATCGAAAATCTCTATACATACGCAACACTGGCCTGCACCCAGCACGAGGCACTGAAAGACTGCAAAAAACGAGGCAATGATCAGACACGTCATGCACATCCTTAACTCCAGAATTTTGTATTAATGACTCATTTGTAACTAAAATTAGATCCAATAAAGTGGATGTGCTTGAAGTAATTCGGGTCGGCTCCGATATAATCTGTATTAACCCGTATATATTTATCATTTGCAAGAATTCTGTAACCGAGGGATTGTTGTAACAAAGATCAAAATTAAAGTCCCCGAGAACAACAATATCATCACACAGAGGCAGCAAGTTAGAAATAGTATCCTCTATAAGTTCGAAAAATCGCCGAGCACTCCCACTAGGCTTCCTGTACACCACCCCCACAGCCAACCTCAAATTACAGAAAGTCAACTGAACCCACAATTGTTCCAAATCCTCACACATCGTTTTGTTTATTATACTAAATTTTAACCCTTTCCTTACATAAAAAGCAACCCCACCTCCCCGAGACCCCCTATCTAAACAATTCTGGAGAGAATTAAGAAAGTTTAACATTTATTCGAATAAACGTGCGAATGAAATTCCTCCTGAGCTTAGTGATGTCGATGCTATTAATGATTATTTTCTTGATTCAGTTAAAAGTTTTCCTAGTGGTGATATTGATGCTACGGTGGATTTTTATTCCAGTAATTACAAAACGCTTTTTCCCAATAAACTACATTTTACGTTGGTGGATGCGGATCTTGTCTCTAATATTATATATTCGTTAAAAAGTAAAGCAGTTGGCGCTGACAATATTTCGATTGGGATGCTCCTTTTGTGCCTTCCCCGTGCCTTGCCTTACATAGTACATATAATTAATTCTTGTTTAACGTGTGGCGTTATGCCCAAAATTTGGAAAATATCGCATGTTACTCCCTTGGCAAAAGTTAGTCAGCCCAAGGAGTTAAAGGATTTAAGACCTATTAGTATTTTACCAGTGCTGTCCAAGGTGCTGGAGAGGGTGGTGCATATTCAAATTCTTGGCCATGTAAATGAATATAATATAATTCCGTCATATCAATCAGGGTTCAGGAAAAACTTTAGCTGTTCTACAGCGTTAACTTATGTCGTTGATGAAATTTTGACATCCATGGACGAAAACAAATTAACTGCTCTAGTTCTCTTGGATTACAGTAAGGCGTTTGACTGTTTAAATCACAAGATCTTATTATCAATTTTCTCTTACCATTGGTTTCGGACGAGATGTTATAGATTTCTTTAGGAGTTACTTATCGGATAGGACGCAAATTGTTAAAATTAATCAACTATACTCCCTTGAAGGCACCTTGGATCGTGGGGTTCCGCAGGGCTCTATCCTCGGCCCTCTTCTCTTCTCAATTTATACGTCCAATCTGTACTCCTGGCTTGCGGTATTCTGAAGTTCATTGTTATGCAGATGATACACAAATTATAAATTCCTTTCTACCAAAAGATATTTTACAGGCCAATGACAATATTAACAAAGATCTATCATTATTAGTTAAAGCTTCTCTTGATCATAATCTAATAATTAATCCTTCCAAATCTCAACTGATGGTATTTGGTAGACCTTTGACATGTAAAAATTTTAGAGATATATTGCAAATTGAGATTGATGGTATTACATTACAGTATGTTGATGAAGCAAAGAGCCTTGGTGTTACAATCGATACTGAATTGAGATTCAAAACATATAAAAAATTGTGTGAAAAGGGCCATTTGTAATTTGAAACTCATTTATGCAAGTAAAGACGTGTTACAAAAACCAAGTATTCGCCTTTTATGTGATTCATTGGTTCTGTCTCATTTTGCATATTGTGATACAGTGTATGGCTTCTGCATCGATTGTGATACTTCTAGAAGGATACAAGTGGTACAAAATTCGTGTGCCAGGTTAATTTGTGGCGTGCGTAGAAGAGATCACATATCCCCCAAAATTAAGGAATTAGGCTGGTTAAATATGGAGGACAGGCGCCTTCTGCATGTTTGTATATTTTATCACTCAATTATTACCACTCGCTGTCCTCCATATCTTTATAATAAGATTCGGTATAGAACTGACGTGCACAATATTAATGTTCGAAGAAAATCATTGATTACCCCTCCTTTCCATGTTTCTGCCAGTTTTGAAAGATCGTTCTCGTTCAATATTGCGAAAGTCTATAATAAATTGCCTAGAGCAGGCCCGTGCAACCTGCGGCCCGCGGGCCGCATGCGGCCCTTCTGACATTTTCATGCGGCCCGCGGCACAGAACTGAATATTAAAAAAATAAAGCAAAGTAAATTCTAGTAAAAAATGTAACGTCTCTCAACAAGGAACACAAAATACACCGTACACCGTTTCATGTACAGCACATCCCGTGATTGTACATTTCATGAACTGAATGTCCGAATCCAGTTTCTGTCATGAAAAAGTTCTTTTTTCAAACACTCCGCTTCGCGAAATACGAAATGAACCTTTTCTCATGAACTGTAGAATCACGGTAGGTGGGTGGAACACACAGACATGGTGGTGTCTGTGGCAGTGTTGCCAGATTGAATTTTCAAGAAGTGCAGCCGCAGAATAAAAAGTCTCCCAAAAAACGCAATCCTACAAAGTCGCCCAAAAGTAGCCCAAAAACGGAGTACAAAAAGAAGAGAAGAATATTTTTCAAATTAAGTAATTTACAAACAATTTTAACGCATTTTTAAGGGAAGATATTCGTGGGCATGCGGTAGTTACCCCAGCAGACGCTCTCTTCCGCTCTCTGCAGCCCTTACCACCACTGAAGTGAAGTTAATTTCATATTTAATTCGTTTCAGTGATTACAACACAGATTTGGAACAATCTTGCTTCAACTCCATATTTTTATAGGTATCATTATTTTTTTGGGTGTGCGTCGCACATTTCTATTGCGAACGGGGATTAAAAATAAGGTTACGATGGGATAAAATTACGCATGTGGGAATTTAAAAATCATTTTGTAGTGTCCAGTTGCGGCTGACTAAAAGAGGATTTATTCGGCTACATTTCAGCATATAGAATCGGTCAATTTCGGAGTCATTTGTGCTGGCAAGTGAATGTGTATTGTGCTCGATATACCTAGGGATGGGAGAATGAAATTTCGAATTCGATAGTTTGATTTTCAATACATGAATATATCGATTACATACAGGTGAATGAAATAACCGCACAACTATAATGATACCAACGAACGCCTAAAAATCGCCCAAAGTTGTCTAACGTTATATGAAAAGTAGCCCAAAAAGTCGGATTGCTACTTTCTCAAAAAAGTAGTATTCGAAACGTCCACAAAGTAGCCCAAATTGCGACAAGTAGCCCAATCTGGCAACACTGATCTGTGGTGCGACATAATATGCACTACTCGTGGTGGGAGTACGCAGACGCAGTACGCATAGTGTTCATCCATTCACTCCTCTCATAAATCAGAATTTTTGTATAAGTTTTATTATAATACCTAGGTATAAGTTTTGAATATTAGGATATTTATTTATTACAATTTTTTCACAATAATTTGTGTTTTGATGGTAAATATTTTTTTACACATACAAATGTACAAGTTATAACGTTTTTGTTTAATGTTTCCCGTAATGTTTCTATCAAAAAAGTGTTTTTTTGTTAACTTTTTCTATTACTTATAAAATTACAAATCTCAATATTAATGTTTGTCTTCAATTATTCAAAATACTCTGGACCCACCACACATAGGGAACCCTTGATAGACAGTAGTGCGGCCCGCTAGGAGTTCATAAAACTTGCAAATGGCCCTTTTGCTTAGAAGGTTGCACAGGCCTGGCCTAGAGCATGCAGAATCCTGCCAGTCTCTGCATTTCGTAAGAGCATAAAACAACTTCTTCTCAATAAATGTTAAATTAAATCCTGGTAGTACATAATTATACCGTTTATTAATGACTGTGAAAGTGTGTTCTCTCACTAGCTTGATTGCAGTATAGTATTCGTCGTCTTTTCTCCCCTCTTTCCTCTTTGTTGTTTTTCTTTACTTTTCCTTAGTCTTTCTCATTTCCGATTTCTTCTTTTTCTCCCCTTCTTATGTACCCTCGCTACTTTACTCAACCTTGGCGTAAGTTTAAATTTAGATTTTTCGGGTTAAGTGGAAGAACAGCGTCGGCTGAACTTCACCCTTTGTGGCACTCAAATTTTAAGATTTAAAATTTTAAGTTTTTGTTACACCATATCGATTTGTTTTTTTTAAGTTTTAAGTTTTTTTTGTATACAACATGGATTTTTTTGTGTGTCACAATAAAGACCTCTTATTATTATTATTATTATTATTATTATTATTATTAAAAAGTTACTCTTAAGCGTTTTCGAGAAAATAAAACTCAACCAACAAGAGGTACAGTGTTTCTACGATTTTCGTTTTTGTTTTTTCTGGCATTATTTTCAAAGATATCAAAATACAAAAGCTCTTTCAATAAACTATTTCTTAGGAATTTTTTAAGTGTGATTTGACCCTACATTAGCTATTTCTTTTGAAATTCATTAAAAATTGTCCAGGTCCGTATTAAGAAAAAATATAAATTGACGATGTAGACAACAGACGAAACGTCGTACAAAAATAACCTTAACAGTTTGGGAAATGCAATGAAAATTTACATTAAAAAATTGCTTTCGGTTTTTCGAATCCCAGAAAAAATCGCAGAAACACGGTACCTCTTGCTCGTTGAGCTTTATTTTCTCGAAAACGCTTCATTTTATCGAAACCTAAGAAGAGTAACTTTTTATTAGCAAAATGTCCGGGGAAACAAAAAATGCGATTAAAAATTAAAAATATCCAGCCCCTTAAAAAATATGAAGTTAAGAAGGTAAGGGGTAGTTCACCCCTTGCTCCCCTGATGCGCTATCAAAAAAAGGATCACATTATTTTATCGACACTACGTACGTTACCAAGAAAATTATCGAAATACAATTAAAAATAAAAATTGTATGTAAAAAAAACTATTTTTATTTCTCCAATTTAAGGGAGAATATCTCGACAGGGGAAGGTCGTAGGAGAAAACTTTATCTGAACTTGGGGTGTTATTTTCGTGTAATCTATACGCACCCGACAGATTTCCCACCTTCACTGGGACAGCCTGTATATAGAAATCGATTTGTGTATGTATGTAAAGTCTGAATAATATTACTTGGCGTATGGGTTGATACATGCATGTGAACTAAATTGTTTCGACATTGACAGTACTGTGACACTAATACTAGTTTCCATGATAACCTTTTTGGGACTAACTAATTAGTGTGAAACAAGCAGAGACGTACAAATACATTGTTTTCCAACATTAAAAATGAGAATGAGTAAAATAAAGAGTTACAATGGAAAATCTTGATTATTTCATCTTACGTTAATAATTAGCAGCCATATCAACTATCAACTGGTTGCGTGCGAGAAAGACATCAAACTAACATAATGCGTAGATTATTTCAACCATACGTCAAGTAATATGATTCAGACTTTATGTATTTATGTATGTTCCCTATGGACCCCAAAACGGCTAGACCGATGTTGATAAAATTTTCAGGCAATCTTCAGATTAGCCCAGCAGGTGATCCTGATGTGAAGTTTGGTAGCGATCGGATCAACAGAATTTTTTTATTGGTTTTTCCCCGGGAAATGTATTTGAAAGACCATGTCTGCAATTCGACAAGGCAGCAACGCGCCGGGTACCAGCTAGTTATTATAATACAACTCCTTCATGAATTTAATTTTTAACGCTTTTCTTATTGCCATAGTCGCAAAACGGACATAAATTCAAAGTTATATTTTTTAGATATTATAATAAATTTTATTCACCCCCTATAAAACACCCTCTTTATAAAATAGAATTTAAGAATTTTTTCAATTATCTTTTTAAAATGAACAAGAATTCCCAGTTTCAAATTTTTTGTAAGTGTAGAATTTTGGCCACCTTTTAGGGTAATTGGTTCCACTGTGCGTTGGAGCTTGGAGCACACTCTTTTGATATTACTGCAAAAATTTTGCATAGTAAGAAAACTTTTCCTAGGACATCGGGACTGCAGCAATGTGGCTATTAAGCCCGCGATTAAGTGTCTTCCTTCATATCTCTCGTAGTTGGGTTAATACATCAAATTGGACAAAGCTTGTAATTAAGGTTTATAATAAGTAAGTTTCATTTGATTTTATTTTAGTGTCAATTTGCCTTCCAATTTTCTTCACGAAATGCATGCATCTTTATCATATAGGTAAGTGCGGTGAAGTACGTCATTAAAACATTCAAATGAATGTCGTAAAGTTTAGTATTATGTATTGACAGTATAGATAAATAATGTTTGCAAACTTATGTTCTTTTGAGTTGCGTTTGTACTACATGGTATTATAAGCATAGATTCTCACCATGCGTAAAGTCGTGACCACGACGTAAAGTCAATGTCACGTCACTTCGCGTTACGTTACGTCACTTTCAATGTCGCGTCAAAATATTCTCATAGGAAATACTTTACTTTTCGTGACGTTGACGTTGAACGATACTTAAAACGTATCGTCTAATGTTTTCGTGCCGGTCAGTGACGTGATTTGTTTTTTTGGGCAGAGTGGTCGGGGTACCCATGGAGCACAAAGTTTCCTCCGACGTTTACAATAAGCGATCATGTATCTTTCTTTAAAATTGACTTTGACCAATCTCCAAAGAAGTCTCAATAGCATCAGATGTTGTATCGTTGTCCTCTTCAGTCATGCGATGCACAGTATTACTCTTTTCTCAAAAAACTGCCCAACGAAAATCTTCACTCAACCGACCCCCCTGGGGTTCATTGCACAATCGAAGCTGCTTGATTACCAAAGAACTAGGTACTTTAGCTTTTCCGCACATTGCTGAGAGCTTATCTTTAATATTATGAAAATCGTTGCCCAAAAATCAATCAATTTTTATACAATACCGTATTGTTTAAAAAACTGTTAAAACCAAACCGTGCATTTTTTCGTTTTGTTGATATTAATAAAGCCAGGAAATGCCAAGGATTTGAAAATATATGTTAAATAATGACATATAATCAGAGAATACTATTTTCAGGCTGGCCACCGTTTGTAGTGATTAAATCGGAACTGCAATGCTTAGGAATCATTGTATAGGTATTTATTGTCCATTAAATATTCAGATGTTTTAGCTGGCATCCTGTTTGGCTACAAAATGTCGTTTCCTATGACCAAAAATGAAATACGTAAAATATGTGACCAGCCTAAACGATGGCGTTCGTATTTGCGGCGTGCATTGCAATATGTATAAATATTCTAGTAAATAATACAAAGCTTACCGCAACACACATGTATGAGTTTTAATTGAAATACATAATATAGGGCAATAAAATAATAAATTGTTTTTATTTTCTCCTCTTACCCATTTTTCCAGGCACAATATCAAATTGTGAAGGACCATCTTGCACAAATCCAGGTCTCGCACAAAGCTCCTGAAATAAAGAAATTTATAAAACATAATAATTGCACCATGTGTAAGTGCATAAAGTTTTAAGTTTCATTTGGTATTCCTGAATTCCTAGAGAACATGAGTATAAGATATTGTAGTCTCATAAAACACATTGAACACGTGTAATGCATTATAAATTTATAGGATATACGAAATAGGTACGCGTTACTACTGCCCACGACTGACTGCTGCAGTAGGTTTTGCAGTCCTTGTTTAATATTTCATATTGTATCAAGTAGGCAATGGATGCATTATGTATTTCAAAAGCGATACCTGAAACCCACACCAAACATATTTGCGGTAAATTACCTATGAGTCGTATCATCTTTTATAAAGTAATTCTTGGAAACAATGTACCTAAGCGAAATACCAAAAAATATGATTTCTTTCCCAATAAAGTTGTAAGCAGCAACAGATAAACTGGGTAGGTACCTCAAACCAGTTCACTTTAAAAAATATCAAGTAATTTTAGTTTTATTTTATTTGAAAATTTCTGTTCAAAATCATAGATGTCTAACAACAAAAATCTAACTAACGTAGATTAAGAAAATCTTTTCAGCGGCTGTTTTAATGTCTTTTTTTAAAGGAAATATATTCATTAATAAATATATGTTAAAATTTAAATAAGTAATTAATATTAATCACTTCCCAACATTTGAAAAGTGCAAATAACAGGTGACTTTTCCCGTCCCTATTTGGCGATCTTTTGTAATAAGCTCTATGGTACATTCCTTTATAAGCCCCGACAGATTAGTTGTTGTCACAGGTACTTTAATAACATGACATTATAAATTAGTAGGTAGTAAAATGGGTTAAACACGAAAGGCGTAAATCTTATGGATATCAGCTCAAGAACCCACTCGTGAAATTCGTACACGTCCATAGCAAATTTTACAATATCTACATATTGGTTACACCTCTGCTTCGAATTTATTACAACATGCAACCTGAAAAGTATAATAGCATGATGTGATGCTTATTAACTTCAGTTTCACTTTTATAGAAAAATGTAGGTGGTTTATAACGAACTTGTTCAACGCTTCGCTGATTGCAACACATAAAAAATGATTGTTAACTGCTAGAAGTAAACGTGACCATCTACCTACTTAAATAATGAACATTTGCACTGCAACCGAAAATTGCTATTTTTAAAATAATCTAATTCTTTTACTGTGCATTCGGAGTCAGTTTAGATATTCCAGAAATAATTTCATGCAAAAGAGTTAAATTATATGCCTAAGTTTTACTAAAACAAAGTTGTATTGAACACCATCTTGGAAAATGCCTGCCAAAATCAAGTTGGTGGCCCTTTTCTTGACTGCCCATAACCTACCCATTTGCGAACAGTAACTTAATCTTGGACTACCTTTATTTTTTATTCGTCTACGCCCCTGGTATGTCGAGAACGAATCCTTCTGGTTTCAGAATGTGTCTCTTTTCCAGAACCTTTCTAATATGTATCCCCCATTGCTAACATTATCTATGATCGAGTCTATGATCTATCCACGACATCTTCATCACACGTACGCAGACCACATTTCAAACGCTTCCAATTTTTTTCTTTCCCCTTGTCCTTTCCGAATTTCTACATTTCCCGTTTTCGAGTATAGTAGGTGTTTCTTTTCATTAGGTAGGTACTTAAACGCCGTTTGCTTTTGGTGCAAATTATATATTACCTACTGTTCCGTCTCTATATTACATTACTTAATTTCTGAGCTCTTCGAGCAGGCATTTCAATTTTACATTGTCAAAGGCTTTTTCTAAATCCACAAATCCTATAATAGACATATAGGCCGCTCTTTCTTTTTCTATTGTTTTCTGTATTATTGATAATCTTACGTTTTTCAATTTTTTTCTAAACCCAAAGTGGTCTGCCCCTATATTTCTTCCGTCCTTTCCTCCATCCTTCTATGCAAAATTCTGATTTTGAACACGTGGAAAGTTTGACTAATCGTTCTATCCATGCCTCTCCTTGGCAACGTTTATACATATGTATTGACAATTATAATGTCCCGTAGTGCATAATCAGTCTTTGTAGTTTCACTTTATGTTTTATACAAGTCTCACCTTATGCATTTTCTGCAATGTCAACTACGGGTACAACGTCTGACAACGCATATTTTCGTCGCCCTTCTCACGTACTGGCGTAACTGACAATTGGTAAATTTTTCAGGAGAACAAAAAACTTAATCCTTTTACACTTGTAGGACTGCATTAAACACAGTAACATAACCTACGGGTTGTCTTTTTTTATGTAGATTGGTGCTGCAGTTACGCTACTTTCGTGAGGTGGTGCAGACACTAGAGATATGCACATTTACAACTAACTCAATGTTCACAAAATTGTCAGTTACGTCAGTACGTGAGGAGGGCGACGTTTTGGTTGATGCAGTATGGTGCGGAATCTCACTTCGTTCTCCCAGTGAGAAATACTTTAAACCAACACTTTCAAGTGGATTAGAAGAGGAAGACCTGTAACGTGGCCAGCGAGATCCCCAGATCTTACCCCAAAGAATTTCTTTTTCCACATACACCAAAAATTTGGTGTACCGTACAATATTCTAAAACGAAGATGACTTAAGGCAGACACGTGCAATCTACGGCCTCTGACATTTTTATGCTGCCCGCGGCACAGAACTGTATATTTAAAAAAAATAAAGCGAAGTAATATCTATTAAAAAATGTATAACGTCTCCCTCAACAAAGAACAAATAAAATTCATGTACACAATATCTTGAACTTTCAAAAGAATCTTTATAGAAAATAGAAATGTGAATTCATTTTAAGAACTTAATCCAAAAATGCAATAATATAGAGGGTGTCTCATTTAAATTAAACAAAGTTAATCTCTGGTATCTACAGCAAATATGGGAGATTCTAATATGGTTAAAAATAATTTTAGGTAATTGCATCAAAAATGAGCCGAGGTTTATATCAAACATTTATTTGATAAAGTGCATAATGAACTAATAAACACACACACGACTACACACTATGTGGACACCTGTATACTTATTGATGGTGTATAGATCGCTTTTGGATTGAACCCGTGCTCGCACTGTATTTATTAGTCTAGTGCTCCAACCGCCGGACTATCACGCCTAACTTTTGAAATAGCAGCATCAGTTATCCTATATTATTTGTTTCATAAAGCAATTTCATTTTTCAGATTCATTCTAGCGGCCCCTTCAGCAGCTTTGTGTATAATTATAAGAGCCGTCTAACACGAGACTAATATTAATACTAAATTCAGTACAATTTCGGTGTGCACCAGAGTTTAGTTTGAAATTTAGAGTGACAACAGAATTGTGGCTGACAGGTACCTAAGTACTAAAATAAGTTCTATGCGATCAAAATCAAGAATTATAAAGACAAATATGCCGGAATATATTTGACATTTAACTTAATTAGGATCAATGCGCATGCCCACAGGTACTTATTTTAGTGTTTATCTGTCATGCACAATTCTGTTGTCCACTCTAAATTTCAAGCTAAGCTCTATGCACGCTGAAATTGTACTGAATTTAGTACTAAAATCAGTCTCGTGTCAGACGGCCCTAAGGTGTAGGTACTATAACTGTCTATAACTGCCTCTGTAAAACGTGCAGAAAATAAAGCATTACGTTTCCATTACTAAATTAATATCTATTTATTTTTTACAACCATCAGTATATAAAAAAGTTTCAACATCACAGAATTATCTGCATTTCATGCCTTCCCGCGCTAGATACCAAATATAAACAGTTCATGAACATTACATCTGTAAACGAAAGGAATTATATTCACAGCTTTATAAATTGCCTACTTGAAAATACATAATTAATAATTTTGCATTCCAGATTTGTTTTCTGTTCCTGTTTACACGCCTTTGTTTAATAAATCATGTAATTACTTTAATAATCAATTTCTTATATATAATACTCTTCTACGTGTTCTTATTATACCTACCAATTGCAGCTGACATCTATAGTCAAACCAGCAGCGGCTAAAACAATATTTATACAGGAATGTTGTACAATTATATAGGTAATCAGATGCATCAAGGTCTCCAAGATAAGTATTTAGGCGTTCTTGACAGATGATGTGTTACACAGAACTGTTTACGCAATGACGACTCGCACAGCACAGCTTTACAGCTATGGCTCTTGGGTTTGCATTGTAACCTATCGTTGAAGTCTCTAATCTACATGATGCATTTCTGGCATGCTCTGTATTTTTCCAATTAGTGTATTTTACGGGAACCGGAATATAGATGGCAAATTAATAATGGAATAATAATTAATAATGGAAACTAAAACATATTAAATTAAATTGCTTTACAATACTATTCAGCAGTATGTAATTTTTACAAGCACATAAACATAAAAAATAAGTACACGATAATTGAGTGTTCTGGAAAAGTCAAATGGTACTTTTATTTTTAAAATGAAATAAGAAATGTGTATACAAAATTTGCTGTAATTATTGAACGTTATACAAGATGTTTTTTTATGTGGTGTTAACATCTTTTTAATCTTAATAGATACAGGTTCGGTTGAATGGGAGAAAAGTTGCGTCTATTCAAGCATAAAGAAGTGCCGTTTGCAGAAGTTGATTACCTATCTCTTTTCGTTTTTGAGATAATCGAAAAAAATTAAAATTTTGACTTTTACAATATGTATGTGTTCATATTTTCCTTATATGGTATTCAATCTTCAATCTGCAAAAACTTTCTTAGGACGACTATTCATCCTCTTTCCATTTGTGGTAGCAGAAAGTACCTACCACTTTTCGTTTCTTCAGAATCATCATCAGGTTCATTTTTTCTTATGGCGCCATCTAAGATTTTTTCACCATGCATTAGCCCATTTTTTCTGAATAAAATGATATAACATATTTGTATGTTTAAATCGCATAAACAAATAAGATGTCAACCTTTTCGTCATTAGAGTAATCCATTGTAACTCAATAAAACACAATCATATTAAAAATGTTTCTTGACGTTTGAGTTGACAAAGTAGATAAACTTTTGTTTTCACGGCAATTGTGATTAGATTGAAAAACTATTTTTATCGTGTTTTATTTAAATTCTTGGCCTAAATTCGATTTAAACATACAAATACGTTATATCATTTTGTTCAGAAAAAAATGGGCTATTTCATGGTGGAAAAATCTAAGATGGCGCCATAAGAAAAAATGAACCTGATGATGATTCTGAAAAAACGAAATGTGGTAGGTACTTTCTGCTACCACAAATGGTAATATGATGAAAAGTCGTCCCAACAAAGTTTTTGCAGATTGAAGATTGAATGCCAAATAAGGAAAATATGAACACAAATGTAAAAATTCTTGCTTGATTGGTGCCAGTCTGTTTAAAGGTGAAAATTTTAATTTTTTTCGATTATCTCAAAAACGAACAGAGATAATCAACTTCTGCAAACGGCTCTTCTTTATGCTTGAATAGACGCAACTTTTCTCCCATTTAACTGAACCTGTATCTATTAAGATTAAAAAGATAGCCATGTTAACACCACATAAGAAAACATCCTGTATATATTTACTGAAATTAGTGCCCAATATTTGCTGTATGCACGACAACTTCTATATTTTAAATGCACTGAACAGTCTCTATTCGACCTCATTTTCGGATTGCTTTATCAATTTTAACAGGAGGTTGTATAAGAAATTCTTTGTCCAAATCACATGTTTTTTGAATTATTGAATATGTTTTTGTAATTTTTGATGTCGGTCGAGGAGCAATTTTTATAATGAAATATATTGGTATCAAATAATGTTATAGCAGTGACATTCTCCTGGACTTAAAGCAATATGTAGAAATAACTGTTGACATCACAAAAACCTAAAGATGTTATAGAGACTTGAGCAAAGCACATTAGAAAATTTCAAAACGCTGTATTTTTCTGGTTTCAAATAAGTATATAGAATCCTACTGTTTCTTATATTATTGCTGAATTTATTATAAGTTTTCTTCCATGTTACTTAACATTTGTCTCTCTCTCTCTCTCTCTCCCTCTCTCTCTCTAAAATCAATAATTTTTGAAATATTTGCATTTTGTTGAAAAAAGAGTCAAATCCGGAAATTCAGTTGAAAACGCAGCAAACATTTTTAATTAAGCTCATTCAATGTTATAAAGAGGGTAAATAAACAAAATAAACAAAATGATATTGTTATCAACACGCAAAACATTAGAAACTACTTAAAAAATAATATTTAGATATGCTAAAAGATGTGCTTCCCTATAGTACAGTTGAATTCACTGCTCAAATGAAGTTTCAATCCTTCTTGTATGACTTTCGTATAATCTCTTATGCAGCACTTACCAAGAAGAGTTATTGGGTGTAGCAAATACGCACTAAACTATAGGGATAACAATCTTAAAAGAGTATTCAGTTGTACCTACCTGCATACAACAGGATGCATTATTGAACACGCATTGAATACCTAGAAATTCATATAGGTATCTATGATTGGCGCAGTTCTGATGCTCTTCCCTATCATCAGATGGTAAAAAATTGACACAGGGACTTCAAATGTGCAGAATAATCTGCGAATATGAAAAAGGTGCTAGTCCGCCCACATTCGGCGTTTACAGGAGAAAACATGAACAGAGAAGATCGTCGAATGACTTCTATTGGCGGTAAGAGGCTTTCTGATATGTAGTGCGATTGTGGAACCATTAATATCTACAATGTTTTCATTATACGACGATGACATTATTATTGTAAGAAATAGGAATTGTGCATAACACTTAAATCTTAAATGAACGTTTCTAATATTTCAATTTGTATGGCACTAACATGCAAATACCCACTTCCACTACAGAATAAAATAAAACTATTCGTGTAAAATTCCGGCCCCTGAACCCATTATACGAGATATAATGCCTTCGTCATAAATCAGCACTAACTCGTGGATGCTGCAGCAATATATTTTCTTCTCCGAACAAGAAACTACCGCAATTCTATTTAACTCTAGCAACTATAATCTTATATTATACTTAATGCAAACAGTATAGCTCACTCTTACACAGTAAAAAATTGGTCCGTGTTAAATGAGTAGTGTTCGGTGTTAATAAATTAGTGTTAAATTTTAGTGTTGGCAAACACTGTACTTTAGCACTACAGGAAATTATGTTTACACTACAGTTTAAAGCTCTAGTAGTGTATAAGCAGTGTGCGCTATCTTTACAACACACTATTAGTGTTGTATGAGTATGCGAGCGGGTAAATAAGATATGATACGCATGCGCCATATTCAATCAGTTTTTGGATTCTAGTGCTAATAAACTCTACAACTGCACTAGTAGGTACAGTAAAAAGTGCCGCGAACGTTTTTTAGTGTTATTTAACACTAAAACGACACTGTAGAACGTTACGCATGCGTTAAACACACGTGTTTTCTGCTGAGGCCAGCCATTGCTGCATGTTTGTTCGGTCGTTGGTGTGGTTTGTGGTATAAATCGAAATACGAATAGGAAGGTGCCGGGTTGCA
Source organism: Xestobium rufovillosum (assembly GCA_963966045.1). Taxonomy (NCBI): domain Eukaryota; kingdom Metazoa; phylum Arthropoda; class Insecta; order Coleoptera; family Ptinidae; genus Xestobium; species Xestobium rufovillosum. The sequence goes on from OZ014493.1 coordinate 31,965,181, forward strand.
GTTTAAAGTGGAGATTGTGTATTTATATAAAAGTGTAAGCTTTTATTTTTTGTTATATATTTACTAGCCAATATGCTCTTACTTCCGGATAATAAAAATTGACGTTGTAAAATTTTGCAACAGCAAGTTTTGGAAAGTGTACTGCAGTGTACTGTACTGTACTTATATTTCCATACATCTACCTATATACATTATATAAATATATGTCCCATTTATTTTAAATAATGTACTTTGCACACTTTTTAAATAAAATGTATGCTTATTTCTCTATATAATATTGTTTTCATTGTAACAAGAAATATCCTATCCTACCTAACCACTACGAAGTAAACTGCAAACACTACTAGTGATAATTATAACACTGTATATTTCTGATAAGAACACTATTAGTGAATATTAACTCTGTTTATTAACACTGCTGTGCCTTAAGTTACTGTTAATATAGTGAAAATTGTCACTACTGTAGTGTAAAATGTGCACTGCATGTGGCACTCTTCCAGTGATTACTTGCACTACTATAGTGTACAATGTACACTACATGTAAACCTATTCTAGTGCTTATTCTAGTGTTAATATGTGACACTATTAGTGGGTCGCAAATAGACTTTAGGTAGTGTTGATTAGTGTTTATTTTTAACACTACATTTTTTACTGTGTACTTGTTTAATTTTAATGCATCATCCTTTTCGACTTATTACATTAATAATGGAAAATGTTGAGTTTTTATGATAATTAAATTTTATTAACTTACTTTCGGCCTTTTCCACGTGAACTGAAACGGTGGAGTTTGGTGATAGAAAACTGAAGCTTGAGCAGCTGAAAAATCTGGGTCTTCCCAAAGCTCTCCTCTTTTCAAACAGGATCTTCGAATCCTGTCGTAGTCACTCATACCTTGAAAAATAAACAATGTTAAAGACGTTCGCTGAAACTGTGAAACTATTGGAGACAAATTAGCAACAATCAGAATTCGTCAAAGCATAATTATGTCTTTAACATTTACCAGGTTGTATTATTATGAGATCTTTTATAGGAGTTATTCTACGCATTGTAACCTATGAATAGCATGCATAAATTTTACGGCTACTAACGGTTTCTCTTATAAACTACGCAATAAACTGACGCAGCAAATTGAAAATAAAGTTTCGAATAGTAAGTTTCATTAGACTCTACATACAAACAATTATTTTCGAATTCGTTCGTCCCGTAATCCTGCAAAATGACATAATAGTTTAGTTGCTAAATGGGACATTTGGATTTGTCGCTGTATTCCATACATAGTTAATCAACAATTTTAAAAATATGAATGTTAAATATTTACTGAATCAATTTTATCGGCTATTGTAACTAGGCACCAACTTATTATCTTCTAAAGTAATGCCAATTAATACGCTCAAGTTCTTAGATGATATGACGCATTTTTATCATCCCGCAAAAAAGAATAAGAAAATGGCTTTGTATGGATGAAATGTAAGCTTTTTTGACAGAAGGCTGTGGCATCAAAATTAATAAAAATAAAACCAAATAGACCAGGAGCCCATAGACCAAAAATTGTGCATAATAGGTTTACTCCAAAAATGCCTGAGATGTTGTGATTTTTGGGTCGTGGAGCACAGAAATGCCCATGCCAGTTTTTGTTTTTGGTACAGTGATGTGTGGCAGACCCGTAAATGTGTAAAAAAAAATTGCTTAAAAAAGTATTATAGGTTTAGGACTGGGGTTTGCGGGAAGCGCTAAATAATGAGAAGTAATCCAGCGGACGCGGTTCGCCTGTTGTGAATTCTGGGACACTGACCCGCTGCAGGGGTCAAACTGTGTAAATAAATCACCCCCAAAAAAATTATAGGTTTACGCATGGGGATTGGAGCGATCTCCTAATTTACCTCCAAACATCATGAATCTCGACTCCCATTCATTTTGGTTGGTACAAAGAGGCGCCACACTCGCGACATTTTGTAAATTCACCCAGGTAAAAAAAAATAATAAGTTTACTCTTCAAAACTTGGAGACAAGTTATTTCAATCACAAAAGTCGAGTATTCAATAGAGATGTGCAACTGATACTTTTTTCGGTATCAAGTAGATATCGATACTTCTTGTATGAGTATCTGATACTTTGTATTCGTTACTTGGTATCGATTGCCGGTAAACTACAGCGGCTGTACAGCACGGTAACTGATTACTGGTTTAAATACATAGTGATACTATTCGTAGTACATGCGGCTACTCCGTGTGATATTCGCAAGTGCGGTCACTACAAAAACAATTAATTTCCTTCAATTCTTAAATTTTTTATATTAAATTTATTAAATAACCAAGTTAAAAAATAAATAGGTAGGTAAGACTTGTCTCATTACTATAAATCATGTGGTTTGATTCCCTTCTGCATAACTACTTCCAGTTTATGAACCATAAACAAAATACCTAAGGAAATGCCTACAAAGCTTTTGGACACCTGCATAAGCTTTTATCTTTTATTACTGCTGCCTTCGAGCGGCACTCATTGCGATGCGATATGCGAATACAAGACCACAACCCAGACGCAAAATAAATATAGGTACCTCGATATCGAATAGGAATACTAATAACACTGCTACTGTACGGACATCGGTACCATAAAATATCCGATGCGGTATTCGTTACTCGATACCGATTCATTTCCCACTTCCCGTGGTTACGCAAGTTATTCGTTCGCGTTCGCTTCACATCGATACCCAGTAACGAATACTTTCGTTTGGCACTACCAGATACTTCGAATCCAAGAGAGTATCTGATACTAAGTAACGAATAGATACTTTTTGCACATCTCTAGTATTCAATGTTGCCAATAAAAAACATTGGTACAGGGGGGCGCTAGAGACGCAACATTTTGTAAAAAAAACTTACGTAAAAAAATCATAAGTTTATGAATGGTGTTCACGAATTTGATTATGATGAACCTACTGATTACAAAAATACATTCCCTCTCGTTGAACGGTAGTACAAGGGCCCGCTATAAAGGTTGAAAGAAAGCAATTATTAATTTTCACCCTTCATCATAAAGATTCCAGTCCGAAAACTGGTTGGACGCTTACCTCCATCCTTCCTATCCTGAGCTAACCTACGCTTTTCCCCAAAAGTTGAACATCCTACATCCCTAACTACTTGAGAGCAGTAGTCCAATCTGGGCCTACCCTTACCTCTTCATATTCCTATCTCTGACTAGTATGTTGCGAACTAAGCCTTCGTGCGTCAGAAGGTGTCCTACTATTATATCTCTCCTATTCCTTGCCGTCTTCCATAAATTTCGCTCTTTCTAATACCTCTCTGTTGCTAACCTTATCTACCCACGGTATCTTCATCATGCGTCTAAAGCGCCACATTCCAAAATGCTTCTAATTTTTTCCTATTTGCTTCTCCTATCGTCCAAGTTTCGCACCGGTACACTGCTGTGCTCCATACATACGTTTTTAAGAGCCTCTTCCGAGTTAATACATTTATTATTTTCGAGCATAATAGTTGTTTCTTTTTATTAAATGCTACTCGGCCCTTCGCTATTCTTTGTCTTATATCTCTAGAGCTCCTGCCATCGCGAGTTATTTGACTTCCTAAATAGCAGAAATCTGAGACTTCCTCTATCTTCACGTTTCTTATTTGTATGTTAGTTTTAGCCCTAATTTCACGCCCCCTACAGAACAAAATTTCGGTTTCTTTTTATTGATCTTCATACCATAGCCCTCCGTCAAAACCGCTTCCATTCGTTCAGAATCCTTCCTAATTCTCCTTTGTTGGATGCTAATACTGCTATAACATCCGCGAATCTGAGCATATTAATAGTTTGGCCCTGTATATTAATTCCAGCAGCTATTCTGTCTTTAACAATATCCATCGCATCTTCGATATATAAATTGAAAACTAGAGGCGATAACGCACGTCCCTGCCTCACTCCCTTTCAGATATCTACTTCTCTATGTTCCTGCTCAAATTCTGTAACTGCCGTTTGCTGTAGATTATGAATTATTCTTCTATCCCTATACTTAATCCCTACCGTTTTGAGCACTTCGAATATCTTCTTCCATTTCACATTGTCGAAGACTTTTTCCAAATCTGCAAATCCTTTATAGGGTCTCTTTCCCTTTTCTATTGCTTTTTCTATTAGTAGTCGTAAAGCTAGAATGGTCTCGCGCGTTCCCCTATTTCTTCTAAATCCGAACTGATCTTCTCCTAATATTTCTTCCGTCCTTTTCTCCATCCTTCTTTGCACAATTCTAGTTAAAATTTTTGACACGTGGGAAGTCAAACTGATCGTTCTAAAATTTCCACACGTATCCGCGCCTTTCCTTTTTGGCAAAGCTACTATGATGTTCCGTTTGTATTCTTCTGGAATATCGCCTGTCTGGTATGTGCAGCTAAACGTTTCATAGAACCATTTAAATTTTTTTTTCAATTTCTTGCATTTTCTATTTACTGCAGTAATCTACACGCAGTAGGAACGAAGCTTCGGTACGCAATCAATTATTGTGAATGGCAAGACTTTTGTACCACTTTTCAACGATGGTGAATGTATTTTCGCACTCAGTATGTTTATATTTAACAAGTTACTGGCCGCCATTCATAAACTTATGATTTTTTTTTTCTGGGTGAATTTACAAAATGTCGCGAGTGTGGCGCCTCTTTGTACCAACCAAAATGAATGGGAGTCGAGATTCATGATGTTTGGAGGTAAATTAGGAGATCTCTCCAATCCCCATGCGTAAACCTATAATTTTTTGGGGGTGATTTATTTACACAGTTTGACCCCTGTAGCGGGTCAGTGTCCCAGAATTCACAACAGGCGAACCGCGTCCGCTGGATTACTTCTCATTATTTAGCGCTTCCCGCAAACCCCAGTCCTAAACCTATAATACTTTTTTAAGCAATTTTTTTTACACATTTACGGGTCTGCCACACATCACTGTACCAAAAACAAAAACTGGCATGGGCATTTCTGTGCTCCACGACCCAAAAATCACAACACCTCAGGCATTTTTGGAGTAAACCTATTATGCACAATTTTTGGTCTATGGGCTCCTGGTCTAAAAGTTCTAGTTTGTCAGGGACGAGGAAATAGGGCTAAATCTAAAATATAAATTGCAAGCGAGAAATTAGAAGAAATTGCGAATGTCTGCCATTTGGAAAGTCAACAAATAACTCGTCAATCCTTAGGTTTTTTGGGTTATTCGTGATACGTTACTCTTGTAGTTCTCCCAGTTTTTCTCCATGCTTTCTATGTTTCAAAATTATTGGTATCAACCACATATATCCACATAAAATGCTGTTTCACATAAGAGTATTAATATTAATGAATGAAAGTAGGTACACTTTGATTGCCTATTTTATAAACAATATGCTTATATTTCCCACCGTGTGATAGCCTTACATTTCAAGTTGCATTTTGGTTGACGTGCTCCTAACTATCTGCGCATTAGAGAAATACTACGGTGTGTAGACTATGCATGACAGCGACTTTTGCTTATTTCCTGCCATATCAGGGATCACGTGACGGACCGATAGATTTTTGCGATAAACACCTAACCGTCGTGAACACTGTATTTCAACATCACGTTAGGAGACCCTATGGAAGATGCCAGGAGACAGGGAGATATCACATAGATTACATTCTTGTTAGACAAAGATTTAGAAATCAAGTTAGGGACTACAGAAGCTACCCAGGAGCAGATGTAGATAGTGATTACAACATAGTAAAAGAAGCCGATTCACACGATAAGTTCGAGAAAAAGACAGACGGAGTACTAAAGGGCGCGGATGAAAATAGTGTTAACGTAGAGGCAGAATAGAATTGCATTAAACATAGTTTAGATTCTGCAGCTAGAGATATTTTTGGTCATAAACAGAATGAAAGCAGAAAACCCTGGATAACAAAGGATATTGTGACTCTAATAGATGAGAGGTGAATATAAAAAATAGGCTAGATGAAGGAGAGATACAAAGATATAAGGCAGTCAAGTGGGAAATTATTTGGAAATGTAGGAAAGCGAAAGAACAGTGCATGCTAAGAAGTGAAAAATAAGTTCGAAGTGTGTAGGAAAAATCTAACGAAAATAAATTTCAGAGAAATTAGGAGGCATATTGGAAAGTGAAATCAGTGTAAAGGGGATAATCTAGGCTGCCTTACAATAAGGGAATAGTTTGAGCTAGCAATAGAAAGTTTAAAACAAAATAATAAAGCAACAGGTGCAGACAGATTGTAGGCAGAAATTTTAAAGTGTGCAGGTCAAACGGTAAGAGAGCGTTTATGCAAATTAGTTAGCTGTATATACTAGACAGGTGAGATTCCAAAAGATTGCAAACGGAACATCATAGATCATAGTCCGAGGGGTTTACCACTAAGGAAATGGTTGGGACAGGGTCAAGAAATAGTATTTCCGAATTGGTGAGAAATGGTGGAAATGGTGCAGAAATACTGCGAAATAGTCCAGAAATAGTATTTCTTACTCAGAAATAGTAGGAAATACCCAGGAAATGGTAAAGAAATGGTGGAAATATTCAAAGAAATACTGGAAATAGTCTGAGAAATACTGGAAATACTCAGGGAAATACTGGAAATAGTAAGGGAAATACCTAGGAAGTACTGGAAATAGTCGACCGATATTTATAAAACTTTCTACTCCCTCTTCGCGCCAAACTCACTAGTATTAGTAAAAAAATTGGCCGGTAAGCCGGTCGCGTTCTCCGCGGCGCAGAAGCAAATATGAGGCCACAGTAGATGGCCAATTGCGTGACTTCGACTTGACTCAATTGTGGGCACGTGAACAATATGTAATAAGTTTCTTCTGTAGCAACAGTGAGTGGTAGGGTCATGGTGAGCATTCAAAGCAAATAAAAAATCGAGTAAAAAAATGGTATGAACTTTATACCTACAAGTATTCCTGGATTTATTATATTAATGTAAATTGATAGTTGCCATCCTATTTTAAACTCTAAAAAATATTTGTAAATATCCCCGCAAATAGCATGATCGGTACCAAAATTCATATAAAATCGGATAACAATTTTTGGAAGAGAAGAGCTTTTGAAGTGGAGGTTTTAACGATAAACTTTTATATTATTTTAGTTAGGTACTCGTAGGTATACACTGTTCAACAAAATGAAATTTTAGGTATACCGCGAGGTATACTGTAATTTTTACTCGCTTTTTATGCAATTTGTGGACCTATAATTTAAGAAATAGCATTGGACAAGATCGATGCGGGGTGAATTAAACTGAGCCCGAAATTGAGGGATAATATAGAAGATAATATTAACTACCGTGTCCAAGACCTTGTCACATAATTATGTTTGGAATCTTTCAAATGTTGGAACTCTTGGGAGCGAATATGAACCTCGATATAAACGAATAAAGTTAAATTGATAAATTCGGTTTTGATTGATTAAAGTTTTGTAATATCTCGGGACTATTTGCCCCGATTTGCCGGCTTTTCAGTATCTACTTTGGTCATCTAGAATTGTCGGTATTTAACTGTGGTGACCATTCGCGAATTGCAAGAATATCTAGCATTTTTTGAATACATGCTCGAACACATGTCATTTTAGTTATTGTAAATATCGGTAATCATGTTATGTATAGGCCTCGATTTAGACACGGCGGCGGCGCGAGAGGTGACATACAATGGCATTGTTATTATGTTTATTGTTTTCGCATTTTTATGAAAACCACGACCGTGGGGGCTAAAATTTCAGTTAATTATGCAAGGAAGGGAAATTAAGTTTTATCAATTGAGTAACATAATTAGTAAGCAATACTTAAATATTAATTAGAGAGGTTATGAAACACACATCCAAACTAGGGAAGAGTTCCTAACGCATCATGCATACATATACGGGGTATCCAAAATTAAGTGTCCACCATTGCTAACTTCGTTATTATTGGACGGTCAAGGTTAGTTAAATGGGCAAAGAATTAGTGTTTTTCGTTAAGAATAAGATGGTGAAAACAAAAAACACAATCGAACATCGCATTTTCGAGATATTCACATAAAATAAACGATAATTTTTTAAATGGGACAACATGTATATTTTTGCATATTTAAACAGAGAATAAAATTGTGTACATGAACATCTAAGTATTTGAAAATTAAAAATAACTTGACTTTTGGAGCATAAAAAATGCCCCAGTATCGAGCCCAGTATATCACATCAGGTAGGCCATGAAACTAATTTTGCGTCATAATTATTGTCGGCGGGTGTTAACAGTATTTGATTGTTATTTTTACTACTTATTTGCGAATTTTAAACATGGGAGCCAACCAAATTTGTTTTATGGACTACCTAACTCGAGACCTAACTTGATACCAGCGTCTGCGGGCTGTTTTGATCCTTCAAAACGAGCTTCAAAAGCCATGTTATTTTCAATTTCGGCATAGTTGTTCCATAAGACTTTTTTATTCAGACTTTTATTCTCTTTCAACACTTACAGAAATATGTAGGGCGTTCCATTTAAAACATTGTTGTTTGTGTGAATATCGCGAAAATGCGATGTTCACTATATTGTTCGTAATAAGAAATACTAATTCCTCGACTAATTCTTTGCCCATTTAACCAACCTCGTAGGTCCAATAATAACAAAATTAACAATGGTACGCACTTAATTTTGGACACCCTGCATAACTTCACTTTATGTCAATTCTTAAAGAAAATGGGCGTTATACTTCAAAATTTAATAAATTGTATAGGGGTTGTTTTTCAAGTGACGTTTATAATAGTTTATATCGTGACACATTTATTTTACAACACAAAAATTAAATGTGCAGTAAATTATTTCACAAGAAGAAAATAGATAATGTATGCTATTTTTGTAATAGTAAAAGGCGAGGTAAAAGGTACGAATTGAATGAAACTGTAAAAAATACTCGGGAACACTGGAAATTCTTGGAAATGGTGAAGAAATACTCGGAAATGGTAAAGAAATACTAGGAAATGGTAGAGAAATACTAGGAAATACTCTGGAAATACTTAGAAATAGTAAGAAATGGTGAAGAAATACTAAGAAATGGTGAGGAAATAATAAGAAATAGTTAAGAAATACTAAGAAATAGTGAGGAAATAGTAGGAAATAGTAAGAAATTGCAAGGAAATAGTATGAAATAGTAAGGGCATATTTGGAAATGGGAAATACTTGGGACAGATTTTTTCCTAGTGGTAAACCCCTCGTCATAGTCCCTTCCCACACGTCAAAAATTTTAACTCGAATTGTGCATAGAAAGACGGAGAAAATGGCGGAAGAAATATTAAGAGAAGATCAGTTCGGATTTAGGCGAAGTAAAGGAACGAGGCCATTTTAGCTTTACGAGCAATTATAGAAAAACAATAAGAAAGGGAAAGAGCGCCTACTTATATAGAATTTGCAGATTTAAAAAATGTCTTCGACAACGTAAAATGGGGAAAGTTGTTGGAAGTGCTTAGAAAGGTATGGATGACATGGAGAGATAGAATAATCATACATAATCTCTACAAAGAGCACACGGCAATTATAGAATTTGAGCAGGAACGAAGAGAAGTAGATATCCGGAAGTGAGTGAGACAGTAATGTACGTTGTCACCTATAGTTTTCAACTTATATTTCGAAGATGTGATTAATATTGTTGAGGACAGAACAGCCTCAGGGATTAATATGCAAAGCCAAACTATTAACATTCTCAGATTCGCGGATGATATAGCAGTGTTAGCATCCAGTTAAGAGGAATTAGGACACCTTCTGAGATACGAAGGAATAGTTCGCGGCATACTAGAGTAGGAGGTAGGAATATAAAGAAGTAGGGGTAGGTCCAGATCAGACTACTGCTCACAAATAGCTGGGGATATAGGATGTTCTACTTTTAGGAAAATGCGTAGGTTAACTTAGGATAGGAAAGGATGGAGGTACGCGCCCAAGTAGACTTCGAACTGAGAACTTTATGAAGACGATAACATACGGTTAGAAGACAGAAGAATGATAAAACTAAACCGGAAATACAGAATTCGTCTTCAGAATTAAATAGTTTCATTTATAATTTAATTTAAGTGCCTACTTCAGCAGATCTATTGCAGTTCAAAACTGTTCAAAGTTGTGTACCCAATCGACTATTCAATTCTGACTAAGCATTTTAACGCATGGCTAAATTATTAATTAACAGCGTTTATCGAACCAGAGTAGGTACACCAGAAGGTACGACGACCTAAGATTTACAGGATGTTTACTTGATTATTATCACTGCTCAATTTGCTAAAGATACTTATTTTCAATTTTACTGCTTTCACGTGAAGTCATTTCAATCTGAATCTAAATTAAATTGCAATGTGGCGCACATAAATGAATGCCTAGAATAATCTTCTAGTGTAAAACTTGTAATCGTATTTCGATGAATAAAAGCAGGTATACTTAAATTATTCTACTGTCGTTACTTTCGTTTCTGTAATAATAGTATATTTAGAGGGCAGCTGAAAAATGCTCTTTTAACAGCGAGGGAAAAGATGATCTTTAAATGTCAACATCTTCGAATACGCATTAGGTCAGATGACTAAGTACATAAAGTGACTTAAAAATACCATAAACAGCATAAAACTTTATTAGTAATTGCATAGATAAGTAATTTATTGTAAGTACATTTTTTACATTGCGTATCACGTGTATAGAGGGCACCGCACTGGCGAATCGCAACAGGATGAAACCAGTGGTTGCAGTTTTCTGTACATATGCATTTGGAAAGGAAAATATTCAGTATATCTTATAATTACTAATTTTATAATATTAGAAAATATGTTACATGCGCCCTCTTATACAACTTTACACGAAGCTGTACAATATTGTTGTATTTTCGTTTTTTATTTAATCTAATTTCTCCTTTATATTCTCTATTATTCAATGATGTTCATCTCTCTATCATGTTAACCTTTCTGTACTAAAATGTTAGGGTCGCTGAAGTTTTTAGGTCTTTATCACACTAGTCTACATAACGTTAGACTTGTCCTTCATTCTTGAGCTATCTAAAGAAGACCGCTTCTAAAACTTGACTGATAAGCCAAGTGAGAGTGGCATTTTTGAGACTAGTAGTCTATTTCAAGTTCATAGTGCAAAATACTGTTATGTATTTTACATACCTTCTTATTATATTATTTGTAATTATTTTACTCGTTACCAATCTTCAACAACATAATATATGCAAATATCTGACGAAAATATTTACACATAATATTCAAGATTTGTTTTTTAGAGAAAGGTCAATATCTCCATTTAAAAAGTCACGTAGGTAGATAATTGCCTTATGGAGGCATTATGACAAATATTTCAGACGTTACTATATGACGAAGCTCATAATTTATAAGAAGTTGGGGTTAAATGAACTTATACTAATTAAGCAGGATTCCATTCAGTGACGTCTGAAAACTGCAGTTCATCTAGTGGGTCTCACGGCAGATACCCTAAGGAGCACATAAAAATGTTTCCTAGATTTTTTATGTGAATAAACTACTGAGTCATAAGAGCATGTCTGCGTTGGTGAATTTTATTATTAATGATTATATTTGCACTCTCACTTAACAATTGACAACAGTATCCAATCAGTCAAAGCAACTATCGACTTTCTCCTAGTCATAAAAAATCGCCTCTAATCTATCTAAACCCATAAGCTATAACTGTCTCGCCAAAAACTTTTCTAAGTTACACTTTCGATGAGCATTCTAACTATAAGATTTTTCATAAAGAACACTGTTTCTAAATGAATGACGGAGTATTTAATTATTGTGGTTAAAACTAACAGTAGACTTTGAGTGAAGAAAATAAATTCAACTGTCTTCTTCAAAGTGTGCTATTCACCAACATCATTTCTATTTTTTTTCAATGAATTTGATCATTTAACGTACATAATAAAGCATATATTTACTTAACCTACGCAAATTGGAAAAACTTTTGTCAAATTAACCTTAATGGACTGATAACCAAATGAATGTTTGATTTCTCGGACTCGCCGAAGAAATCTTTTATTAAAATGAGGACAAATGAATAGTAATCATAAGGCTTCCAATCTTAAATATTCTATTTACTTAAATAGAAAAACTGTACACCACATTCACGAAATAATTTTAGAAATGTATTTTTTTCGCTTGCTAATTCAATCATTTCTTTCTTACAATACATCATAATTATAATTATACGAATTCAGTATGACATTCTGTAAATAGCCTTCATGTAATAATAAAAATAATATTAGATAATTAATTTTACTACTATGTATATATCAATATACAGAGTAGCTCAGTAACTGCGATTTCATACCATTTAGCTTCATTTCTACCCAAAAAACTCGGACACGTCGATTTTAGTTTTAAGATACTTTCATTCATGGAACTTCAACCCCAAAGGGAGGGGGCGACAGCACCCTTAAATTTTTAATGGAAGGTGGTGTCAAATGCTTTTCAATTTTCTTTATTTTTTGAAATTTCAACAATTAAGAAACCCTTATAAAGAGAACTGAAGTGTTGCCAACAGTTTTTTAAAGATTTTAGCAGGCGTGCAGGAATTTTAAAAATTAAATATCTTGGGTTTGAACATTTGGGTCGAATAAAAACAATATCCAGGAGTAACCTTTGCAGCAATAAGAAGTCGTAAATATTATACAACAAGAGCAATTACATGTCCAAATAAAAAAATCGAAACTACACCATAACTTATTTTTTAATGGATCAACATAATTGTTATGACTAGATTTTTTGCTATACTAGATCTTCTTTATACTACCATATACAGGGTGTTTCAGGAGGAATGGTACATGCTTCAGTATGTGATAGTATCGCTAATTTTGAACAAAAAAGTTCATATGAACACGTGTCCAATTCTCAATGGTTACTGCACAGTAAAAAATATTTAGTCAAACTAACAAGGAATTTTAGTTCCCACAGGTCCACTACGAAATTTAGCAACATTAACTAACCTTGTAGGAGTTACTTTTTACAACCGCAACATGACTAAATGTAACTCAAATTACTGGTTGTTTAGATGTAAAAATAAGTCCAGCGAGTAGTCAGCTTTTACTTTAAATATGCGTCAGACTAACTAGGGTTCAGTGCAACTTTAACATAATGGAATGTACATTTGACAAAATTGGTTTATTAAACATAAGCTTGAATAAAGTATATTTAACCAGTAATTTTTGTTATTATTATTTGCCCAAATATATTTCTCACGTCGCTTTTAATCATTTTTAACTAAAAATAAATGCTACCTTTACTATTTTATTTTTGTCATTTTAACACTTTTTATGTATGCATAACAAAATAATTCGATTTTTTAACAAACATTATTGTTATTTTAATATTAAATTAGTATGGCTTGAACTAGGTTTTTTGTTTATGTCACTATTACAGTTGTTATTTTGACAACTTGTTTTATAAAAAATAAAAAATAATAATACTGAAACAGAAATATTATTAAATGTTCCGGGCTGGCTGCCACGTCGACCAATAGATATCTACACTAAAAGGCATACTTGACGTTTCGACACTCATCTCGGTGTCTTCTTCAGAAGATGCTCTGAAACTGGTAAAAGCTAGCTCCATGTCCTTATTTATACATCCTCCTGATGGAGGACATGGGCCACCACTTACCAGTTTCAGAGCACCTTCTGAAGAAGACACCGAGATGAGTGTCGAAACGTCAAGTATGCCTTTTAGTGTATCTATTAGACGACGTGGCAGCCAGCCCGGAACATGTAATAGTATTTCTGTTTCAGACATCGGCCACGGAAGCCTACAAACCAAAATAATAATATCGTTAATATGTATTTAGGTATATCATTAATGCCATTTAAAGTATACTTACATTTTTTGTTATAACGTTAGGTAGTAGCCACTTAACTAAATCACACAAAATTTGTGTTTCTTATTTTAAATTCTTGAGTGTGCAAATAGTACATCTCTAATGGTGCTTCAAGGGTCAGGGAGGTAATAAAAATCAATAAAATTATGGAATAAATGCTTTATTCAAACTTTAATTGAAACATAAAAATATCTCCTCACATAATTTGAAAATGGAACAAAACAGGGTGTGTTAAAAATATAACTGAAAAACTTTAGATGATTCCTTGTTGAAAGATAAGGGGTCTTTTATATAAACATATGCGCCTATAAATCCAGCTCCGCCAAAGGGGGAGGTGAAGAGTAGGTCATCATGGGACACCCTACATATCAGACTATAAAATGAAATGTGCCTAATAATAAGTAAGAATATGATATTGATATTATTATTTTACAGTTATTATGACAAGAGAAATTAAACACTGGCCCCAAAAGCCGCGCTACGCCACTGTTTCTGATACAGCTGTCCCGCATTTTTTTCTTGATACAGTCATAAAGATTGGGACTAAATTAAATGTAGATATTGCTGAAGTGGGTAATAGGAATGATAAAACAACCTCTGCTCATGCCTATGTATCGCAATAGAAAAATACCTATAGTCTACTAACTGATAGTTTCTTATCCCTAATACCCATTTCGTTCCTTTGTATGCATGTTAAAAAAAAATAGAAGCGATTTCATTAGATGGTTAAATAACAAATGCGTGTTAATATAGGTATAGGAAGCAACACAGAAGAAGAGAAAAATATGGAAATTCTGTAAAACTCACCATTTGTGGTGTTTCTTCCTTGATAAACTTATAACGTTATAACTTCGCACAACCGCTATGCACCCGCGATCGACGATCATCGAAGAATAAGTAAGATGTTTCCGGCTTCCCGATTTGCACACGGCCCAATAAAATGAAAACGAGAGAAAACTTTGGGGGAGAATTGACCACTACATCGAATATTTTTGTAAATCTTACAAAGATTCCCAGTTAACTTTGAAGCAGTTGTCAAATTGATGTACAATATTGTAATACATGCTTTCATTGCCGTTAGTATTACTCAAAAATTTAATTAATTTTATAGATTAACATGTCATATATTGCCATGTATTTCAGTAAAAAATACAATTACGTATACTTAATTTTTCTGAATTTACAGAAAGAATTAGTGACGTAATACAAATAAATGTTGTTAAAATAAGTTATTTGGCGGTTGAATTAACAACGAAGTTTATTGATATGTACAGTGGTAAAGTTTACAAAAAATATTCTAAATATGACAAAAGTTTATTTTAACAATTTCAGGTAAAATCTAATTAAGTTAAAGTAACTAAGAATCCCTGTTAATAATAACAAAAAACTATTAACATTTAGTGAGTTAGTAAATTTTGACAAAATATTTTTTACTGTGTGTGTTACATTTAGCTGAATTACTGCATAAACGAATTTATTACTTCATTAATTCTGACAACTAACTTTTGATATACAAAATAAAGTACAGATTTAGAGGAATGACTCAAAACTCCCTCCCCCAAACTTTGCAGTTCTTCCTGGCGCTCCTTTATTTTTGTAACACTGGCCATAATACCGGCGATTAATTCATCACGTGTGCCTATTTTTGTCTATAAAGAAATGAGAATAATCGGGCATAGTAGTCAAGGAAAACTACATAAGGCCTCTCCTACGAAAAATGTGAAACAGGCGCAAACCGGGATTCGAACCCAGAGCTTTCGCTTTCCGGGCGACTGTTCTAATTGGTTAGAGCAGTAGATAGTATTGTTTGGAATTTGGACTTAAGTACATAGGTACCTACTTAATATTTAAATTTTGGTATAGATAAAAGTTTTAAAGAGTGGTTGCTATGTAAAGCAAGGTCAGGTCTTACTTTGTTGTTACCAGGTAACTGAACTTAAAGAAATTAAATTGACCCCAGTTCCGACTAATTTATTTTCTGTAGTAATACAATAAGTGGTCTGGAATTGTCGGAAATTTTACGAAACCTGTTGCGTTGCCTATCCCAAAGGACTTGTACCTTGACGCAGTTCTAGTAATACTGGAACGGGTGAGATGGCTTGCGCGCTTCAATGATATAAAGAGCCGAACCATAGGTTTAACCATATTGGAGGGGTTTTTATTTGAGAAGCCAGACTAAATCAAGTCCCTGGAAGGGGGCAGCAGCTCTTTCAGTAATCATAGTGGCAGAGATCGTGAGGGTTGGTATGGCACTGTGATACACACTACTGCGATGTGGAAGGCAACGGGAAACCACCACATTATTTTATCCCTAGTACAGCGTACTTTAATTTATGATGATGGCACCTTCTGGAGTAAAATATTCCGGAGGTAAAATAGTCCCACATTCGGATCTCCGGGCGGGGACTGCTTCGGGGGGAGTCATCAGAAATGATAAGTGTAACATCTCACGAGTCGGAGCGTGGAATGTTAGAAGCATGAAACAAGTAGGGAAGTTAGAGAATTTGAAAATTGAGATGGATAGGTTAGCATTAGACGTAGTAGGTATCAGTGAAGTGCGATGGCCAGAAGCTGGAGACTTCTGGAGCGGAGATTTTAGAGTAATACACACAGGATCTGTAGGAGGAAATTCGGGAGTAGGAATTGTTATGCGGAAAAAAGTAGGACAGAGTGTAGAAAATTTCTTACAGCAAAGTGACAGGGTAGTTATGGTTAGGTTAGATTCGAAACCTGTAAAAACAGTAATAATACAGGTATATATGCCCACTTCTAACTACAGTGAGAAGCGTTTGAAATGTGGTGCTACAGACGCATGATGAAGATACCGTGGATAGATAAGGTTAGCAATAGGGAAGTATTAGAAAGAGTTGGGGAAAAGCGAAAGGTATGGAAAACAATAAAGAGTAGGAGAGATAGGATGGTGGGACACCTTCTAAGACACGAAGGAATAGTTCGTGACATACTAGAGTCAGAGATAGGAAAAAAGAGGTAGGGGTAGGCCTAGATTAGACTACTGCTCTCAAATAGTTAGGGATGTAGGATGTTCTACTTTTAGGGAAATGCGTAGGTTAGCTCAGGATAGAAAAGAATGGAGGTACGCGTCCAACCAGTCTTCGGACTGAGAACCTTATGATGATGTTGCGTTGCTTGCTAGCCACGAGTGTAAATTTGACAGTTAAAAGATCACGAGCGCTTGCGCGAGTGATCTTCTGTTAAATTTACACGAGTGGTTAGTAAAAGCAACATCAGCTTGAGTAAAATTCCAGACCACGAATTGTATTTAACAAGATTATTTTTTGAATCGAAGCAAGGTAGTTCAAAACGAAATTTTATTTCAATTAATTCACATACAAAGAAATGTATTGGGATTGTTGGACGTTTGGCAGGTACTAAAGGAACTAGATTATATATTATAAATGCACCTACAAATTCGCAACTATGGCAACTTATCAACAAGCAAAATTATCGAAAAAATTGCCGAATGTAATTTCCCTAGTGCTTGAATTATTTCCGAAAATTTTTTCGAGGTCTCGAATGTTATGAAAATTATCCCGAGTCGAAGACGAGGGATAATTTTCTAAGAACCGAGAAAAAATTTTCGGATATTAATTCAAGCACGTGGGGGATTCGGTAAGGAAATTTCACACCTAAATAAAATAAAAAACTAATGGAATTAGTCTGACATTTTTGTCATCGAAAACACAATATGGAACTAAAATTGTAAAGAAGCCTGCGTATGTCAATGAAAAGTGCTGTCAGTTGACATGCAATCGTCTATTATAGAGCATTTTTAGCAGTAAAGAATACCCTAAATAATTTAGGGGCTAGTTTGTCGTTTTTACCATGTCTCGTATTGGAAAAGATAACCAAGAAAGTATCAGAGAAGAAGTTCAGCATTAAAAATGAAACTTCAGTTTTTGAATCCCGCGTCATTATTTGACAGGAAAATTTCCGCTTATTAATTTCGCTCAGGGCACCGTGGAGGATGAAAATTTCCGGAAATTTTTTGCGTCACCGTGATAACGAAGCCAAAAACAAACTTCTGATTGGCTAAAAAAGCGAGGTGTGAAATTTCCGAAATAATACACGCTTCTAGACCCAAATGAAATGTTCCTATTGGTCAATTTGACGATGAAAAAAATAATCATAGTCATACAAACTGTTGCTCTATAGAGTTTAAATAGGTGCAAATAGGTGGCGATCGGATAAGAATTTAGGTCTCTGTGTCGGAATAGTTTTATGTAGATACAGAAGCATCTAAGAACAAATTAATAAAAGGAACCTGAAGATCTATATTATTTTTTTTTTAATTACACAAGCCGAATAAAATGAAAAGAAGCACGAAAAAATACAAAATGTAAGAATTTAAAATAGTAAGTTTAATCAGAAGAAATTAAAGGTAAAAAACGCACAAGGAACAAGCTGTTGCAATACAATCCGGAACAAGACATTCGGATTCCCACAACCAATCTGTGAAGCAAGTAAAATGTGTATTCTACTCCAAAGTTCCTGTCAAAATTGTACCGGACTTTCCTTTCGTAAAACGCTAGAGGTAATAGCAAGTGAACCGAGATCCCGTGCTCTTGTAGGCCAGAACCTAGAAAACTGCCGATTTGAACTATTTAGAACATCTGCAACGATCTGCAAAATAGGGAGATGCACCATCGTGCGTATCATAAACCGCGCTCTTCTTCGGGTATCCTAAAGCATATATCTTCTAGTAGGTAGCTCAACCAACGTAGGTATCTTGTAAAAAAGATAAATATTCATCATCATAAGGTTCTCAGTCCGAAGACTGGTTGGACGCGTACCTCCATTCTTTTCTATCCTGAGCTAACCTACGCATTTCCCTAAAAGTAGAACATCCTACATCCCTAACTATTTGAGAGCAGTAGTCTAATCTAGGCCTACCCCTACCTCTTTTTATTCCTATCTCTGACTCTAGTATGTCACGAACTATTCCTTCGTGTCTTAGAAGGTGTCCTACCATCCTATCTCTCCTACTCTTTATTGTTTTCCATGCCTTTCGCTTTTCCCCAACTCTTTCTAATACTTCCCTATTGCTAACCTTATCTATCCACGGTATCTTCATCATGCGTCTGTAGCACCACATTTCAAACGCTTCTACTCTTTTTCTATCCGCTTCTCCTATTGTCCAAGTTTCGCACCCGTATAATGCCGTACTCCATACATACGACGTTAAGAGTCTCTTCCTAGTCTCTATATTAACCGTTCTCGAGCATAACAGTTGTTTCTTTTTGTTAAACGCAACTCGGCCCTGCGCCATTCTTTGTTTTATATCTTTAGTGCTCCTACCGTCTTGAGTTATTTTACTTCCTAAGTAGATAAATATTGTTGACCATTAAAACGTTGAATTAGGAAGTAGCTCACTGGTTCAAATAGTAATTGAAAATAAATTGATATTTTTAAATCATTGACTCTTTTTATTTTATTTGTAGTTTAAAGACATCTAAAGACAACAAATCCTACCTATCAGGCGCATTTCAAATAAAAATGCGCTTTTTGAAATGCACTTTTCTGCCATAATTATCATTTCATGCGTAGAGTTTAACTGCTTCAAGCAGTTTTTATTAACAGTTATGTGTTCAAAATGAACTACCAGTGCGTTAAACAAAAATAATTGAAATCAGAACTTTCACTTCGTTCACATAAACAATGAACACTTATTTCGTATAGGTGCCTTTAATAAACTCATAGCATTCACAAGCTGTATTATCCGTGAATCTGACGTATTGGATTACATTTCTCACTTATTAGCATAAATTTGTCTAACAGAATATTCTTGTACTATTAAACTTTAAATAATATTTTAGTTTATAATGCGTTTACTCTCTGTTGATTAGATAGGATTAATTCGACACTGACAAAGGCAAAATTAATTATCCAGAATATTTTATATTTGTAATTCAAATTAAGAAGGTAGAGTACGAATTGCAGTAAGATTATCATGAAGTTGCACAAAGATGTATGATGAAACTTAATATACAATAATGTTCATAACCATACGCTGTTGTACAGCGTGGCAAACTAAATAAACTTAATAGATTGTGACAGGCGTAATTTATAATTGACTGTATTATTATTAACAGCTGGTTAAATGCCCATTGATTCCACACTTAAGAACAGCAGCAACCATCAGGAAGTAAACAGTACAATCAAATAAAACATAAAAATTCACCGTACATGGGACAGAATGCTAAAAATATAATGAAAAGATTAGGACAAATTTTTGTAAGTATGAAATACAAAACAGTTTCCTTGGTTCAGTATTTTGGTATATACTATACTATACTATACTATACTATCCTGCGAGATTGCTTTCTTTGGAAACTTCCAATATTAAATATTTAAAAGAGAATTAATGGTCTGACCTACCATGGAATTATTTCAATTAGAAATACTCATTATAGATAAACCGGTAATGAACCTCAACTTTCGACCTTTCAGATCTATAAAGTTCAATGATTTGCAGAGATTGCTTTTGTTTGTGACATCTAGGTATCTATTATTCCTCTGATTCTATCATTAAATTTTACAAAAATTTCGAATTTTCAAATGTTTTTTTAAATTTTGATTAACGAATGTTGGCTTCATAAATCATCATAGATTTAGCCTCAATTAATCATGACGCCAGAGAATATACATATCCTGGCTAGAGAACCTACAATGTATGAAATAGATTGTAAATAGCAACAAACGTACAAAATATTTACGAGAACATCAATTTACATTGCCAGAGTGGTGAGGCGCGGCGGGGTGAGAGCTAGCAAATTGAACCAGACTTTAGTTTCAGTTTTCCAAATTTGTCATATAATTTTTGATGCCCCCCGTATGTTACTAGTACAGTAATTTGGTTCTAATAAAAGAGGTTACCTGGAAAGTTTACCGGGAGTTTTGAAACGGGTAATTTTATAGATTTCGATGTGCTCTTTCCGAATTTCAACTTTGCCACCTCGTATCTTTGCCGCTCGCGCCGCCATATTAGAAAAATGGCGCCTAAAAGCAGTTTTTTGACAATATCTCCTTTCCGACTCATTCGCCGCTTACTCTACCTCAAGGTGGTGTGGAAATGAGTTTTTGGCCAAAACGCGTGTTGAACTACATTTTGCGGCGCTCGTACGCCAAAACTATTGATTTTACGAAAAAAAGGATATTGCATAAATTGTAGGAAAGTTTTTCTAGTTTCATTTTGGATATAAATGTTTTTATCGTGAAACGAGTCGGAAAGGAGATATTGTCAAAAAACTGCTTTTAGGCGCCATTCTTCCAATATGGCTGCGCGAGCGGCAAAGATACGAGGTGGCAACGTTGAAATTCGGAAAGAGCACATCGAAATCTATAAAATTACCCATTTTCAAACCTCCCGGAAAACTTTCCAGGTAAAACTACCAAATGACTGTACTATACTTGGGCCGCCCAACAGACGGAGTGACCACCCTGCAAGCATGAGCTCTAGACGGGACCACTATCAATTTAGGACGACAGAACCGCAGTGATGCGCTTTCTTTAGACCCAACGAAGTCTCATCACTCCAATTCGGTCGTCATAAATTAATATTGGCCCCCCTAGAGCACGTTCTTGCAGGGTGATCACTCCGTCTGTTGGGCGGCCCAAGTATATACCCCTAGATATTGTTTTCGGTTCACAAAAATATCACTGCTACAGATGTATTTGTTTCCAAGGAATTCTGAAAATTCCAATACATATTACATGAAATGTTCAAAATAATCGTAGTACATGGTTTCACTTAAAATTCCCATACCCATGATCTCTGGTATTTTTGATATTACAAAAATAAGTTCACTACAAAACTGTCAGTTTTGGCTTTTAAATTTTCAATTATGTTCCTTGTTAGAGAAGCAATTGGAAATTAAATATGACAAATTACAGACATAACTTCGATTTTTTTAATGGAACAACCTATATACCATTAATCCACAGACAATTTATTTCTAATTACCGCGCTATAGCATACACAAAACGCATCGTTCAGACTTTTTGAAACATTTGTATTTTAAAATTGTAATATTGCCATAATATCGCCTAGTCAAGTATGCTGTTCTTTTTGTTGCCATTGTCTTCACTGAATTTGACATTTCTAAATAAGATAAGCAAACAGTAGGTAAATAGTGAGTTATTTAATAATCATAAGTGAAAGAGGTTACTTAACAAAATAAATCATATCATACTCGACTATTCGATATTATGACAGTCTTCAAATGAAAATATTTCGAAAAGTTTCGAAGATAAGTTTCATGTGTGTTATATGGCTGCAATCAGAATGAAATTGGCTATCAGATGATGTGATTATATACAGGACGTTCCATTAAAAGATATCACAGTAAATACCACCTTAATACATTTCGTCTTGATAAAAGTTTCAAATTCATGACAAATAATTGTTTGAAACGCTTCCAAACATCCTCTTTTTCGAACGGGATTTTCAGTGTCGGCGTAATTTAATCGTAATGACGTGCACTGCGCTCACCAATGATCATATATGGAATTTTTTAAAAATCTCTTCCCGCCCAGACACTAAAAACGACAAATAAATGAGTCATTTGAGCTACGGCATATTTGTCGTAGCCATCTGTCAAAGTATAATTTCATTTCGGTGTTTGAAGTGAAACCAACCTGAATTTCAGAGTTTCTGACTTCTGAGCTGTCAGTGTAAGATTGTTTGAAAAAATAAGGTTTTTCGAAAAATCTTAAATTATGCATAATTTTTTCCGGTGAACCTGAATATGGAGTAGGTATGATAAATAAATGTAGGTAGATATATTTCAAAATACATACCTATACTTAGTTTCTTTCAGCAAAAATTGATTACCTACCTAACAAATTAATAAGTAAGCAAGTTTTATAAGTACCTATTACTTATGTTCGTTGTGCCATTTTCTGCAAGGTTTTGTAATAAACTAAATAAAAATTCAATAAAAATTATTGCTAATACACAAATGCTGCCTGAATTCAGCAAAACTTTCTTTTCTATCTGTAGTGTTTAATTTGTGGTATACCAGCAATAAACTAGGTTATGTAGAAGTTGCAAGTGCCAGACGGATGGCAGCGATATACATATGGACTACCTACTACTAAAATTCCAATCAACTGATTCGCTGTGTTAATAATTGAGAGCTAAATTAAGAACTTATTAGAAAAACGCAAAAATAGGGGTTACATATTTTCATCCAAATTTCCAATATTTCAAATAAAAAAAGTCGTCCAGTTGCCTATATTACAGAAATAACGGAGATAAGGGGGGGTGGGGACTTTCCAGTGAAACACACTGTACGTAGGTGTTTAACACAAAAATTTACTTATACAAAACCTTATAATAAAACCAATTAAGGAATCCAAACATATTCTCAAATATAGGTCATTCCATTTACAAACACAGAGTTAGGTAGGTACTTTGCAGAAGAAATGGGTCGGCCTATAATATAAGTGAAAATTTTGTGTAATAGGAAATGAAAAACAAAGTGGGCTTCTGTAAACCTTTTTCTCTAAAATGAATAATACAAGAGCTGTGGAGTATTAAATATACGTTGGAACTGATGTATACCAGTTGCATAACTGTTTTACAAACAATATGCATTCTTGCCAAGACAATTAAATCCAGAAGAACCATGCAGGTATTTAACTAAATGCTAAATCACATCTGAAAACTTTTAATCTCTGACCAACAATGAGCTTTATGTAGGTAGGCTGATGTCTGGATGACAGTGTTCTTCAGTATCTATCAAGATGTTGTTGTTTTCAGGCGTCCTGAAATTTTCTTCTTCTCAAATCTTAGTACTCTAGTAATATTTTTTCTGACTCTTGCAATAACCACTATAATGTGTTTCTACTTAGTTAAAGTTTCTCTGCCAATCCCCTTTGTTTACATTTGTCCTTTTTTCTTTAACAACAAACAAATCTTCTGCTATAGAGTATTTCAGTTTACACACATTTCCATTATTACTAGCTTTGCTAATCTTAAATTCATGTACCTATATTATAAATACCCTATACGAAAACTTTTGTCGTCATCATGTTATACTGTCTTGCTTGCAGTTCCCAATAAAGTTTACGCAAAGTTCCAGATCCAACCATTTTGTGTTTCTTCTAAACTAATGGAAAAATTAACTACCTGTATCTACAATTTATTATAATATCTTATATTACCAATTAACTGGAAGCGTCTGTTTTCCATTGATTATAGAGGGCCTGTTCTTTTTCTGAAGGCGTGAGAGCCCGAAAAGGAGTCAGGCACAATCAAAAAGACAAAAAAAGCAGAGCAAGCGAGCGATTAATGGATCTGATGAGTATTATTGTGCGGCCTTGATGATGATGGCTCGATGTCGCGAGCTCGTGCAGAAGCTGTTCTGGGGTCATTGAAATCGCAAAAGAAGAACAAGTTGAGGCCAGCGCTCTCTTTCTCACATTTTAACAGGACATGCAGTATGCTCTGAATTAAATAATGCTCGTACGCATGGATCTCATACAAGAACATAACAGAATTAATACGGTTAAGTATAAAACAGAATATTAAACTCTAAAATGGGTTCTTTGGTATACTACTCTGAGAACTGCATGAACTTAGAGTGTGCCGGAACTGTCGAAAACGAAAATTAAAGAATTCGAAAACTTACAAACGCTTTTTACGCAAGTGTTATATAATATCAGTTTCTTAATAATATTGACAAGAACACATTTTGTGTCCTGTGGTTTCTGCTTTCCCTTTATAATCAGATATATGTCTGAGATTAACTGATTGACAAGCATATTATGGCAATGGAGCGATGCTAGAAATATCTGGATCAAGGCATCATTTATAAAATCTAGTGAAAATATCATAGCAGATTAGGGATCTTGACCTTTTAAAGTAGAAATTGAACATTCTTTAGATTGTTCATCATTTCAGGCAATTGTACAGAAATAATAAATTAAACCCAATTCGTTCATCGGTGCATCAGCATTGCTCCTGGATGTACAAATATAGAGTTTGCCATACAATTGATTCCATTATTGTTGAATGGTGCTAAAGAGCCTTTAAAAAAAATTTACAGGGGGCAAAACATACCCCACATTCCAGAAGCCTACTTTTTCAGAAATATTTAATTATAATAACAACTGGGATATCTGCCTGAAAATATTTCTGCTTTCTTTAGTTCAATGCAGTTTATGTATTGTTTTTGTTGCTAAACAGATCAGTAAATATATTCACCAGTCCGCAGTCTACTAACTTAATATAGGTAATACCTATAATATTAGATCTCGCACAGATGCTTTAATATATGTATTTTCATCCTCCATACGTTGCTGGTTTTAGGGTTTTGAGCGTTTTAAGCGTTTTAACTGTAAACGAAACAAGGAAAATAAATTTAGGTAGGTACTTCGCAAAATATAAAACATGAAATTAGGTACATATAAGAAGTAAAACCGCTGTGTATGAAGAAGTTGCTCAAGGTTCAAGACCAAGACTCAAAACAAGATTGTTTCATTCAAGATGGTTTCTATGCCCAGACAACATTCAAGTACCTACTCAAGACTGTCTCACTGCCAAGACGATATTTTATCAAGCCTTGGTCTCTCGTCTCGTCTTGGCTCAGCTCTAATACGGGTATATGTAAAGCCTGGGATTAACTGGAAGTTAAACCCAGGTTGCTTTATAGGTGATTGTTTTAGGCAGGTACCATACTTTTATAGCTCCTGAAGGGTTTCGCAAGATAAGTGTATAAACAAAATCGCATCTTAAAATCTCATATTTGTCGTATTATTCGGTTCTTAACAGAACGTTGCCCCTTCTAAAGGTAGGTATCAACCTTGTCGGCGAAACGTCACTTTTTATAATGTGCAGATGGGTAGAGTAAAATTTTGAGTTTCTTTCATTAATTCCATTCTACCATATAGAAAACGTAATTATTAAACTCTGTCAATCAGTAATCTCAAACACCGGATGCGAATTTCCTTAGTTCTTATTTAAAATATATTTGAAGAACTTTATTTTTAGATACCCGTTACCTACAACTTTAGATCTGATATGTTGCAGACTTATATTCTTCTATAATGCGGTACAACAAGAATTTCGGGAAAGAACTTATGTATATACTGAACGGAAATTAAAGTATATAAAAGTAACTATTTATTACTTTTAGTTTGGATATAACAACAATAAACCAAAAAGCGCAGTAAAGTCAGCGCAATTATCCAGTTTTCATTCAACAGCGCAAATCAATGCACTTACTCACCTTGAATAATTTATTTAAATATTCCCAAATCAAATTTAACAATAGCAATTGCAGTCCCAATTTGCGAACAAAACACACTCACATAATTTCAAAATATCACTCTACACTCTCAGTTCTTCTGAAAAACGGTTCATTGCTGAATAAACTACGACTTCATTGTTAAGTTTTCGAATAAAATATGGCAATTTATGTATAACAAATACACGCACGTGTACGAATAGAGCGAATAGAAAGTCTTCTGGCACACTATCCAACGCGCGTTCTTCGACTGCTTTGAAAATACCTGCAACTCGCGCTGTCCAACAAATCGCAGAGCGCTAAAGTGTTGACCCCGATCATAGTTGCCGGTAGCAATAATTGAGATAGATACTTATATGCGGTGAAATTGTTCATTCTACATATCTACTTTCTTTTATCGTTTAATGGTATAATGTAAGTAATAACGCTTAAAAATTATTTTTCAAAATGAGTTAGAAAATCTCATTAGATTCGACCCTGTTGTGCGTATAACTGCTACGAAAACTGAAAAGATTATGGAGGTACTCAAATTGAAGAAAGTGTAGAAACTTCCGGATGATACAATTTATTAATCTGTCAGCTTCAGAAACAAAGTTCTTAAATAAATGTGAGATAGAATCAACCGCACGGAGAAAAACTGATTTTTTGTGCAACCGTGTGCCAAGTTAGGGTTTCGCGTTCGCACCAGAGCGTTCATTTAAACTAGTTAGCCGTGTATTATGAGACAGGTGAGATTCCATAAGATTACAAAAGAAACATCATAATCGCTTTGCCAAAAAGGAAAGGCGCGGATAAGTGCGAAAATTTTAGAACTATCAGTTTAACTTCCCACGTCCCAAAAGTTTTAACTAGAACTGTGCAAAGAAAAGGGCGAAAGAAGTAATAAGAGAAGATCAGTTCGAATTTAGGCGAAATAGAGGAACGCGCGAGGTCATTCTAGCTTTACGAGTAATTATAGAAAAAACAATAGAAAATGGAAAGAGCGCCTATATGTATAGGATTTGCAGATTTAGAAAAAGCCGAGGAAAAAACCTTCAACAATGTAAAATGGGGGAAAATACTCGAAGTGCTCAGAAAGATAGGGATGAAATATAGGGGCAGAAGAATAATTAATACACAATTATATAAAGAGCAAACGGCAGTTATAGAATTTGAACAGGAACGAAGAGAAGTGTATATCCGGAAGCGAGTGAGACAGGGATGTGCGTTGCCATCTCTAGTTTTCAACTTGTATATCGGAGATACGATTAATGTTGTAAAGGACAGACAGCCTCAGGGATTAATGTACAGGACCAAACTGTTAACCTGCTCAGATTCGCGGATGATATAGCAGTGTTAGCATCCAGCAAAGAAAACTTGGGAATGTCTCTGAACGAAATGGAAGCAGTTTTGACAGAGGGCTGCAGCATGAAAATGAATAAAAAGAAAACCAAAATTTTGGTATGTAGGGGACGTGAAAATAGGACTAAAATTAAAATACATAGGAAATGAGAAGATAGAGGAAGTCGTGGATTTCTGCTATTTGGGAAGTCAAATAACTCGAGATTGTAGGAGCACTATAAAGATATAAAACAAAGAATAGCGCAGGGTTGAGTTGCATTTAACAAAACGAAACAACTGTTATGTGTTATGCTCAGGAACCTTTATACCTTTAATGTAGACACTCGGAAAATACTCCTACAAAGCCGTACTCCACATACGTCTTTCTGCTTGATTTTGAAGATGCTTGTATCTTCGGTTTGGTTCAACATAATTTGGCAAACTTGCGAAACATGGACAGTGGGAGAAGCGAATAGAAAAAGAATAGAAGCGTTTGAAATGTGGTGTGTATGTATGTTAATGAAGTTGGTCAGAGGCTGCTGCAGGCTTCCTAAGCTGAAATTTTAGAGTATACTGTGGTATTAAATCCCTTTAGTAACTTTAAATTATTCTTATGTTGGCAGTGTGTCGGTAAAGTAGAGTGTAGGAAGTGACAGATGTGATCCGGAGTGAAGTTGTTGCGCTTACGCCTGCTCAAGTTTTTTTTGACCGTTCTTTTGGAGCAGTTCTTAGTTGTTATGTTAGTTACTTTATGTCTGTTTTTCTATTGTTAAAATAGTGGAGTGCATCTTAAATAAAGCGAAATAATCAAATCTGGAATTAATTTAGTTTATTCCGTACTATAATTCAGGTGTGGGGTGAAAGAATTTAAGCCGACCGACGAAGAAATTAGTTTGGTGTTCGTTTACAAAAGAAAAGGAAGCTAAGATGGCGGAAGATGAAGGAAGTGCAAGTGGCGTGGGTGTACATGTAAGTTTGGAGGAACTCGTAGCAAGTACAATCCGTGCAATGAATTTAACTAATCAATATAATGCGGAGAAGCAAGAAATTAAAGCCCTTATCCCCGAATTTAGTGGAGAAGCGAGGGATGATGTGTTTTCATGGTTTAGACGCATAGACGCTATCAGAGCTCGTTATAACACTTCCGAAGAGGCCATTTTGCTAATTTTGGTATCGAAGTTGCAAGGCCATGCGTTGCGGTGGTATCACTCGAGACCGGAAAACGTTAATTTAAATCTAATAAACTTACGGGGAGAAATGGAAACAATATTTAGTGTGAAAGAAGACGCCGTTCAATTAATGAGAAAATTTGAATCGAGACGATTTAGGAAGGGTGAAAAATTCTCTGTTTATTATATGGATAAATTGGAGTTGGGGAATAAACTAAATTTAAGCGAACAAGAACTCATAAGTTATACCATCGATGGCCTTGATAATCCACAGCTACAAATAACAGCAAAGATGAAAGAGTTCGTGAGTATGGGGCATCTTTTAAGTGTTATGAATAGTATAACTTTAGAAGAAAGAAGTGGAGTATCGGGAAATAGATATGCATCACACAGTGTGCCCGTCCGAAGACAAAACGTAAGTCTTCCAAATTTTCAGCGAGGTAGTTTTTTAGGTAGATCGACCACTGTAGTTCCTGGATCGTCATCAACGTCTCCAGTCCAATGTTATAATTGTCGGGAATTAGGTCACATGTCGACAGCATGTCCGAAGCCAAGACGTGAGAAGGGTTCTTGTTATGTTTGTGGATCGCAAGAGCACAAGCAACCAACTTGTCCACAGCGATTCAGGCAAAATGTTCGGCAAGCAGCAGCCGATAGTACCATTGTACAGACCATCAGCGGAAGGAATGATGCTGATGAAGACACAAGAGAG
Organism: Xestobium rufovillosum; assembly: GCA_963966045.1. Taxonomy (NCBI): domain Eukaryota; kingdom Metazoa; phylum Arthropoda; class Insecta; order Coleoptera; family Ptinidae; genus Xestobium; species Xestobium rufovillosum. The sequence goes on from OZ014493.1 coordinate 31,994,475, forward strand.
GTCGATTTTAGTTATAGGGTGCCTATACGCTTTGAGGTTAGTGATGGGTCGAATTACTGTTTTGATGCTTTGTTAGATACAGGTAGCCCTATAAGTTTAATAAAAGAACAATTTGTAAATGATTTTTGTAAGGATTATGATAATGATAGTATTTATCAGGGTATAAACAAGTCAAAGTTAGAAATTTTGGGTGTTATTGTTGAAACTATTACTATTGTGCATTTGAATGTTGATGTGAGGGTCAAATTTAGGATTGTTCCGAACGAAACTATGGTTTCACCCGTTTCATTAGGCCGAGATTTTATGCGTGCTTCAGATTTGAATTTTACTTTTGATCCTGAACTTAGAATTAGTAAGAAAGAGTGTCAGATTGAAACAAGTCATGAAAGTGATAACATTTATTTAAATAATGAAATTATGCAAATTACTACAGAATACAGTAATAATGATCAGATTCTTAAAGTTGATTCAGACATACCAGCTGATGTAGAGCTTCAAATTAAAAATATTTTCGAAGATTACTATGTAAAACCTCTTAGACCTGCTGAACCTGCTGTTCAAACAAGTTTAAAAATTTGCCTTAAGCACGAACAGCCATTTACATTTAAGTCTAGACGATTGTCTTATGTTGAAAAAACTAATTTGGGAAAAATCTTAGATCAACTTCTGGAAAGTAAAATTATTCAACCTAGCAATTCACCGTATAGTAGCCCAATTGTTTTAATAAAAAAGAAAAACAAAGAAGAATATCGATTATGCGTAGATTTTCGAGAATTAAATAAACTTACGATTAGAGACCATTATCCAATTCCTAGAATTGATGACCACCTTGATCTGTTGAGAAATAAGAGATTCTTTACTTCTTTAGACTTGAAAAATGGTTTCCACCATGTTAATGTTAGTGATGAATCTGTTAAGTACACATCTTTTATTACACCTTTTGGCCAGTTCGAGTATTTAAAAATGCCATTCGGTTTGTGTAACGCACCGTCCATGTTTCAGCGATACATAAACGAAATATTCAGAGACCTAATTAAGAAGGAGAAAGTCCTGATCTATTTAGATGATATACTTATTGCTACTAACACTGTTTCAGAACATCTAGATATTTTAAAACACGTTTTGAGTCTTATGGTAAAAAATTTGTTAGAAATTCGCTTAGATAAGTGCTCATTTTTAAAAAATAGGATAGTATATTTGGGATATTTAATTGATGAGATAGGTATTAGACCTAATCCTGAAAATATACAAGCTGTTGAAAATTACCCAGTCCCGAGGAATGCCAAAGATGTTCAAAGGTTTTTAGGACTTATAAGTTATTTTCGAAGGTTTATTGAATCTTTTTCAGTCATAGCCAAGCCTTTATATGACTTGATAAGAAAAAATGTTGCTTTCAATTTTGGTAGTGTAGAGTTAGAAGTTTTCGAAGAATTGAAAAATAAACTAGTAGAGTCACCGATTTTAGCAGTTTACTCACCTGATGCTGTTACTGAATTGCATTGTGATGCTTGTGCAACAGGTTATGGTTCGATCTTGCTGCAAAAACAAGCAGATAACTTATTTAGACCTGTATTCTATTTCAGTAAAAGAACCACAGCAACAGAAGCCAAATATCATAGTTACGAGTTGGAATTGTTAGCAATTGTTAATTCTTTAGACAGATTTAGGGTCTATTTACAAGGCCTGAGATTTAAAATTGTAACTGACTGCAATTCGATTAAATTAGCACTTAACAAAAAAGAAATAAACCCTAGGATTAATAGATGGGCTCTAGTTTTACAAAATTTTAATTATGAACTTGAACACCGTAGTGGTAATAGGATGAAGCATGTTGATGCATTGAGTAGGAGTAATAACATTCTTATCCTCGAAGAAAACACTTTCGAACAGAATTTATCAATAGCACAAAATTTAGACGAAGAAATTTGTGGAATTAAACGCGACTTAGAAAAAGCTGAAAGTAAAGATTTTGAGCGAAGAAATGGTCTTTTATACAAAAAGTCCAAAAAGAAAATACTTTTCTACGTACCATGTTTAATGGTAAATAAAGTTCTATTTTATTGTCACGATCAAATAGGTCATGTTGGTGTGGATAAAACTTTAGAATATACTTTGCGTACATACTGGTTTCCAAATATGAAACAAGTAATTAAAAATTATATCCAAAATTGTCTTAAGTGTATAGCATATTCACCTATTAGTGGGAAAGTGGGTAGTACTCTTCATAATATACCAAAGGGAAATAAACCATTCGATACTATTCATGTTGATCATTATGGTCCTCTTGAAAAAACACCTCGTGGTAAGAAATTTGTGTTTGAGGTTATAGATGCTTTTTCAAAATTTGTTAAGTTATATCCCGTTAAGACTACTAATACTGCTGAAGCCATATCTGCTTTAACCAGTTATTTCAATAACTATAGTGTTCCACTTAGGATTATTTCCGATAGAGGAAGTTCTTTTGATTCAAATACTTTTAGGGAATTTATGAAAGAGTTTGGTATCCGGCACATTAAGATTGCCACAGCGTCTCCTAAATCCAATGGTCAAATTGAGAGAACAAATCGTGACTTAACACCTATGTTAGCTAAACTTTCTGATGTTAAGAGTAAATGGGATAGCCTTTTGCCCGATGTGGAATTTGCAATTAATAACACATTTTGTAGATCTGTTAATAACACTCCTAGTATACTTGTATTTGGTATTAATCAGCGTGATAAAGACTCAGTAAAAAATCAGTTAGAAATTGAGTCCGAAAATGTAGAAAGGGACTTAGAATTTGTTAGAAGTGAAGCCCAAAAACAAAATCTAAAAGTCCAAGAGTATAATAAGAGACAGTATGATAAAAAACACAAAGAGCCGCACATGTATGAAGTAGGTGACCTTGTGATGGTCAAAAATTTTGACAGTACCCCTGGAACAAATAAAAAGTTAATTCCCAAATATAAAGGACCTTACGAAATTAAGAAAATTTTAGGAAATGACCGATATTTAATTGCTGATGTTGAAAACTTTCAAATTACTCAATTACCGTATGAGGGCGTATGTTGTCCTGAAAATATGAAATTATGGCTCACTAACGTTAATTAGCACTTATTAGTCTGTTTTGTTAAAGTTTATGTTTTATGTATTTATGAACCATTATGTCTTATGCTTAAGTACTTACCAAATAAGATGTTTTTATGTTCTATGTTAAAATCTTATGTATGGTCCATTTATGCATTTATGGTTAAGATTATGTCGTATTTTATGTCTCTTATGTTTTGTGGAAATTATGTTCTTAGTTAGTAAGTAGGCCGAGTCGTCCTATTGTCAGGATTGGCCGAATTGTGGTATTAAATCCCTTTAGTAACTTTAAATTATTCTTATGTTGGCAGTGTGTCGGTAAAGTAGAGTGTAGGAAGTGACAGATGTGATCCGGAGTGAAGTTGTTGCGCTTACGCCTGCTCAAGTTTTTTTTGACCGTTCTTTTGGAGCAGTTCTTAGTTGTTATGTTAGTTACTTTATGTCTGTTTTTCTATTGTTAAAATAGTGGAGTGCATCTTAAATAAAGCGAAATAATCAAATCTGGAATTAATTTAGTTTATTCCGTACTATAATACCTAAATTAAGCGTAAGAAAGTAGGGCAGAGTGTGGAAAATTTTTATAGCGATGTAACAGGATACTAATGATCAGGTGAAACAGTAATAATAAAGCTTTTACTTTTTATCCCTTTTTTTACTTTTTATCCCTCCTTTTACTTTTATCCCTGTTTTGAATTTCAGGGATAAAATGGGACACTTTTGTCGCTAAAATTAGATAGGTATAAAAAGTGCATTTTTTATCCCAAAAGTGCGAAAAATACCTTTCGTAATGTGTCGCCGGTCACAACACATGGAAATCAAAATTCTGTAAATTACAACAAACTTTAGAAGAAAAAAAGAAAAAGGATCCGCTTGGATTCGAACAAAAACTCCCCGCGCGTCTTGAAACTCGCCTTGCGTTTCGGTTCTGAGTCAGGACTGTTGCTTGCCTGGCATTTAGTTTAGCAGTTTATTTATATCCCAACTAGGTTTTGCCAAGTAGGCCACTTTCATGGTTTCACGCGCTTAAACTTTATGCTCTGCAAGCAACAGGCTTGGCTGAGTGCACGAAACATCTAAAGTGTCAAAACGCGCTTGGAGTTTCAAGATGCGCGGGGAGTTTTTATTCGAATTCAAGCGGATCCTTTTCTCTTTTTGTTCTAAGTTTGTTGTAATTTACAGAATTTTGATTTCCATGTGTCCCGCCACGAAAGGTATTTTAAAAAAAAATCCGCGATTACTAATGAAAACAAGGGAATAATAGCAAGCTAAAACGTTGCATTGGCAAAACCTAGTTGTGGTATAAATAAACGCCTTTGCGAGGAAGCCAATGTAGGTATCCATTTTTATGAGGCCTGCAAAATCATTAAAGAAAAAAGGATTCCTGGGATAAGCCATTTTAATATTTTCAAATAACGTGCTCTTGCAAGAAACTTCTTTATGTTAGGCAGAGACACTATTTATTCCTTGGTAGGTATATGATAACTGCGGATAACTTAGTAATCATAATAATAACTTTCTGGCAAAAAAATGTCTGCTCCACAAAGTTTGCTGAAAAAAGAGTAGAATTCATTTTTATGGAAATGCAAATGCTAGTGACATCTAGTGTTGTATGCTCCAATGAAAGCTTTTATGTTATTTGAATGCTGCAATCCTGCATCAGCTGTTGCATCATCTGTGGTGCAGAAAACTGTCGCATGAAAGTTGATTGTGGTTTGAAATTTGACAGTAAAATGGTAGGGCCCGCTGTAGAATTGGAGGAGATCGAGTAAGAGAGTGTGTGCGAAGATTCAGTAGTTTTAGTTCTAATTCTTAAGACAGGATTTACTAACAGGTGATATTCAATTATGAACTTCAAAAGTTTCCTAAACATCGTTATTTTCCATGATTAGTAATCCATTTACCATTAATCTGAGCAATCAATCGAAATTTTCTTTTTGGTTTTTGACAGCCTGTTGTAACTTGTATTTGCAGCAATTAAAGCACCAGTGTTAGTTTTTATTATCCTTTTTGTAGGATGAAGAAGAAAATATAACAATGGGCTACAATTTCAAAATCAAGTTCTACAAATTTTAACATCTTTTAAACTGTAAATTTATCCTTTCAAATCCACTAACTTTCATGTTAGATCTGTGTTCAGTAAAACTGTTGCTTTTAAGTATATCATACAATGACAGATTGGATAGCAAAATTGGAGTCGCACAATCCCGAAGAAGTGGAGGCTGCCAAACAAAGGTTTCATGACCAGTTTATTACAGGTAAGATTTTCATATCCTGTCTTGTCGCATAGTGAATAAGAATAACTAACAGAATGTACTTAACTTCCCCACTTCGCTCTATTTAGGTAGTCTTCATTTAAATTTCTGACGTGAATTTCCTTTCATATTCTTTCCTTTCTCCAAAGTTTTCCAGTGCTCTTGCTTCCTATTTTCTTGTGGCACAATTTTTTGTCATTAATCTTCCACTGCTCTTCTTCGAACATTTACTTTATGCCTCTTCCACTGCTCTTCTTCGAATATTTACTTTATGACTTGAAATCTATAGAATTTCCGGGGGAATTTCCTCAATTCGTCCACTTTCAAAGCTCTATTTCTTTACACCTCCCCACATTTCTATTGGCGCAAATCATGTCAAATTACTTATAAATCAGAAATTGTCGTAGAGAATGTCTAACCTGTATTAAAGGGGGATTTTCCAAAAATTCAACTGTCTCGCTCATGCACAATGATCATCCTTGAGAACTAGATGTTTGTTTTTCAAAAACTACGCAAACATCTTTTGAAGTGTCTACCTGAAATTCTACACACTTACGGGTGCGGAATTTGAGCACTAAAAACGGGACATGTATACACATTTTTATTCCAACTCCATTCTGAATTTAAAGTTGATAGGGCGTTAAATAAAAAAATATTTATCAATAAAGGATCAACTTAGAGACTCGCACTACTTTTATAGTAATATTTTTCGTTCCCCTTAAATAAATCTCCCTCAAATTATTAAAAAATCCGTCATAAACTCGACACCTTTTTTACTATTTATACACATATTTATCGTAGTTAGAAAGTAGGGTTGTCTAAATTAATTGTTCGTTATTCATTTTCGACCAAGAACGCCTTGATACGTTACTTGGTTGAATCGGAATGTTGGAATGAAAGTTATATTGCAATCTCTCCATTTTGTGCATATTTGGCCGATATGCACAGTAAATTGGACGTTTGACAGTCAATGGCGTAACTATAAATTTTTGCAGAGGTTCCGTCTGAAGAGTTTGCAGCTGTGATAGAAACCAATCATAATAGATCGTGACTATATTTTACATAATCCTAATTGCACTTTTGGGCGATAGGTGGCAGCACTTTATAGACCAGCTGATATATCCCAGCACGACTCAACTCAAGCTGAGCGTTATAAGCATGTACTTACTACGCTTGTATGGCACCCTTCCTCATGCGTTATTGTACATCAATTATTGCTAATGCTTCCACCCACTTCCACGTCTTATGAAAATATGAGCAAGCAGTTGGAAAATTTTATTGTTATAAAAAATGTGCTGAACAACAGTTCCCTCTTTACCATCTTTGCTGTATTATTTCATCTAATCTATTTTTATATTTTCATATCTCCAATATTACTCATAATACCATTAGCCTTCTAGAGTTTTATACTTTTATATTATTTTAGGTCCAAAATAACTAGCCACTTAATTTTCTTCTTAATGCAAATCCCTACCATTTCTTTCACTACCCACCTTAGTAATTTGGTTGTCCTTTTTTCCAACTTAAACCCCGATTGAAACTTGAGTTCCTTGAATGACTATTTAATTTTAGTAAGAGAAGCATGGGTATTGAACGGTCTCTACGAATACTACATAACGAGCAACTCTGTTCGTTCGATGGAAATATTAGTCAGTGTACCTGAACCACATCATATACACTTATTTGACAAGTAATAGAGAAAATTCTGAAATTCTTTTATTCTCAATCAATTTATTATTGTAGATTGACTGAATCTATTAAAGGGAATAGAACAGATACTAAAGTGCAAGCTTTAACTTTGCTGGGGCATGTTTTAAGGAAGCAGCCTACATGGTTGTATAAAATTGCCGAACATCAGCTTCTGAAAGAGATATTGAAGCGTCTTAAGGTAAGTACATAAGTTTTATTTCGTTACTTTATTTCTTTACTAAATAAAATTTGACATTTTAAGACTGAAATTGAAATACTGCCCCTGTTGAGTGCGCTGTTTGTTCTGATTGTACTTCTGCCAATAATACCATCTTTAATGGGGGAGTATCTTCCCGATGTGTTTGAAATATTTAGCCGTCTGGCATCCTGGAATTGTGACAATTCTGGAAAATTGGGTGATGATCTAATGGTTCACATGCAGGTAGCGCTGTATGCACTTTTTCAACGATTATATGGAATGTATCCATGTAACTTTCTTGGATATCTTCGAAATCAATACAGGGATAAAAATCTCATGCCGATTTTTACACATACTATAAAGGTATTAAACATGGCCTGTAATTAAGTAGTCAAATTAATTTTAATTTGTTTTCAGCCTTTATTGGATTCGGTTAAAATGCATCCTGCCTTAGTTACTGCTTCTAAGGATTATGAAACTACTACAGCAAGGTACTACTAGCATTGCACTTATTTTTTGAATCTTTATTTTTGAAATTTGAAATTAACATTTTTTTATAAGTTTTTAAACATTTAGAAAACTTTTCCACTCATGTTTTAGGTGGAAGACTATGGGCGCTCATGATGTTATTGTAGAATGTGAAAGATTATCTCTAGATGTTAGCGACAGATGTCCACATGATTCTTGTCATTTTCCTGCTTTTCGATCTCGATCTGGTACAACTAATTCTACTACAGTGGGTAGGTGTCTTTTTCACAGAAGAAGAATTACACATGTTGATATAAAATACCATTTTATACAAACTACGAGGTATGGGAATAAAGTAACAAAAATTTCTTCATGAAACTTAATTAATGCAAAATATTTTGGCAAATTAAAATTGTATGCCTTTGTAACATTCCCCCAAATATAATGCATGTTGTCTGTCGAAACGACTGCAATAATCATTCGAAAAGTAAACTTTTCAAAAGGATGATCGTGTTCCTGTTGGTGTCTTCATTGTCCTTAGTATGATGTTTCTTGAGGAGCAATTTCATGTACAAAGAATCTCCACTTCAAGAAATTCTTTGAGAGACGAACGCCTCCCTAGATATGCAACGGCATTGCACAGTAATATTTTAATGAAACGATGGAAATTTACTATCAAACATGGAAAATTTTATCCGTGAATTCAGTGTATAAGATTATTTGTAGTATATTGCACTATACCCTAAAATATTTCAAACACAGGCCAGATCAAACACCAAATAATAGCAATGGTGGATCCAGCAGCTCTAGAATTTTGATGACTGCATTGGCTTCAGCGTAAAACGGCCCAAAACAAGTTTACTGAATTGATCACTTGTTGACCAAATCTGCAACTTTTATAGACTACTGGAGTCTATTACAAAAAATGCACGGCTAGTGACAATGGACAGGATTGGGATAAACTCTCACGATTCTGTGCTGCAGGTTGCTTCAGTACTTTTAATTTCGCGATTCTTTGTGTTGTTCGCTCTGCCCTCTTTTCCTCTGCCTGGTGTGTCGTCGAGTCTCAGGATCATTTGAAACACTTAAATCAATCTTTAATCAGTCACTTATTCCGTCCAGTCTATGTCCCTTGATATGAATTCTGCTCAGTGGCGGCCCGTGAATAAAACGTTTGGTAGAAAATTTATGAAATTTCAGATGTGCCAATGAAAATTTTAGTAGGCATTAGACAATTATTTTTCCAGTAAGTCGTTTTGCATCCACAAATCCAATGATTTTTGGTGTAAATTTATTGAATTGACGTTTGTAACTTTTTCCGCTGCTACTGCCTGACACTTCTATAAAATATCCGGCAATGGAAGGTCTTCGGATTTTACGTCTAGTTTTCCCTCATGTTGGTTGGCAAAACCTTTTTGCACTTAAATTGTAAATTACTTTCATTTTATGATTAAAAAAAAACAATAATTTATAACGCACAAATTATACTTATGAATGACACAACCATGCATACAATCCAGTCGTTGCGCTTTGCTTAAACTAAAACATAAGTAAGATCTGCCTTTGCTGCAACACATGTAGGTCCTTAAACTGCAAATAAATATAGGCGCTGCGGCGAGTGTGCGGGGAGTGCTCTGCAGCACTTATACAGCACTTATACAATAGCCGCCACTGGAAGGAGAATTTACATATGTTGGAGGAAGAGGGGCCTCGGTTATTGATTATGTCATTGGGAATATGGAAGCTTGGGAAAAGGTAGAGAGTCTGAGGGTGGGAGATAGCGTGGACTCGGACCATTGCCCCGTAATTGTAGAATTAAAGGAAGAACGCAACACGGTGGAAAGAAAAAGGGGTAAAGAGGAAAGAACCGTGATAGATTGGTCAGGAGAAGGAATAGAAGAGTACAGAAAGAACATCAGAGGGAAAGAAATCGGAAAAGAAAATACAGATGAGATGGTGAAGGAGATGGAACAGATAATAAGGGGAGCAGCAAGATGGAAAATAATCAAAAAGGATGTAAGGGGAGGGGGAAGGGAAAATAAATGGTGGGACAGGGAGCGTGGAGATAGAAAGAGAGAAGTAAGGAAAACAATGAGGAGGTGCAGAAGAGGAAACATGAGCCTGGAAGAGTACAAGATAGAAAAAACGGCGTACAAGAACTTATGTGAAAGGAAAAAGGAAGAGGCAAGAATCAAGCTATTGCAGGAAATAGAAAAGGTGAAGTCAGAAAAAGAAGTATGGAATATAATAAATAGAGAGAAGAAGCAAGCAAGAGAGATAGATGAAAGAATTACAATGGATGATTGGAAGAGGCATTTTATGAAGGTACTTGGGGGGACGGAGCGGGAGAGAGAAAATGATAATAATGACATGAATGAAGACACAAATGGAGAGGTACAAGTGGAGACGATTAAACTGGAGGAAATCAAGGAAGTGGTAAACAGATTGAAAGGGGGAAAAGCTGCAGGGGTGGACGAACTACAAAATGAAGTATGGATACATGGAGGTGAGGAGACACTGGAAATGATAAGGAAGATATGCAGTGGTATATGGGAAGGCAAAGGTTTTCCAGAAAGGTGGAGGGAGGGGCTGATAGTGCCAATAAGAAAGAAAGGAGATGGGAGGGAAACAGCAGATTACAGAGGAGTGACACTGATGCCAACAGCATATAAAATATATGCATCAGTATTGACAAACAAGTTAGAAGAAGAATTAGAGGAGAAGAATATAATACCAGAGGGACAAGCGGGATTCAGGAAGGCAAAAGGTACGATGGAAAATATTTACACACTGAATCACGTAATAGGAAGAGAAACGAAGAAAAAGGGAGGGAAAATAATATCATGCTTCATAGATCTAGTGACAGCATTTGACAGGATTAACAGAAAAAAATTGTTCGAGATGTTGGAAAGAAAGAATATAACAAGGAATTTGAGAGAAAGAATACAGGAAATATATAATGGAACAAGAAACAGGGTAATGGTGGGAGGACGGCTAGGTGAAGTATTTTGGACGGAGAGAGGAGTCAGGCAGGGGTGTCCCCTGAGCCCGTACTTGTTTAACATCTTCCTGTCAGATTTAGAAGAAGTAATGAGAAAGGGGCAGGCAGGAGGAGTGATAATAGGGAAAAAGAAATATTGAACACTAACATATACGGATGATGTAGTCCTCTTGGCAAAGGAAGAGAAAGAACTAAAGGAGATGCTGAGAAGAATGGAAAGATATTTGGAGAAGAAAGAGCTAGTAGTGAACACAGAGAAGACGAAAATTATGAGATTTAGGAAAGGGGGGGAAGAAGTCGCATAGAGAAGTGGGAGTGAAAGGGGGAAGAGTTGGAGGAGGTGGGGGAGTTTAAATATCTAGGATTCACCTTACAAAAGAATGGGGGCCAAGAGAAGCATGTAAGAGAGAGAGAGAGAGTAAGAAAGGCAACAATAGCAATGAAGCAGGTATGGGGAATAGGGAATAGAAATTTTGGGGGCGACTGGAAAAGAAGAGTAAAGTTGTTTGACGCATTGGTGAGCAGCGTAGCCATGTATGGAGCGGAAATTTGGGGGTGGGAAGAGAGAGAGAAGATAGAGGGGATCCAGGAAAAATACATAAGGTGGACTCTGGGCTTGGATTGGGTAACGCCAGGGTACGTGGTAAGAGACGAAACAAAAAGAGAAAAACTAAGAACTAGGGCAGGAAAGAGAGCCATGAAATATGAAGAAAAGTTAAGAGGCGGGGGCGGTAATGAGTTAGCCAGGCAGTGTTGGGAAGAGGTACGGAAGGGAGGAAGAGAAAAATCGAAATGGGAGGAGAGGCGAGAGAAATTTTACCAGGAGCGTGGCTATGCAGGAGAGGAAGTGGAGAACCTGAGAACAGCAGAATGGAACATGGTGAGGGAGGTAGAGGGGAGAGACAGACAAATACAAGTGCAGGATAAAGAAGAGAAGATAAGACAATAGAGATATAACAGCAAATATAAGGAAATAAGAACAGCGGGACTGCCGCGATATCTGCGAAGTAGGGGAAGGGAAGAGAAGATAATAAGGGTGGCAAGGTTTAGATTGGGAAATGAGATGAGAGGTGGGAGGTATTGGGAAAGCGATGACAGAAGATTGTGCAGGGTATGTGGGGCGGAGGAGGAGACATGGGAACATGTGTTAGAGAGGTGCTGGTGGAGAGGGAACGCGGAACGGGTCGGAGTGGAGATGATACTGGAGGAAGGTGGAAGAGGGGAGAAGTGGATGGAATGGATACAGAGGGGGAGAAAGGAGAGGGAGGGTTAAATAGGCTTAAATGGGAATTGTGAGGAGTTTATTTATTTATTTTTTTGCTTGTTCCATTCATTTATGTTTATTTATTTGTTTGGTATGAATTGTAATCTCAAATGGGAATCAATAAATCTATTATCTATCTATCTAATAGCCGCCACTGGTTTTGCTCAATATTTTGATTATTCATTTTTTTAACGGCACCTGGTTAAAAAATGCAATAGTCAAAACTTGGGGAAAAGATTCAATAATAGATCGATTAGACACTTTACATGTGGCCGATATGGCGATGTCACCAGATGTTGCTTTAAAACTAGTTTAGTTATTTAATTACCATACCTTGTAATTTTTTTCTTGCGGTCCACAATTCACATATATGTGTATTTTCTTTCTAAAATAAGTATATTATATATTAGGGCTGTCAATATGGTTCGATTAACCAGTCAATCTGACCAGTTCGAACCCCGGTCAACTTGAACTGTTTTGGTCAGCTCCAACCATTTGAGTTGGTTCTCAAACCGGTCGAGTCGGTTCAAACCATGTAAACCCCCTTAGGTTGATTCATACCGATTCAGTAAGGATCAGTCATAGCCGAATCGGTTCTAGGCAAGTCTATAACCATAAAATTCAAACCGGTCAGGTCTCTGCTAATTTTATAGTGTCTAGGATCGAACTTCAGTGTTCAATTTGTTGAATCAATAACGCAAGCGTCGTATTCTACTAGCACTGTAGCTCGTAGAGAACATAGGTAGTCGTAAACGTAACATCACTACCTTTTATTGGTTGTTTAACATAAAGTAAAAAGTAACCATGTCGGTGAGTGGAGTGGAAATATTTCAAAAAAGATGACGGCTATTATAACAAATTTACAAACAATTTTGTTATTATATTTATTTTTTGTAGCAGATTTTCAAAAAATGTTTTAATCATTCCAAACCGGTCTGTCATTGATTGTTCGACCGAAGCAGTTTAGATAACTAAACTACATCGGCCTAAGCCGTTGCGGTCTAAACCGATCACCTGTTAGAAATTTTATGGAACCGGACCGGATTAATCAAATATATTGCCAGCCCTGTTATGTATTTCTCTAAAGAAATTTGACGAACTTCTTCCTTTAATATCCTACAGAAACGCCATTCCCCTACCAAAATGTGAAAACTGCAGTATCGTCAGAGCCAGCACCAACTTCAGATATATTTAGTCCAAGTTCCGGGATTCAGCCACAAACACCTCCAGTTATAGATATGACTGGTGCTACTGCTATACCTTATTCACAATTACAAGTATGATTAAGTTCTTGCTCAATGGGCAATATGATTATTTATTGTATTTATAGAACTTTATATCAACTTCACGAGAAGGTACATCACCACCAGAAGCAGCCATAGAAGCAACTCCAGAAACTACTCCAATTAAAGTAAGTAATGTTTATGCTTGACAAAATTGTACTATTTTAAATCAGGAATAAAGCCTAGTAAGTAACGCGAAATGTGTAAATAAAATTAATTTCGTTGACATTCGGCAGTAGCTTTATCATAGATTAATGATTAGTCTATGATAAAACCATAGACTAATCGTGATTAGTTCGAGTGAAATCGTATATATACAAAATGCAGGTTGTTACAATAATTCTGTAACCAATCAAATCATTGTTTAATAAAAAAAGTGTAATGTTGCACTGTTTTTGATGTCGTAACTGTTCATTGTCACAAAATTGCTGTACAGACCTTAATGACGCATACATACTGACTTGAACATATTCACTTGCACACAAAAAATTAAAAATGTTTTTAAAACTGTCACCCGACTGCTTATTTGTCTGTATTGTTGTCCCGGTCTTAGCACCTTCACTTTTGTTTTCTTCGTCGCCTTCGCTTCGGACATTTCGCAATTAGATGACTGACATTTTAAACTTCAGTCAGAAATTCTTTATTTTGGATGTCGTCGTCGATGGCAATGTATTCTTCTGCGTTAATATCTACCATTTGTACCGATTCCCTGTATTTCGCAAGCGTTGCCTTTAATTCCCCAATACTAAGAGCATCATCCAACCAATGATCTTCATTTTCATGAATGTCACGGGAGAATCCGGCTTTCTTAAAACAATTATGAATTGTGGTTGCTGAGACATCTGTATCCCATGCTCTTGCTATTTTTCTAATAGCACCTAATAAAGTTACCGCTAATTTTCTACGATCCTCCATGGCAGCAATTGTTTGTTTCAGAATCCGTTTTCGGTAATTCATCTTCAGGTTCTTAATTATACCCTGATCCATTGGTTGTAACTTAGACGTCATATTAGGTGGCAGAAATACGACGCGGATTGACTTCAACTTTTCGTCAATTGTAGGATGAGCCTGGCAGTTTTCTATGAAAAGTAAAATTTTTCTCTTTTGGGCAGAAAACTTTCTGTCAAGAGTCAATAACCATTTCTCGTACAGGTCACTGGTCATCCACGCCTTCTTGTTATTCTGATAAGTGACCGGCAAAGACTCATTGATGCCCTTAAAACATCTAGGGTTCTTTGATTTCCCAATCACCAAAAGTTACAGTTTTTGCGTCCTCTCCATATTTGCACCAACCATAAAAGTAATTTGTTCTTTACTTTGCTTTCCCCCATAACACTTCTCATTTTTAAAAGCCAAGGTTTTGTCCTGTAAACATTTAAAGAACAGACCTGTTTCGTCGGCGTTGAAAATGTCCTTAGATTCATATTGGGAGAGTAATCCAGAGAGTACATTTTCTTTCCAATTTTCACTCTGTTTTTCATTGACGTCTACACTTTCACCGCAAACCACTTTTTGCACAAGGTTTTATCGACTAAAATTGAATAAAGGGGATAAAATTCGTAGAATTACTGTTGAATATACTTCGAGATGTGGAAATTTACTAATTCTAGAACTTCGAGATACGGACTGCAAAATACGTATGATTTGCCGTGTAGGTCAAGGGACTCGCATTTTTATTCGAGTTACGGAAATACTAGTAGTCTTGCTCTTGCATAACTCCCATTTCTATAATTCTACGACTAATACTTGTTCCCTTTTACAGATCCTTTCTTGTTTTTGTTTCGGCAAAACAAGTTCCTTACATACCTGTTACATCCCCTATGCATCCTTCAGTTATAGTTCTTCAGTGGTCTCCGTAAACAAATAGAGATAATGGAAATATTCAATTTATTTTAATTTTACGAATTTGTTAATTTACAGCAGGACATGCGGTTAACAAAACCATACCAAAACCCCTCGACTGTGCCTAAAGCGCTTACATTTAACGCACGTTCAAGATCTATTAATTCTGCTACCACTACTCCTACACATTCTCAACCTTCTTCACCCATGCGGAAAGACCCGTCTCCGTTTGTATTTCCCCAGGAAAACAAACGCGTGTCTGCATTTCGTAGTGGCGGGTTTACTACACAAAAGGTACAGCGTCTAATGCAGGACAGATCTCAAGTGGTAAGTAGGAAAAACAGTTTATTAATATATTGTAAGAAGTAGTCCTAGTTGTATTGCTTTTGACTTTAAACACATTGACATGAATAACTTTTTACAAGACTTGTCTATTATTAATTGGATTTATATAAAGGAAGAAGAAGACATCAACAATAATGTTGATTTCTTCATAAATGTTGTTCTTTCGGTATTTGACTTTTATGCTCCGTTGAAGACAGTGTATATGAGGCGATAATATAGACCCTACATTACAGACTGCATTAAAGAAATGTTGAGGTTGAAGAGAAGAGCTCGCAGTAAATACATGTGGACAAGGAGTGTTGATGATCGACGGAATTATGCTTCTATTAGAAATATGGTAAATACTGCAATCGAAAATGAAAAACGGATATACTACGAAAGGGAATTGCATAAATGTAAAACTTGCCCAAAGATGTTATGGGAAAAACTACAGCAATGTATGTAGGCCTGAAGAGATCAACAACTATTTTCTCCATGCGTGCCAAGCACAGATGATTACTGATGATACTATGAACAGGTATAACAGTTGTGCCATCCAGAGTGGATTTACAGCATTTGATCCGGTTTCTGTAGAGGAGATTAATGATATTCTTAAAACCTTGAGGAGTAATGCATTTGGATCTGACGGAATTAATGTTACAATGATACGCATGATACATAACCATTGCGAAGATGTACTGGTAAATATTATATAAACACTTCCCTAACTGGAGGGGTCGTTCCTCAAGCTTGGAAGACATCGGTGGTAAAACCATTGCCTAAAAAAATGAATGCATCAACATATTCAGATCTAAGACCTATAAACATATTACCTGCTTACTCTAAAATATTAGAAAGGCAATTGCATCAAGGCTGCTACATTATTTAAATGAGAACAAGTGTTTGCCCTTAGTACAGTCAGGCTTTAAAAGAAACCACAGCACCGGAACGGCCCTCTTAAAAATTGTGACTGACATCTGCAACGCACTGGACAGAGGAGAAATCTGTTATCTGGTGCTTCTCGACTACAGTAAGGCCTTTGATCTCGTGAATCATGAATTACTATTGGCAAAATTGAAAAACATCGGACTGCGAGGAACAGTATTGAAATGGTTTCGAAATTACCTTCAGAACCGAGAACAGTATGTTGAGATTAACGGTATAAAGTCACAGCCAAATTGTAGATAGGGGGGTTCCGCAGGGGAGCGTGTTGGGTCCTATTTTGTTTATTGTTTTCACTGCTGATCTCCCTTTTGTTGTCAAGCGCTGTATCATTCATCTCTTTGCTGACGACACTCAGCTGCTGAAAAGCTTTACACCAGATAAGATTGATGATGCTATTATGGAAATAAATGAAAATCTTTCTGCGGTTTCTGAATGGTCCCAGGCCAATAGTCTGTCGATAAACCCAGCAAAATCAAAAGCTCTACTTGTAGGTCCTGAGAGAAAACGTGAACGGGCATTGGGTTTGAAAACATTGGATTTGAGGATAAACGGTTCCATAATAATTGAAGAGAATGAAGTGAGAAACCTAGGAGTTACTTTTGACAGCAACTTAAAATTTGAAAAGCATGTAAACAAGCTGATCAGTCATGCATATCTCCAACTGAAGAGTTTGTATCAGTTTAGGAATACAATAAACTGTGACACTAAATTTTTTGCTTGCAACATGTGGATTTTACCTTGTATTACATATTGCATGGGAGTTTATTATCCGTTTCTCACAAATGCATACAAGAAAAAATTACAGAAGATCCAAAATACTTGCATGAGAATATCTTATGGACTACAAAGAAGAGAACATGTATCACCACACTTAGTGAATAAGAAAATAATCAATATGGAGAACCACTATATTTTGGCAATTGCTTCGAGCCTTTTTAAAGTTCTCACAACACAGGAACCAGAGTACCTGTTAGACTTTTTAATAAAGAGATCTAAAGTGCACAGTGTGAACTTGTCTGGTGTGGACCTGGTCTTCACTATACCGCAGCACAGGACTACTAAATATGAGGGATGCTTAATCAGTTCAGTCAGGTTTTTGAATCTAGTGGAAAAATCAGTACATTTAAAGCTAATTTGAAGAACTTGTTAATGTTAGAGCAGGAGTCGGCATTACGGTAGGACTATGTAGTCTATACTATGGTGCAGGGAGTGGGAGGGTGGGGGCAGGGATGCTTATTGTTTTTGAGTTGTATTCTTATTTTTGCTTTTTGTACTGTGCTGGGGAGAAATTGAAAATCAGTGTAACTGAGTCAAAGTGAAAAGTTAACTACGTGTTCTAACTGAGGTCACATCATATTAAGAAATATTTGATCGACTTTTGTATAAAGAATGTTATTTATTTCAATTTAGGGGGAGCCTTCTGGAACAGACGGGATTCCAAGATCCAGGGTTTCCAATCCACCAACTAGTCCATTGCGTATTATATCACTAAATGAAAATGCGATGCAAGGGAGTATGGGTCAAAGAATAGAATCTCCGATAAGTCAAGAAGATGAGGAAGTGGTGGCTATAGTTCATCAGGGAGAATTCGTACGACAACCTGAGAGAGAATGTGACAGTGTCTTGCAAGAAATAGGAAAAGGTTGGCATTAATTTCATGATATGCTTTTCAGTAAAGTTTTAGTATATCATTTGTGGTGTTTTTAGGCACAGATGAAGATTTGGACGATTGTGAGCACGAGCATGGGTCGCCTTGTACAGCAGGTGGTCTTCACATGCCTAATTCTGTATCGATGCATAATTTTGTGAGCCGTGTAAGAAGACTTCGTTACCACAGCCAGTGTGGGGT
Organism: Xestobium rufovillosum; assembly: GCA_963966045.1. NCBI lineage: Eukaryota > Metazoa > Arthropoda > Insecta > Coleoptera > Ptinidae > Xestobium > Xestobium rufovillosum. Next base: position 32,012,657 of record OZ014493.1, read on the forward strand.
TCCTGAGATGGAGCAACAAAAAATTTCGACGGGAAGTAGTCCGGGAAATGGTAAATATAGGCGGAAAATTATGAAAACGAACTTTGTTGCTTTTCACTTCTTTTTACAATTTGTGAAATTTCAGCAAATCTATATCCAAACAATTTACCAGTACGTCGAGCTAATTCCTGCCCTGAAATGAAGAAGACTGGTACAGTAGCAAACAAAGACAACGTAAGCAGAACATTAGATGAAACGGACGAAGAAACAAATTTAGATGATAGTGGCGAGTCCAACGGTATTGATGTAGAAAATAAACAGCAGACTGCAAAGAAAACCCAAATAACTTCTGAAACTCAAACGGACAACATTTGGCCCATGCCTTATGAGCATCTGTTCCTTGGCATATTTCCTTCGCTGGAAAATTCTGATTATAAACCAAGTCCAGCACCTAGTCCTGCACCTTTCAATGTACAGCAAGAGAAGTGCTATCTAACTGCTTCGGTCTATGATATATTGGACAGGTAAGTTTTATGTTAAGCCAGTATTAACATATGTGCGCCTGAGTAAATTTTACCCGTTGCTCTTGGAACTAAGACAACTTATTTTGCTTCATGTGTTTTACAGCAATGTGTATTTTACAGGCACATAGATATGGCAATAAATACTAATGAGCGAGACGAACGTGAAAGAAGGGATGCTGCAAGACTACTGAAAGGACAGTTGAACCTTCTCCATCAGCAGCTTTTGTTTGAACGTCATCGACGTGAAACACATGCATTTCGAAATCGTCGACTCCTAGCAGATGCTCGTAACACCAGAGCGTTGGAAGAACATAATTCTGCCTTGGTAAGTTGCTATGATAAAATGTTATTAAGGGTGCGGAATTTGAGCACTAAAAATGGGACATGTAGACACATTTTTATTCCAACACCATTCTGAAATTAAAGTAGATGGGGCGTTAAATTAAAAAAAGATTTATCAATAAAGGATTAACTTAGGAACTCGCACTATTTTTATAGTAATATTTTTCGTTCGCCTTAAATAAATCTCCCTCAAATTATTGAAAAATCCGTCATAAAACCGTCATAAACTCAACACCTTTTTTACTATTTGTACACATATTTATCGTAATTAGAAAGTAGAGTTGTTTAAGTGAATTATTCCTTATTCATTTTCCAAAAACGTCTTGATACGTTGCTTCGTTCAACTGGCATGTTGGAATGAAAATTTTATTGCAATCTCCATTTTCTGCATACATGAAGATGCACATTAAACTGGACGTTTGACAGTAGAAGTAGTGCGGCCACTGCAATGCAGATGGCGGTGGCGCTTCAGTTTCTTCTCATATATCTAAATAGAAAATAATAATTTAAAGATAGGACTGTCGACTAATCTTTCCAGATTTATTCGGTTGCTGCTAAAGCAAAAAACCTTGAAAATTCCAAGATGTAGAGGTTCCGTCTGAAGAGTTTGCTGCTGTGATAAAAACCAATTATAATAGATTGTGACTAAATCCTAATATTAAATGTTAAACGACTGTACGTAGATAAATCTAAAGTAATGAGTAGGTATACGGGCATAGCAGTCAAGGAAAACTTACATACAGGCCTCCCCCACGAAAAATGTGAAAAGGCGGTGACCTAACTGCTGATATTTCGCAGCCTTAATGAGTTAATATTTCAATGCCAGCGTTGAAGCCATGCCGAAAATTTTCAGACATTCCACATTTACATTATAAATTATATTTTCAAAATAAATTTCCTTCTGGATCATTTTGTATCTCGTTCTATATATTAGTAAAGTATCTGAAACATCCCTCAAAGAAAGAGGGAATCCGCTGAAAATGCTTATTTCCAGAAATAATGAATTTGTGCGTTAATTTTTACTCACTTTGCATAAAGTACTGTGGGAATATGCCTCATTGGGAATAATTCTTACAAATTCTGAGTATAATGCAACATACAGGAAATTGAATCGATACATGGGACCTGATACATATATTACGCTGCCAAATCTTTTGCGTCGTTGTTATTCCAAGGTTCACAAATGTTTTAAGATATTTTTTAAATAGTGGTTATTAAAAACAAGTAAGAAAATTCAAAATTTTAAGTAACCCCCCGACACAACGTCTGAACAGATCTTCATAAATTATAGCTAAGAACCATCTCGATCATGTCAGCTTTTAAACAAAACAAAACTCATCAAAATCGGTCCATTCGTTTAGGAGCTACAATGCCACAGACAGACACACAGCCACACAAACACACAGATACACAGACAGACATGTCAATCTTATAACACCCCCTCTTTTTGCGTCGGGGGTTAAGATATTGTGACTAATAGAGAACTGCAAAGTTATAAAACAGACTAGATGAAGCAGGGAAACAAATACAAGGTGGTGAAGTGGAAAGTTTTTGGAAACGTGGAATGTTTTTGGAACATTGGAATTAAAATTTTTTACCTATACAATAATCCAATAGAATTTGTGTATCTACAGTCACGTGTTCAAAGACAGCCAATCAGGAGAACATTTAACTGAAAAGTGCTTATGGGCTATTTTCACTTATGTCATCTGGATTACTGTAGCAACGGAAAAATGTTTATTTTGCACTGCTGTCGAATTTTTTGCACAAAATGTCATTTCCAAGATTGTTCTTTTCAATTTTAATTTCTTTTTAATAAATTTTTCTTTTTGGGCAAAAAATTTTCTTACCGAATAGCCCTCGAGTCTTGACAAATCCTCAAGCGGGTTTCTCTGGGGCAACATACCTCCGCCTTCGGCGACGGGATGTTCCCGAGCAACCCGCTTTCGAAAATGTATCAAGTTATTTCGAATTATCAAGACCCTTGGGCTATTATAAGTGAAAATAAATGCAAAGAAATGGAAGATAAGTTCGAAGTAAGAAAAACTGACTAAGCTTATAAAATTATTAGGAGAAATTTCAGAGAAATTGAATCTAACAGCAAGCAACATTCAAAACGAGGCAGAAGACATCCTAATCGGTAGGAATATTTGGGAGTCTAATGCCCGTTTGCACCGTACTGTTTAAGCAAGGCTTAAAAATAAGCATAACTTAGAATACGCATTTGGTTTGCACCGGCCGTTAAGCAATTCTTAACCTGCCAAAGCAGTTCTTAATTTTAAGCCCTCGCTGGACCGGGGCTTAAGCATTTCTTAAAATCAGATACAGTATATAACCTCAAACTTTTTTACGTTCGCCTTTTTTCTTTATACCTAATACAGGAACCTATATATTAATTGTTATTGATATATTTGAAAATATATAAGTATAATTATTTTTATAGATGATCCGAGAGTTTTAACTTTTATATAGGCTGAAATACCTACCCTGATTCTTTCCTCAGTTCCTAACAGTAACGGCCGCTTTCGAGCTTTCTCATTTACATTTTTGTTCGTTTCTTTATAACAATTATTATGATTGTACATTGTATCTACTTATGCTCTCTGCAGTTTAAAAAATACTGTTCGTGATTTTAGTTTATAAAATGAGTATATTTGTATTTCTATGAATTATTTCATGATTTTTATTCGATAACTATTTTCGTACCTACCTATTTACAACTACTAGTTTATGCATTATAAAATTTTGCTAGATACCATACCTATACATACATTAACATTATACGAGTATGACGTAAGTATGATGTACAAATCAACTAACCAACAAAATTCTTTGCGATAATTAAAGTAATGAAAACCATAAATAAGTGCACGGACTGCGCCTAAATCACCAAAACCACCAATTTTACAGAAATACAACGAAAATACGTAGAAATTTGAGGCATTGCCAGATCAACAGTTCCTTAAACTCTGCTTTGTTAAGCATCAGCTGTATGCAGCGCTGTGCAACAGACACTAAATTTAAGCAGTTCTTAAAATTAAGAGCTTCTTAGTAAAGTATTGCTTAAAACGAAAACGGTGCAAACGGGCATTATATGCGGAATAAGAACTTCAAGGTAGATATATTAGAAAAGGAAATCAGAGTAGAGGAGGATATTAGGCTGCCCTATAATGTTGCGTTTGACACAAAGAAATAACAGTTAACATAGACACTCGGAAGAGACTCTTAAGGACCTGTGTATGGAGTAAGGCATTCTACGGATGTGAAACTTGGACAATAGGAGAGTTGGGGAAAAGCGAAAGGTATGGAAAATAATAAAGAAAAGGAAAGGTGGGATGGTACGATTGTAGGACACCTGAGACAAACGAATAGTTAGCGACATACTAGAGACGGAGATAGGAATAGAAAGTGGTAGGGGTAGGCTCAGATCAGACTGCTGCTCTCAAATAGTTGAGAACGTAGGATGCTCTACTTTTAACAAAATGCATAGGTTAGCTCACGATAGGAAAGGATGGAGGTATGTCTCCAACCAGTCTTCGGACTGAGAACTTCCATCATGAGTGAGCTTTCATTGAAGAATGAATTCGTCCCATGGAAATTGTTGGGCAATGATTTGTTATGACTTTAAAAAATGTTTATCACTGTATGAAGCATGGGTACCAACAACACTTAGGAAAGAAACATTTTCTTTAGCTTCAATTTACTGGTGTTTGGAAAATTTTTAATTCGATGGAATTTGTATGCACAGATAAAAAATGCAGAATATCCATCAGCAGCCTATATCCAGAAAAAGCTGCTTTAAGAACATTGGTCGAAGCAGACAATCTAATATCCTTTGTTGTCTGGGGATTGAATCCTCAACATTGAAAATTATTATACTTCGCAAATTAGAATTTGTGAAGAAATGCTGAAGGTGTTAAAAGATGGTGGTCATCAGATAATATCTAAAATAATTATTAAGGGTGATGGAACCTGCTTACAATTATTTAAAGTGCCAATGTGATAACTGATAAGAGAATAATGTGTAGGTCCACAAAGATGAAGTGACACCCCAGAAAACAGTGGGCTACGAAAAAGTCTTATACAACGTGTCCAAGATAAAGATGTCTATCATGGCAGTTTCGACAATGGTAATTGATGATTTTTTGAGAACGAAACGTCTGGCGGCAAAACTGATATTTCCTTGAGATAGTCTGTAAAAAGTTGCTGTGGGGAAGTACTCTTTTTTTTGTTCCACCTATGACAAATAACATCAGAAAAAAATATAATAGAAAATCGAAATATTCAGTCTTTTTATTTTCTTGAAAACCAAAAATATTATTGAAATCTTTTCGTTTGCAAAATAATGTCCTTTTACTTACGCTACTTTTTTCCCATTTAACCAAAACTGCAGCTATTACCATTGTCGAAATCGCCATGATAGACATCTTTATCTTGGACACATTGTATATGCAGTTTTCTTTCATAGTACTGGTCTGGTTAAACCAATCAAACTTAGCTGAGTGTGACTTGCTTGTTCGTAAAGGTAAAGATTTTTCGGGATTTCCATCTTTATTCAGAAAACAAATTAGATTGTGTGGTATTTAGATATTTGAAGAGCCCAACACACGGGCTACGACGGAAAACTCCGAATGCAACGGTACAGCTGTTTCTTTACTCACAACTTTTTTGTTTTTCGGTCGAAATTGAGAATTTTATGTCTTCTTACAAGTCAGAGTTTCAGGATATTACTGCCGTTAACCAGATTCTGAGATTTTCTTTTCAGGAAAGTTTTATTAGGTTCTATAAAAAGCAGTTCTTTGCAACTTGGAACATGCGACTTCGTTTATTGTTTTTATATTTTTTTAACAAATTTGAAAACAGCAATAGTAGATTTGTATTTTAAGAACTGTTTGCAAACAAAAACAATTTAATATCATTTATAGTTTTTGAAATGTTTACAAACAGGCAAACGTCTACCGTGCTCCCAAAATTCCTGTGTATCGGGCTCTTAACAGTATATCTAAAGTCTAAAGGAATTTGGAAATTGGTATTTGAAATATGGTTGGAACATTTAGAGCATATTTAAAATACATTTACTGAATAAGCTGCATGTGTCTCAATAGTTTTGAGGTGCTTGACATATAATGACGAATTATGACTATCCTATTCCCTCTACTTTGACAACTGCAAGCTGTAACTTTTATATTTATGTAGCTTTTAGTATTCACACAGTTGTGAAGCAGTGCTTACTGCTTATTCACTGTTTTGTTTTTTTAGAGAGATCAGGTTCAGTTGCAGCAGGGTGTTATCGATGCTCTCAGACAAGAACTGGATATATTAAAGAAAGACCAGGTAGCCAGAGCAAAAGAGAGAGTTGACAATGTTAGATTTTGTGAAACTCAGGCGAGATCTCTTCAGAAAGATTTGGAAACTAGGATAGAAGCAAACAAAAATATGCAGACTGAACTAGAAATTGCCAGAAATAAATGTCTCATGTTAGATCGAAGATGGCAACAGGTGGAAGCAACCGTAGAAGATGCACACTCGGAATTAAAGGTAAGTTCTTATGCTTCTATGAACTTATCTTATTTTGGGCCATAGAATAAGTCGTTTAATATGACTGGTATAATCAGATGAGGGGTACTCGATTTTGTTTCTAATTTTCTATACATGCAAAGGATCGATTTGTAATTTTCAGATAGCGAGAGAGCAAGCTCTAGTGTTTGAACGATTGAAAGCTGAACTGGAGCGTGTTAATAAGGAGTTGCTTTTAGCTGGCGAGTTACAGGTCAAATATCAAGAACGGCTGTCCGAGTTGTCTCAGATGAGAAAATGCGATCAGGAGTTAGTGCTTTACAAAGAGGCATGCCATCATGAAACCAAAGGTAGCTAGTAGAAACAATTTATTACAAATATTTCTTTAACCCTGGGGCAGCCTACAAACATGTTAACGTTTCCACCTAACTTAACTAGAATGCAATTCTGCGAAAAACAGGTACAGTTTCAAAGCCCTGAGTTGGACTTTAAGAAGGGAAATGCTAAAGACCGTACTGCATGTGTAGAATTTGTAGAATGTTTCCCAAAATAAAAACTAATGTAAATGTAATCAATATTTTATTGTATTGCATGTCTGCATTTTTTAGGCTTGGGGCAGCAGTTAGAAGCAAAATCCCTCGCTTTGGAAGCTTGTAGGACCAGAATAAGTCAACTGGAGCAGTCTCTTGTGCAAAGTGATGAGTCCATATCTGTGCTTAAGAAAAGAGTTAACGAAGTCAAAGAAGATTATGATGAGAGATTGAAGGTAATGTAAAATTTCTAGAGAGTAAACATTTCAAATTTGCTTTGTTCTGTATGCTTTCAGGCTGTGGAAAGCAAATATGCCACGCAGTTTGCTATCAACCAGGGTTTGGAGGAAAAGATTCTTGAACTCTGGCAGAAATTAGAAATGAACGGTTACAGGGAAACAGTGTCACCATCAACAAGTAGTTGTCATGAAGTGCATCCCACATCACCTCTCTCGATGTCACTGGGATCATCTGAAGGCAGTGTTGCGTTCTTGCCACCTGACCCCAAAGACACCAGAAGTTTACTGGTAAGCTTTTAATAATGTATTTGCATGTTTTTACATAAATGATCTAATACGAGATAATAAAAAAATTAAACTGAAATTTTGTATGATTTATGTGGTTTTGTTAATTCGAGAACTTAAATTTTAATGAGCGAATAACACTTTACAACTTTGTAATTTACTGTTTCGACTTTTTCATATCTTGAGCAATGACGTAATGCTTAATAAGCATAAATATTTGACGGTTTAACTTTTATGTTGGTAGGATTTACTCGACCAAGCGGAGGCAGCTTCACCATCCACAACAAACGAATATGTAAATAGTATTAATATGAACCAGCCTGGTCCATCAGGTCAGCACCATCACCCCACTCCATCATTAAGACATGACTGATCCTCCATTTCAGCTTCATAATTTTATACAAAACATAAGTCTGAAAAGTTCAAATAAGTTAATAGCATAGGGGTGACTACAGAATCGATTTGAATTGTATTGAGCGAAGATTGTTCAGTATTTTACATAGTGTCGGAAATTGTAAATTTTAGGCAAAACTTCTAGTATTGGCAGAAAAGAGGACGACAAAAAATAGAGGGAAACTTTTTGATATTGCATGTTGTATAGTGTGAGCATGTGAAAGAATATTGACGAAGAGAGTTTGATGGTTTATAAATATACGATGGTTTCTTTGTTTAAGTTATGGAAATGATTCTTGTTATCCGCTGGTAATTATTGTTATAATAAATATAATTTTGAAAATGATTTTTATTAATGTGTTAAAATTTAAAATGTGTTGTTTTATTTGCCTCGATGTTTCCTTTCTATATTTTCTCATCATTCTTAAGCGAATTAATTGGTTCGCAATCTAGAGGGAGTTCCTAAAATATACGAATGACTGGGACTGATGTCGCTCTGCTTGGCTGAAGACCTGAAAAATGCCGAACCACTTCTTTTGCAATTTGTTTAAAAAAAATTAACAGATCGCAAAACAGTAAAAATAGCCTGCCCCAAGCGAACATTGTGTCTAGCGTATTACAATGCCAACATCTATGCCAATGATGTTTTAACAGTAGATCTGCGGTTTTTTTACCCTCAATCTACTGTTCTCCTGTTTCCACTCTCAAATCTACTGTTGTACAATGTTTAGCGGCAATCGGCAACACAACAGCAATCAGCAGATGTCGGTTGGGTAAAGTGAAGCTCGTCGGGGAATCCCGAATTCTCGTTTATCGCTTCATTTACTTGTTTGTTTTGTATGTACAGTGTTTGTAAGTTGTAAATGTAACTTTCAAATCTTTGCAACTTGGTTGAAGATGAGCAGGTAATTACTTTAATTCACATTTTGAGTAGATTTTAAGTTAAATTGTGAAATATTTATAGCACGTCTACCCGCAAGAACTCAACGAAGAGGCTAAAGTATTCTGGTGATATAATTTTGTGGCGTGCAACGCCAAGTACCCATGAATTTACTATATTACCAAGGTTTTAATTTTTTGTACGTCTATAATACCTATGTAGTTTATGACTAATGTTTTTGAATTCATTATTTTGTTGTTTTTTTGTTACATTTTGGGCTTTACTTAAAAAAATACATTTATTAAAAATTACTGTTCAGATAGGCAAACCTACTATTTTTTGTCCTGCCCTACTGTTGAAAGAAATATTCATCTGGAAACACTGTTGTCAAGAAACATGAGAGAACTCGAAAGAGTAAGCTGAAGATCAGTGGAAGCGAGAATGCTGAGACTAGGCATTAATGCAGAAAAACTTAATTTATGTAACTGGTCGGGCAGAGACTGGTGGACTGGACCTGGAAGTTGCAAAATTTTGAGGAAACTGAAAGCTATACAACTTTCAAAAAAGTTGGGATAATTGACACAAAAATGGTCTTGTGCAGTTATCTCCATTAAAAAAAAATTGGGCAAGACAATTGGAAAAGTAAATTGTAGAGCGTGAAATTCAACGAAAAAGGTCTTAACATTTTTAATAATAATAATACGCTTTATTGAAAACCTTGTTACATTCCAGCATAATAAAAAATTAAACGTACTATTATACCGTATAAAACGGCCAACAGGAAAATTGCAGCTGCTGCTCTTACATACAATCCTTGAGTAAGAGTACATTTTTCTTATATACACTAAGGTTCTTGCGTGAAACCCAATCTAAAAGCTGTTCATATATGCTGGTCACGCGGTACAGCACCGAGTTCTTGAGTAAAAAGATAAATTTAATATTTATTCCTAAAATGAGTTTAAAAGAATTGCCTGTTATACTGTCAACATCTTCTAGGGTGTAACTGAAATACCACATAAACCCCATGATTCGGCCGTCAAGGTTTGTTTAAGAGTCCGGCAAGCCCCTTTAAAATGAACCTGAAAACTGACTCCGTAGTACTATGCTAATTTCTAAACGGTGAAAATTGAAGTGTTGAATTTTGGACAGTTTATAAACGAAACTTTATTTTAGGTTTCTATAGAAAGAAAAGTTAAAAATTTTATCTTAGAAAGTGTCAGTTCACTCATGAAATTGACCAACTTCAGGCGTGCATAGCGCCAAGAGATTTACAGTTTTCGAAAAATTGTTTCAATAGAGACTTAAAATATACCTTCTTCTACCATAATTAGGCTTTCATGTTGCTAAATTTACTAGGATGAAGGTTTAATCGTGGTACAGCGAGAGCACTGCAAATGCAAAATATGCATTGGCATGTGCTGCCGCTGCGTAGCGAGTGAGCGTAAACTCAGAGCGATGTTGTCACATTCACTAGGTACCGAAAGCGCGGGCTTTTAATGTGCGTTGTTCTTGTGTCCATAAATGTATTTAGCGCGACGGTGTTGCAACACAGCTGATAGTTTGCTCCGATTTCTAACGGATATCTCACCGACCCGATGCCCTACAGGTGTAACTTTTGACCTGCTTTGCCGGACTCTTAACTCATTAAATTTTGTTGTGTTATAATTTCTAGATAATCAAAGGCAGTATTGTAAAGAAAGGCATGGCACAGGGGTTTTCGATTATTTCTATATTCTGGATAAATATTGCAAAATTGGCGATCATAGGTCGAAATTGTGTTTTAACAAATTTGAATGCACTTCCACAGAGCATGAGATTATACGAAATTACCGTGGAAATTACTTAAATTCAAATTTATAGATAGCACCAGCTTTTCTGTTTTGTGCCCACTTGCGCAGACAGTTTTCTCAGCTAGCAGCAGACATGGATATAAGCCTGTACGTGGGTTCTTCCTGTTAAGATGCCATCATTCGCAGCCGCTGCAGGTTGGGTCAGTATCGTACTGGACTAATTTTGTGTTTTGCGTCCGTGGATCGATTCTCGGGGTATATGTTTTGCTGTTTTTACATTTTATTTTTTAAACAAATAAGTTCAGGTTAGGTCCCCGTCAATTAAGCACAGGTCGTTATGTCGCAGAGGGGCGGAGTCATTTAATATAAATTAATGTTAAATTTAAAATTTATTACTCTAATATTATGCAAGCTATGTGCATATGGGCACAAAAGGGGAAAGCTGCCGCTAGCCGTTTGTTATATTCAAAACTGGATTACTCTTTAAAATACTCTTTTCTTTATTTCTGTGCGATAAAAAATAAAGAAGCTAGCTATAGCTATTTTCATCTGTCTTATGTACCTTGATTTTGTCATTATGCACCCTCTGCTACAGTATGATAAGTTCTCAAAAGCACAACTTTTAGATTGCGTTTCACGCAAGTACCATTGCCCGTACACAAAGATCTCTCTTGCAAAGAACAATTTTTGTATTTTTGCAATATTTTGCTTATTCAAGGAGATATTTGGGAGAAAAAAATTATTAATTACCCTCACACTTTTGGAAGTCGCAGCAGATGTGAGGAAAAGGCCGAAATTATTCTATACTGGCTTAAAAATAATAATAGCACAGGAGTCTTCTACACTGAATTAAGACCCAAGGAGTTATTGAGGGCAGGTAAGATATGAATCTATAAAACTGTACTAAAGCCATATTTACTATATGGCAGCAAAAAAAGGGCCACGAATAGAGAAGTACAAGATAGCTTAGAAATACGGGTATGCTAGATACTAAGAGGAAAAAATAGAGGGAAGAGGACTGACAAACAAACAAATAAAATTTATGAGGCAAGAATTAGTGAATTGGTAAAAAGCAAAAGGCTCCAGTGGTTATAGGGCATCTAGAAAAAATGGAAGAACAATGAAGAAGAGATAGTGTGAACAAACCCAGAAGATAAAAAGAGGAAACAGTTTTGCAATATATTTGAGAAAACAAATAACAGAGTGAAGGAAGAGACTTGCAGGACTTTAGGCCCAAAAGGCCTGCTGTAAGCCTATATAAATTTAAGATTAAAAAAAAAAGAAAATATATGAAAGCGAAAAATGAACTTTGCAACAAAGTATCCTGAAATAATCAGGATGATGTTCTTTAAATCTCACCTCTCCATCCAGCCAATGAGAGAGTCACAGCCACACTTTTGCCATAATGCTGCACTTTGTGGGAATGCACTGCTGCCCCATCGCCCAAGGATGACAAGCTACCACACGACCCCATCAAAATTACGGAAGAAACTATAATTATTTACGTTGTATCCGTTAATTTTGTAAACTTGTCATTTTAGAAGTTGCATTTATACTTGATTGTAAGACGCCAAGTGCAAGAGTTCTCTTGGATATTGAACAAAAAATTCTCACTTAGAAGTTGTGTTTACTCTCATTGACTCTCTTGATAATTTTTATCTAATACGACTGAAAATAATAGGAAGCAGTCAAAGAAATACAAGGGAGGCCCTCTCGAAAAAGTTGCGAAAATACTCCAGTCGGTACTCGTTCACATTTTTTCGCAAGAGAGGACCTCCTGTTGCAGTTCCTATTATTCTAATTTACTCTTGATTGCAAGAAACAACTAACACTTGTATGTAGGTGTTTGTTCTATGTTAGAGCCGTTACAATAATAAGAAATTGTCACTCAGAAGCATAGAACTTAAATTTAAACTTCGTAATTGCAAGCTACAACTTTCAAAAACGTAAGTTGTAGGTCAGACAACTCTAAATTTTAGTTCCAACGATCTCAAACACTTGTGGTTCTGATTGTTCAATATCGACTAACTCAAAAATAGTATGTGAAAATGAAAGCGCCAATGTTTTGTACACAATTTATTAAAGAACAAATCTTAACGTATTACTTAGCGTGTGCTTGGGCTTTACGCATTTGTGTCAAGATATTGGACAATTCCTCACGCTTCCTCTTGGCACGAATGTGGGTTCCCAAACGACGCTTCAGGAATTTCAAAGCCCGCTTATCCTTGGAAACTTTAAGTAATTCCATTGCTCTCTTCTCGTAAGGTGCATGTCCTGTCACTTCGCGGATCAAGTCACGAACAAATTTCGTGTGTTTGGTTTGAATTCCCTTTAGTCTGGCAGGTCGGACCTTGGTGGCTTTAGTTTTTCCTGCTGGGATTTTTGTGGTCTTGTGGCCTTTTTGCAGACCGACTGCAATTTCATATCTTACAGCTCCCATACTGTAAAGCAAATGTATAATTTTAATACGTACGTATTTTAGATGTGTTAAATATTTGCTTACATAGAATTTTAGATGCCACAAAACGTGCTCTTCTGTTTCTAACCTAGCAAGAAAGAAAAGAAAAAGCACGATCAAACGTCAAAGATTAAGACAGGAGATAGATGCAGTGTTGCCATTTGCCAACGCCAGTCGCAAATATTTCGGAAGCTTGATTGCCAAATTTCGGTAGATTCGGTTTTAAACAGGAAAACAAGGAGTAGGAATTTTAAATAAAGCCATCGCCGCAAAGGTGCCGCCGAATTGCGACGTACGGTGGCTTCGTTTTGTTTTGGTTCTAGTTTTTTTTGCATAATATACCGCTGCACTAAAATGATACCATACGAGTTCCCAAAAAAGAAGAAAGGAAAAACGCAAAGGCGTTACGAATTATGATTTGTGCGGAATTTCCGGTTATTTCTTAATTGTATAATTCAAAAATGAAATTTCGGTAGAATTATTTAGCATTTCCGTAGATCGGTAGATAACATATAAAATCGGTAGATCTACCGAAATTTCGGTGGGGTTGGCAACACTGGATAGATGGCAGCACAACCCTCAACAGTGCGTGTGGTTATCCTAGGCAATTCTCTGCGATGAAGTCATGGAGTTCACCTCAAACCCCAAGAAAAATGTTTATTTCTTAAATTTATCAATGAATGCTTATGCACTATTTATTCTATATCAGGCCTTACTTTGAAATAATGTTTAGATAACGGAGGCCGCGGCAAGATACCTAGCTCCTAGCATCAACAAAAAGGTGGCAAAACAAAAAATATTTACGGTTACCGGAAGTAAGGCAATACAGAATGAGCGCGCAGTTTAAAATTATGTTAGGTTAGAACACTCTTATTTACCAAAGTTGTTTCTGCAATAACTTTTATCTACAATCTACAAAAATAGTAAATAAAACGTAATATAATTACTGTCAAGTCAGCAGTGTTGTAACAACATTCCGTATTCCGAGCTGACACGCGAAAATGAATCTCAAAATGTTGCTCTCTTTTTTCTATATTTTATTTTTAATTGATGTCTCTTTGGCTTGGAAAACATTTTTTAGAGGAAGATCAACTGGTGGAAATTTAGGAAAACCGTTTTCAGAGGAAGTAACAGCAAAAGATGTTGCAGAAGAATGGTTTACGCAAAAGCTAGATCATTACAACCCAGTGGACGAAAGAACTTGGCAGCAAGTAAGCAAAACAATTATTTACATGAAAAGAATTAGAGAAAATAATGTATATCATCTCAGTGCCGTGATTTTTTTATGGTTTCATATACAGAGTGCTTTACGGAAACTCGACTGAAAGTATTGTTCGACGCATACCTAACATACTTTCACAAATCAGAAATTTTGAGAAACAATTAAGTACCTATGTACTTAATAGGTATTTCAAAAATATCTGACTTAAAATATGGTTTCTTTATAAAGGTTCCTTTGTAAAAACCTGGCCAATATGCCATTCCATTTTTAAAAAAATTAGGTACTTAAGTTTTTATTTTATCTCACCCCAGATTTTCAATTATTATAATTTATTACTCTGTAATACCTAGTTTCCTTGTACATCTGAGTAAGATCAAGCAAAGACTATTGATTTATTTGAACTGTAGATTTTTATGTAGGTTTATTGATTCACTGTTTGAAAAATGAAAAGTAATATAGAAATAAAATTTTGACAAACGCCCCATCAAAAATCTTGCTCATCTATACTTAAATCTGTTTGAAAATCCATTTGAAACTTTTTAATCCCATGCACTTCACTGCATTCAGATTAGCGTACTGAACCATGAGCCAAACTTCGTCAATCCTCGAGCTTCCTTGCGAGCTCCGCATGTCCCTGCATTTCCCTGTTATTATGTATTTTAAGTTTTGCTTATACATATTTCATGTAGTTTCACATGGGCGAGCGTATATGACTGTAATAATACAGTACATAGGCATTATGTACATGATTATGTACAGTACATAACACCTATGTACTTTAGGTAATACTCGGTGTGCTCTAGAGTATACCTCTGCAATCCACCATTCCTGCACCCTAGTATGCTCCAACTCTTCCCTCGTTATAGAATACTCCACAGCCACACTGCATTCCTGTATCGCATTCTTAATCCAAACAACATTGCCTGTCCCTACGCTCTATGCACATGCATAATTATGTTATTATTATCTTATAATGCTTTTAACAATCCGTCTTGTGAAACTTTACACTTATTATTGCTGATAACTCCCCTTGAAGCAGTCCGCACCTGGAGATCCGAATATTGGGACTATTTTACCTTTGGAATATTTTACTCGAAGGTGCCATCACCATAAAATTTTAGTATGCTGTTATAGGGACAAAATAATATGGTGGCTCCCCATTGCTTTCCACAGAGTGTGTATCACAGTGCCATACCGACCCCTACAGTCTCTGCCACTCTGATTACTGAAAGAGCTGCTGCCCTCTTTCAGGGACTTGATTTAGTCGGTCTTTTCAGTAAAACTCCCCCAATATGTTTAAACTTATGGTTCGGCCGTTTTAGTATTATTAGATACTTCAATTACATCAAGGCCCAAGTCCCTTGGGAATGGTTAATGTAGAAACTCGAAGAGATTCTTAAAGACGTGTGTATGGAGGACGGCAACACTCTGATACAAAACCCAAGAACGTAAAAATATTAAAAATTAGTTTAGTAAATATAGGTACCTATGCAAGTGGTGGGAAATTACACATTAAAATGAATTAAATATTGAATGAAATATAAACAATTGTATTATTTTCTAAATTTTACGATTATGGAAAATTAATATCACACATTAAATAAATACAAGCAGATTCCCTCGGACACATCTATTTTATTTTTTCTTTGTGGGATTTTGGAGCTATGTACTTTACTAATATAATATACAGATGGATCACTATGAGCCATTAAGCGTAACATTTAAAAAGGTTCTATGCAAGGTTTGACTCAGCAATGGGGACGTTATCTTTTGCCTCGTTTTTTGCTAATGACAAGGTTTGACTCGGGGTTTCATTTGCTGGACAACCTCCCACATGAATTTGCTTTCCACATGGGACGGTTTATTGCAACTTGCTTTCAGCTGGGGATGGTGGGGGTTTGTTTGGCATGAAAACTGAGAAGTGATTCAGTATTGCATAGTAAAAAGAAGACAAAATTTGAACATTTTTACTATATGTTTACAATATTATCGAGGATATTCATAATTTTATATTTTTGTGGATATTTACAAGGTTAAGTGTAAATTCATGTTGTATGATTTTTTATTAGTTTATTTTAAGTCATAAACATAAAGAGTAATATGCTTTGGCAATATGTAAATACATTTTTTATTATACCTATAGAGATATTTTGTCAATGATGAATTTTTCAACAAACACAATGGACCTGCGTTTCTCAACATCGGTGGTGAGGGAACTGCTGCTGCAGAGTGGATGACTAGTGGTGCATGGATTAATTATGCTAAAAAATTTAACGCTTTATGCTTTCAAGTGGAACACAGATATTATGGGAAGAGCCATCCTACGAGGTATACAACATTTAAGATTTATTATACATGCCAGTTTTGTTACATGAATTATCTGTTAAAAATTATTACTCCCAGACGGGTCGTTGGATTCAGAACTTTCTCTATATGATTAACTTTCAAATAACTGCTTACAAAAACAAGGTCGGAATTTCATCCCCATGCATATCACTAATCAGGAAACAGAATTATTTTCTACCCACATTTCATCTTTGTATCCATTTTCGTTAGTTTCAAAATAATTCCACATCGTGTTTATTCCATTCGATCCACCATTGTTGGAAAAGTTGAAATGAAATAAATTTGTGTTTGAAAAATAATGATTTGTTTAAGTCAGAGCTAAGTATAATAGCATATAAAATATATAGGCTGTCCCAGAACAACGGGGTAATATTTCCGGAGCATATAGTCTGGGTCAAAATAACACTTAAAGTATCTATAACTTTTTTTCTAGGACGCTTCCCATTGAAGCTATTCGACCTTAAAGGTCAAGTCCTGAAGAAGGTTTTTCTTGCTGGTAACTTTCAAACTACTGTATCGGATGCTATAAAATTTGGACTGTAGACATAGTAAGTATAAGTATCTGTGATTTAGTGACATGATCTCTTTCGTATCTTGTCTAGGAAGGGTAAGGGATGGAACACCCCTAATGCTTTTCACCCCTTAACTTTCACGTTAATCCTTTTAGCGAATTTGCAATGACATTTTTAAATTCCTTAAACAATTTTCTCAAAAAAGGTACTCTTATTTGAAACTGTTAAAATGGCCCGTTTCCGAGAAGAAAAGTATACAAAGACATAATTTATCATTTTTACTATACAAGAATGTAGACGTCTACAAGGTGCTCACTTCGATAATTTATTGTAGCCGCTATTATCTCGGCTATTATGTTTCATAACCAATTGTTCATACATTTTTATTTTTTCACATGTTTTATGAAGCAGTTCATATTTCATAGCCTGCTTGTATAGTAAAAATGATAAATAACGTCTTCGTATACATTTTTTTTTTCTCGAAAACGGGCCGTTTTAGCGATTTCAAATAAGAGTAGGTACCTTTTTTTTTAAAAAAATGTTTAAGGAATTTAACACGTTAATCGCCATCATGTATAAGAGAAAAAAAGTCATGGGGCCATAGTAACTTTTTTAACTTTTCTAATAGAGTTTGTCCTATTTTAAGAGATTTTACCTATATAACGCGAGCTAAGGCTACAAAAGTCCCTAATTTTGAAAAAAAATTAGCGGTCCTTAGGGACCACCGTGGCGCTGTTGAACAATCTTGTTTCATCAGGCCAAGCGGTCCACATGGCGGTCCAATTTTGCGAGTCTGTTCTTGTCTGTTTGTTGCTTGCCCCACTCAGTTATTCTAATATACTTGATAAGTTGTTACAAAAACTGTGAGGTGCGCATCCTAATTAGTAGCAGAGCAAGAAATATTTTAAATTTATCCAAAAAAAATTTTTAATTTTAGTATTGTAATGAGTTGCTTTATTGTTCCAAATGAATATTTTCGTTTTTAAATAAATAATAAAGGTTTATTTTGTTCTCTTTATACATGGTTTGTTCATTACATACAACTAAAAAATATTTCCTATATGCCACTTATTAAAAATTAATTTCCTGCACTCTGCTATGCAAACATTTTGTACGGGCCACAGCGGTCCGCTCCGCCTGTAAAACTCAATGAAATAGCCGTCTATTGGCGTAGAGAAATGTTTTAGTAAATGCAGTGCGCAGCGGTCCATTTGACCGCCTTGGCCTGGGGCAATATATTTTGAGCAGTCCCCAGGGACCGACTTGGCGATTAACGTGTTAAAAATGTAATTGCAAATTCGCTAAAAAGATCAACGTGAAAGGTAAGGGGTGAACAGCGTTAGGGGTGTTCCACCCCCGACTTCCTAGACAAGATACGGAAGGTGGCGTGTCACTCGATCACAGATACTTGCTTACTTTGTCTACGGTTCAAATTTTATAACATTCGATACAGTAGTTTGAAAGTTACCAGCAAAAAAACACCAACCTTCTTCAGGACTTGACCTTTAAGGGCGAATAGCTTCGAAGGGAGGTGTCCTAGAAAAAAATTATAGATACTTTAAGTGTTATTTTGATCCGAACTATAAACTCCAGAAATATTGCCTCGTTGTTCTGGGACATCCTGTATTTAAGGAAATTGGCTTATATCAGGAGGATGACTCAGATCCTGAGTTCGATTCTCACTAAAGGCAATGCCTTTTACCATGTATTTTGTTCCCATCTGGTCAATGGATGTGTGCTTACTGCTTGTATATACAGTGCAACCTCGATAATCCGGATCAATAAAAACCACGACGATCCGGATTATTAAAAAATCGGGATTACCGAAAAAAAATTTACCCCCACAAATATGGTTTTTTATTAAACAAAACTGTAAGAACAAGTTATCCGTAAAATAGTTTGTTATTTTCATCTGCTTCACTTTCTTCTGATTTGCAAAGAAACGCCATCTCTAGATTTGAACTAGCCTACAAACTTGCATGCTTGTGCGTGTCGCGTGGACAGATATGTCAGTTTAAAGATACGCTTTCATTTGCGCCAGTAGAAACGGCGTGTACTGGCGGCCGACACACGCGTTGTCTTCTCCAATAGTATTTAAATAGAACCGCTTTCGTTTGTGCGTTTCACGCCTGTCAGCCGTCGACGCCGGTACACGCAGCGTCTACCGGCGGCCGACACGTTTGAACGTGGATGCACCGGCCAGCGGATGAAACGCACAAATGAAAGCAGTTCTATTTAAATACTATTGGAGAAGTACAACGCGTGTGTCGGCCGCCAGTACACGCCGCCGCGTCTATCAAATTCGGATTACCGAAGCAGCGCGAATCCGGATTACAACATACACCATTACTGGTTAAGCACGCCTGAGTTACCGAAGAATCCGGAATACCGAAGTCCGGATTATCGAGGTTGTACTGTACATATAA
Source organism: Xestobium rufovillosum (assembly GCA_963966045.1). Taxonomy (NCBI): domain Eukaryota; kingdom Metazoa; phylum Arthropoda; class Insecta; order Coleoptera; family Ptinidae; genus Xestobium; species Xestobium rufovillosum. The sequence goes on from OZ014493.1 coordinate 32,032,100, forward strand.
TATGTGTGACTTTCAATGACTACAATAATAAGCAGACGTGGAGTCAAGAAACATCAAAAACAATCATTAGTTTTTCCAATATGAAATATGTATTACAATTTCCCCCTTATACTCGTTTTGAGTTAAATTGCTTAATTAGATTCTGGGCGGAAAGTGAGAAACCTGCGTTCGAGCCACATTTTCATGTTGTCATATTTTTTGTGCAACTTCTGGTGAGTATACACAGGAAATTATTATATTTCATATCAATTGACTAGCAGTCTGTAAGGTTCCATCATTCAGCAGCATGCAGCGCATGTCTCTATAAGTGAGAACCTGCATTAGATGCATTGGATATGACTGCTGCACAAAAAATAATTGGTGACCTGCAATCACTGGCATAGCTAGGACTTATGGTGCTGGATGTCAAGATTTATTTTAGCACCAGCAGTAAGGTATTGACTGAGGCTGGGGGGAGGGGAAATTGAATAAAGAGGCTTGTGTTTCACAAAAAAATGAAATTTATTTGTCGTCGATATTTATTTTGTACTATTTTATTTTATTACAAAATAAATTTACATTTGTATTATATGGTTACTTTTTATTTTGTATCAGAACACAGAATTATAAATTATGACATAAAAAATAAAGTACTAAAAATTCCACAGTTGTTGCCTAAAAACTAATATCTTTCAATTTTCCGCGGGTACCCAGGTATTTGAATCTTCCCTGATCCGTTTTTCAATTCCCTACTATTAACATATTCTGATTTTTCATATCATTATAGTTCATTATTAACGCTTTTAATATGATCAGCAAAATGCACCATTTTAGCAGTCTTTTCTGCAACAGAACAAAATTGCGAGTGCCTTCCAGTGTAACTATTCCGTGAAAAAACAAATGGAGCAAAAAATGCATGTAATATCTTTTTCCACCTGAAAGTAAAATAAGTAAATTTTTATTGTAGTGACTTGAGTACAGAAAATCTCAGATATCTAACTAGCCAGCAGGCTTTAGCAGATTTAGCAAATTTAATTGTGGCCATGAATGATAAATATAATTTGACATCTAATAACAAATGGATTGTTTTTGGCGGTTCTTATTCTGGTGCATTGGCAGCTTGGATGCGTGCCAAATACTCTTATTTGGTACATGGCGCAATGTCTGCAAGTGGACCGCTTTTAGCTAAAGTAGATTTCTTTGGTAAATATTAATTTTTATCTACACGATCTTAGTGTTAATCTGGTATGAATTTTTAGAATATTTTAAAGTAGTAGAAGAATCTCTTAGAACATATAGTGATGAGTGCGTAACCGCAATAAAGCAAGGCACTGGACAGGTGGATATTTTACTTCGTCATATGATTGGACAAAGAACCTTAAATGAACTGTTCAGCTTATGTGACCCAATAGAAAAATCTGTTAAAAATCCTAATGACGTGGCAAATTTATATGAATCTCTCTCTGGCAACTTTGCAGACGTTGTCCAATATAATAAAGACAATCGTATTGGCAATAGTTCTAAATCTAATGTAACTATAGATACTTTGTGTGATATAATGGTAAATCAAACATTGGGAACTCCTGTGCACAGACTTTCGCTGGTTAATAGTCTAATGTTAAATCTTACAGGCGAAAAGTGTTTAGATTATAAGTATGAGAAAATGATATCAGAAATGAGAAAGACCGATTGGAAAGGCATAATGTCAGAAGGAGGTAAGAACGTGTAAACATAAATACATACATCAAGTTTTCTATTGCTCCAATAATTGCAGGTCGTCAGTGGACTTATCAAACTTGTTCTGAATTCGGTTTCTTCCAAACTTCTTCTTACAAACCCCAAATTTTTGGTTCTACATTCCCTGTAAGTTTCTTCATCCAACAGTGTGAAGATATCTTCGGTCCAGAATTCAACAGTACCTTTTTGGATTTATCTGCCAACCGAACAAATATGATATATGGTGGTTTAAACATTGACGTTAGTAATGTAGTCTTTGTGCAAGGCTCGATTGATCCATGGCATGCTTTGGGTATTACCAGATCTGTTAATCAACTTGCTCCAGCGATTTACATTAAAGGTAAATACATATTAAATTTTCAAGTATTTTCATTATTGCACCTATAATTCATCATTTTTCACGTCTGTTTATTTTTGGAAACTCTAATCTCTATGTCGTGAATTTAAGTACATATATGATAATGGTTTTGTGATGCATCTTTCAGGAACAGCACATTGTGCAAATATGTACCCTGAATCCTCGAATGATCCACTTCAGTTAAGGGCTGCTCGAAAAGAAATTGCCCATTTAATCCAGCAATGGATTGGTTAGCATACCATGAACACTATACAAGAAAAAAATTAAGTACATTTTATAATTATTTGTTTGTTGATCCAGTTTGATTTATTTCAAGCTAATAAATATTTCCTACATAGAAATATGCTGTTTAATATTTCTGAAACATTCAGCAGTTAAACACAAGTAGGAGAAAGGACATCAGAATCTTTTCGAATCAAAAATGGATTAGAACAAGGTTTAGCTTGTCATCGAGCTTTTTTAAATTTATGTTCAGGAAGCATTGGAAAACTGGATAAGGATATGCTCGAATATGGTAAGAAATCAGTTAACTTTTGTTCAAGTTATTATAGCTGATAATGGTGATAAAAAAAGTTGATCGAGGAGTATTCCAAAGTGGGTATTAAAAATAAATTTAGAAAGAACCAGAAATCTCACTATATATGAAGCACCCAATTTCCTAAGTGGGGGGACATACAAAGATACCATAAGTATAAATATTTGGGAAATAGATATATGTAGGAGATCCTGAAAGGGAACTTTCAATGGGATGTGAGGAACTTATTGGTTCAGATACTCAGTTCTTTACTTAATATCAAAATGGCAATCTACCGGTCAATGGAGTAAATACTCAAATGGATCTGAGTGTAGACAACTTACTGCAAGCGAAAAGAAAAATGATAGAAACTATGAAAATGAACTGTCTTCGAACAGCCTGTAGAGTTTCCTGACTGGAGAGTGTGAAATTGTGCAATTCAAGAAAGAAAGTAAACGAATATCTTTGCATATGGTACTGTCACATCATGAGAACGGGAGAAGAACTTTGAACAAAGAAAGTTTATTATTATACACCTTGAAATGTGTAGAAGGAAAAGAGGAAGAGTAAGACTAACATTGAAAGAGAGAGTTGTGGAAGTCATGAGAACCTGAGGACTGGAGGTGTAGAGATCTAGTGATTGAGATGTGGGCTGCGGCAATTGTAAGACACTTGTCCATACTATGCACATATGAGGTTTGATCACAAAATATGGTAAATTAATTTTTATAGCAGCAACTGCTGACACTACATCCATTTGAAGTGACAAGTTTGAGAGCCTGCTCCGTTGAGATAGTCACTGCCAAGTTTGAACAAGTTGTGACTTGTCAGTCGGCTTCCAGAGCCGGAAGAGTGAGTTTATGTTTACCGCATCTTGATGCAGATCCCAACTTCAGGGCCAAAATTATAACTGGAGATAAAATTTGGGTGTATGGCTATAACCCTGAGATGAAAATTTAGAGTTCCCAATGGAAAACGAGTGGCTCTCCTCTCCCTAAGAAGGCACGTCAGTCAAAGTCGAACGTCAAGGTCATGCTCATGTTTTTTTTGATAGTGAGGGCATAGTGCGATCAGAGTTCGTTCCAAATATTACAAGAGCGTACTAGAACGTTTGCGAAACGATGCACGGAGAAAGAGACTAGAAAAATGGACCAGTTGCATTCTCCTTCATCACGACAACACGCCGTGCCACACCTCGCTTCTGATCCGCGAGTTTTAGGCCGAAAAAAATTTTCCTGTCTGTCCACATCTGCCTTACTCTCCGGATCTAGCACCATGCGACTTCTGGCTCTTCTCAAAAATAAAAACCGTGCTAAAAGGAAAACGTTTTGATACCATTTCTGACATTGAGAGGGCCATGACAGAGCTGCTGAAGCCTCTTCCGACAAGCTTACCAAAAATGCTTCCAATCATGGAATCAACGATGGGGTAAGTGCATCGCTAGCTAGCTAGTACTTTGAAGGAGATTAATTCAAATTTGATGGAATCTTATTACTTTGTTCGTAATAAAATCATTCACCGTATTTTTTGATCACACCTTGTACATGGTTGATTCAAAAATAAAAATTGTACAAAATGTGATTTTTTTTTCAATTATTTTGCATCTTACAGATACTTCTCTCTAACTGTTCATTATTTCTTGTAATCTCATTTCTCCCATAAACTTATTAAACATAGCTTGCATAGTACTGGTAAGTCATCCATATCTTCGTTTTTCTTGACCACTTTTGGAGATCTGGGTGTTTTTTTATTTTTCAGAACAGACGGTTGGGAACGGGTTTTATGGTAGCAAAGGGATTAGCAAATATTGTCAGGAAATTTACACCAAAGTCTGAACACATGTGTTATCTGCAAGTACGAGGCACACATAGAAATTTGAGTTTTATAAATATACATGCAGAGAAAGAAGAAGAAGTGAAAGAAAGGTACTATGAAGAACTGATAGAATTTTACGATGGGTTACCGAAACAAGATGTAAAAATAGTACTAGGAGATGCAAATGCAAAGATAGGTAAAGAATTGGTATTCAGAGATGTAACAGGGGGACAAAGTAAACACGAAAGTAGCAATGATAATGGTAAAAAGCTGATTGGGTTTGCAACTGAAAAGTCGATGAAAATAGTCAGCACCCATTTCCAAAGGAAAGACATTTAGAAGGGAACATGGATCATACCAGGCAGAAATATGACAAATCAAATTGACCACGTATTAATCCAAGAGAAATATACAAAATTTGTACCGACTGTTAGAAGTTACAGAGGTGCAGACACAGATTCCGATCATTTTTTGCTGATGATGAAGATGAAATGGGAGGTAACGGTGATTAATAGGAAAGATACAATAAAAAAGAAAATATGCCACATGGAACAGCTAGGAAACAACGAAATCAGACAAAAATTTCAAAACTCTATATACAGTAAGTACTCAATCAACAAACTAGAAGAAGAAAATATAGAGCATAAATGGAAATTTATGGCAAATGTAATAAAAGAAACAGTGAGAGACATATTTAAAGAACAAAACAAGAAGACTAAAAAAACATGGTTTAGTGAAGAGTGCAAAGTTCAACTGGAAAAGAGACGAACTTTACGAGAGAAAATGCTACAATCAAAGATGGATCGTGATATAGATAATTACCGAAAGCAGAGAAGGAGGACAAAGCAAGTATGTAGAGCAGCAAAAACTTAATATAAAGAAGAGGAAATGAAGGAGTTGGAAAGGAAATACAAAAACAAAGAAATAAGGAATTTCTATCAAAATGTGAAGAAAGTAAGGAGGGGATTTCAAAATATTAAGTGGTACTGCAGAGATAAAAGAGGAAACCTGATTACGGGAGAGGCTAGATTGGAGCGTTGGCGCGAATATTTTGAGACCATATTAAACCCAAGAACATAAGGAGAAAAAGGAGAAAAAGGAGAAGATATTGGAAGAATAGAACGAAATCCAACCGATAACGAAGTGACAGAACCATCAAAAGAAGAAATACAAACAATAATTAAACATTTGAAAAACAAGAAAAGCCCAGGAGAGAACGTGATACCTGGAGAACTTTTAAAATATGGAGGGGAAAGGTTACCCTCAGAAATTTATGAACTCGTCAGAAGTGTGTGGGAAAAGGAATGTATGCCACATGACTGGTCAACAGCAATCATAAATCCCATATACAAGAAGGGTGACAACATAGAATGTAATAATTATAGGGTATTGCTTTATTGAACTGTACATATAAAATGTTAGCAACGATACTAAAGACGGGCCCGGGAATAATGAAGAAATCTAAATTGAAAAAGTGCAGATGTTCTCGTATCTGGGGGCCCTGGTTACGGATAGGTGTGAGGAGACAACAGAAATTGAAGAGAGAATGAACAATGCCAATAGTTGTGCAGGTGCCTTACATTCAATACTGAAGTCCAGAGAAGTGTCTAGAAATACCAAGGTAAGAATATATAGAACGGTTATTCGACCTACCTTGATATATGGTTGTGAAGCATGGAGACTTAATAAAAGTGAACAAATGAAATTGGGAATATGGGAACGAAAAATACTGAGAAGAATATACGGAGGTAGAAAGACAGAGCATGGTTGGGAAAGAAGAAGTAATGAGGAAGTCAGTAATTTGTACGAAAGTCCAGACATTGTCCACTTTGTTAAGGCACGACGAATGGTATGGCTGGGACACCTGGAAAGGATGCCAGAGGGAAGAACGCCGAAGATGATGATGAGGAGAACTCATGAGGGCAGACGAAAGAGGGGTAGACCTAGAAAACAGTGGATACAGGCAGTGTTGGAAGATCTGCAGGAGAAAGGCGTTGACGGATGGAGAGACAAGGCCAGAGACAGAGGGGAGTGGGAGAAGATTGTGAAGCTATGGGCCTAGAAGGCTTGTTTTAAGCTTATTTTTATTATTATTTTGCATCTGAAACAGTTTTGTTGTAATGAAAAAACCGGTGGCGGCTCGTAATAAAGGGCCCTAGGGCGCTGCACTCACAAAAATTTACAAAAGAAAATTGAACAAAATTACAAACCGAATTTTCATTTTTATCTAATATGTATAATAACATAACATTTGTTGTTATTTTTATCTATCTTATGTCTATGATTGCCATACTTGTACGCACAGCCCTAGATTGCATGAATATTCAGCCTGCAGATCAACCTAACTCTAGTCCTAGAATGAATGGAGCCAGATCAGGAATTGGCACAGACCATAGGGCAAAGCCACCGATCAGTAGGAAGCCCAGTCGTTCACATAGATAACCTTCTAATAAGTCTTCAACCTTTCCATACCTGTTTTGTCGTACGTTCCATTGCTGTTCTGTAACATATCCTTGGGCCAGCAGAGTGAATTCAGAGATACAATTTTACCTAATGGTTGTTCAGGTTTTCTTGTAGAGGCCTCCTTCTTGAACAAGTAGTCACAATCCGCCACTGAAAGAAAGTACCTAACTGCAGGTGTGTGGTTCAAGATTTTGAAATAAACCAGCGTGGGCTGGTGTATTGCAGAAATTTTATGGCAGGTAAGAAGCAAGTAGTTTTGAATATTTATTTTATTTTCTTAACTCTATACACTATATCTCACTATTTAATAATTTAAATAAAATGCGTAACTTACATATAAAATTTACATGGAAATAAAATTACAGTTGCCTAATCCGATGGCACTAATTGTTTATAACATTCCCTTACAAGCAACTTGAGTGTTTTTGAGGAAGAAACAAAAGAGAGCAAACTGTGCTTATTTCACAAAATTAATAATATTTGTCAGTCATTCTGTCATTAGCCCATGAAATGCAATCACATCGGCCTTGCCTTATACCCAGATAAAAATTACATAAGTCATTATGGAAATGCAATTTTCACTGTACGTAGGTTAAAATTGTTCACGTGAAATAATGTACAGAACAAAATGTGATATGATATATGTGGTAGTATTTGTCTGTGCCCAATTTTCACTGGTGTAAAAAGTTGGCTGACGGTAAATGTTTTATGTCAACCCGTAAAACTAGGCCAAGGGATTCATAACATGGGTTATTTAAGTATAGGTGTAACGTATGTATAAAATATGTTTGCTTCTGTAAATGAAGCCAAGTAATATGGCAGTTCCGTTAGCGAGAATCTTAAAAACCTTCAATGAATTGGTTATAACTGATTAAATAATTGTTTTATCGAGGTTACATGCTATAAAAAATTTCGCTATCAAGAGAACTGCCATAGACCGCAATTTAAAACAACAAAATTTAATAAATTACATAAAAATTGTCTATTCGTGCAATTGTACTGTTATAACCATGCGAGGATGTCAATATCTCTTGTGATCAATATGTGAAGGAGGAGGATGAGAATCCCTCCATTCCCTGTCGTCCTTCCTGGTTTTCACGTCGTGATGGTGGTGGTGATGGTGACGCCGTTTCTTCTCATTTTGCTTACCAAGTTGAGTGGATTCAGATACAACAAGCTCTGAACCATCTCGCTGTTTTTCAACATTTTTAAATGGTTCATCCAGTGTTTCCTTCCGACGGAGTGGTGAGTGATTATTAGCTTTTAGGCCAGATTTACTTCCTGCAGATTCGTGTAGATTCTCCCAGGCTTGGCGATAGTAACGATTTAAACCATTTCTTGATTCTGAACTAGAGGAGTCGAACGAGGCTACAGTGTTGCAGTCAGGTGAGGCTCTGTGGCGGTAATGTTTGGCACTTCGATTTCTAATAAAAGAATTGCATTTATTGAACTTTTCAAATAAACGATAGGTACTACATCATTTAAAAGCCAACACCAACTTTTTAGTACAAATAAAAAGCAGAAAAGTTCATGGGTACTACTCATTTTCCAACAAAATTACATTGGAAAATATAAGGATTAATATTTATCGCAAGAAAACCCAGACAAATTCCTGATAAAGCTAGAGATTAAGCAAGTAAAGAAGAGGGTGCAGTATGGGGTGCATCCTACATGCGGTGCAGTGCGGGTGATGAGTACCTGGACGTTTTTCATTCGATGCTAGATGGGGTTGGAAAAATAGCCAGCTCGATGCGAGCGATAATTTCTGGAGAATTCCCTTCTTCCTATTTGCTGGTCTGGAAAAGGTAACGCCAGCAGAGTGTACCATCTTGAGGGCATTGCGCTAGCGGCCGGCAGTCGGTGAGACGACCGCGATGCACCCGCACTGCGACCGCAGATTGTGTTAGATTTGAAGGAAATTGTAGGAGTGATGTATATAAATATGAAAATAACATTAATATAATTATCGGTTGCATAAATTTTTTTTTAAACAAAATGCACCGCGCCACCGAAAAAATTCATCAGTTACAAAAATTGCATTGTTGAGCTATATCCTCTGACACGTTGATCTTACTTTTTCTTGCTCACATTTTGATGTACAAATTACGTAGATGGCGCTATTCAAATTCCGGCTATGACGTCATCTATGATTTTTTCAAATAGCAACAATATATTTTGCCGGTAGAATCTTGTAGATTAGCTTTTTCTGATTCTGGAAATGCAGGATACTTTACATTTATTTTGTGAAAAAAAAAGTTTAAAAAAGTTATAAATACGTAATGATGAAAATTCCGTGGTTACACGAAAAATACTGCTACATTGGAAAATAACAATTTGAAATAGAAAATATACGAAATATTAACAAGTATGAAGTAAATAATGAAAAGCATAACTCAAATTGTTATTATTATTATTACTATTATTTTTCTTTCCCTTAGGGCCTGCTGCCAGTAGGCTCAGATGCACTGCAGCCACAAAATGGGCTTATTGTGCTCATCCTAATTCTAAGTCACACCCATTCCATGATCTTGGTGCCTTGAACCAAACGGTACAAATCATACATTGAATGCGTGGAAAATTCTTCCGGTTCCATCAGACATCGCCCGAAAATTTGCTGCCTCTTTTTGTCTAGAGCTTCACGTCTGCACAAGATGTGCATAGCTGTCTCCCGTTCCTTATTACACAAGCGGCAGTTAAGGTCTCCGTAATATTTACCAATCTTCCACAGGTGTTCTTTAACGGTCGTGTGTCCCGTTAGGAAGCCTGTTACGATTCTAATTTGCAACCTACTAAGGCAAACTAGGAAGCTAGGGATATTTTGGGTCATAAACAGAATGAAAGTAGGAAACCCTGGATAACAAAACATATTGTGAGTCTAATAGAGGAAAGGCGCAAATATAAAAATAGGTTAGATGAAATAGGGAAACAAAGATATAAGGCGATCAAGTGGGAAATTATTCGGAAATGTAGGAAAGCGAAAGAGCAATGGATCGATGATAAGTGCAAAGAAGTGGAAAATAAGTTCGAAATAGGAAAGACTGATGAAGCATATAAAATAATTAGGAGAAATTTTAGAGAAATTGGATCTAGTACCAAAAGCATTAGGAATGAGGCAGGAGATATCCTAATCGAAAGCGGGGAGAAGGCAGATAGGTGGAAAGAATATTTAGGAAACTTATATGCGGGACAGGAAGTGCAAGATATATTAGAAAGTGAAAGCAGTGTAGAAGGGGATAACCTAGGGAGTCCTATAATGAGAGAAGAGTTTGAGCTAGCACTAAAAAGTTTAAGGAATAATAAAGCACCAGGTATAGATGGCTTGCAGGCAGAAATCTTAAAGTGCGCAGGTCAAGAGGTAATAGATCGTTTATTTAAATTAGTTAGTCGCATATACCTGACAGGCGAGATTCCAGAGGATTACAAACTGAACATCATGGTAGCTTTGCCAAAAAGGAAAGGCGCGGATAGATGCGAAAATTTTAGAACTATCAGTTTAACTTCCCATGCGTCAAAAATTTTAACTAGAATTGTGCAAAGAAGGATGGAGAAAAAGGAGGAAGAGATATTAGGAGAAGATCAGTTCGGATTTAGACGAAATAGAGGAACGCGCGAGGCCATTCTAGCTTTACGAGTAATTATAGAAAAAACGATAGAAAAGAGAAAGAGCGTATATATAGGATTTGTAGATTTAGAAAAAGCCTTCGACAACGTAAAATGGGGGAAGATGTTCGAAGTGCTGAGAAAGGTAGGGATGAAATACAGGGACAGAAGAATAATACATAATCTCTACAAAGAGCAAAAGGCAGTTATAGAATGTGAGCAGGAACGAAGGGAAGTAGATATCCGGAAGGGAGTGAGACAGGGATGTGCATTGTCACCTCTAGTTTTCAACTTATATATCGAAGATGCGATTAATATTGTTAAGGAAAGAACAGCCTCAGGGATCAATGTACAGGGCCAAACTATTAACATGCTCAGATTTGCGGATGATATAGCAGTGTTAGCATCTAGCAAAGAAGAATTAGGAGCGGCTTTGAATGAAATGGAAGCAGTTTTGACACAGGGCTACGGCATGAAAATCAATAAAAAGAAAACTAAAATTTTGGTATGTAGATGGAGTGAAAATAGAACTAAAATTGAAATACAAATAGGAAATGAGAAGATAGAGGAGGTCGCGGATTTCTGCTACTTAGGAAGTAAAATAACCCAAGACGGTAGGAGCACTAAAGATATAAAACAAAGAATGGCGCAGGGACGAGTTGCGTTTAACAAAAAGAAACAACTGTTATGTTCGAGAACGGTTAATATAGAGACTAGGAAGAGACTCTTAAAGTCGTATGTATGGAGTACGGCATTATACGGGTGCGAAACTTGGACAATAGGAGAAGCGGATAGAAAAAGAGTAGAAGCGTTTGAACTGTGGTGTTACAGACGCATGATGAAGATACCGTGGATAGATAAGGTTAGCAATAGGGAAGTATTAGAAAGAGTTGGGGAAAGGCGAAAGGTATGGAAAACAATAAAGAGTAGGAGAGATAGGATGGTAGGACACCTTCTAAGACACGAAGGAATAGTTCGCGACATACTAGAGTCAGAGATAGGAATAAAAAGAGGTAGGGGTAGGCCTAGATTAGACTACTGCTCTCAAATAGTTAGGGATGTAGGATGTTCTACTTTTAGGGAAATGCGTAGGTTAGCTCAGGATAGAAAAGAATGGAGGTACGCGTCCAACCAGTCTTCGGACTGAGAACCTTATGATGATGAAGGCAAACTAGTTCTGAGCATCTTTTCCTGCAAGGTCCCTTTATGTACGACTTGCTGTGCCTGTGTCCTGGAATTATGTTCCAGTAATTGTGATGTTGAGCGCGAATCCATCCGTTTACTTGGTGTCTGACTGCACTCTTAGTTATGCCTAGGGCAGGTTCCGGTCCAACGAAAGGATCGTTGGAGTCCCGCTTTGCTAGTTTATCGGCTTCCTCGTTCCCAATCAGCCCACAGTGACCTCGAATCCAAAGCAGTCTCACTGCATTCCGCATGGCTAGGATATTAAGTTGCTCGAAGCATTTCCACACCAGTCTGGAAGACATCTTTGGGCTCAAAAGAGCCCTCAAAGCTGATTTTTGTAGCGCCTCTTAATGTTTTCCCGCGCACATTGTAGTATCGCGTAGACCTCTGCTTGAAAGGCAGAGGCATATTTGCCCAGAGAGGAGTTGAGTTTCACTCTTGGTTTATCTCCAAACAGTCCTGACCCAGCACCTGTGTCAGTCTTAGAACCGTCGGTGTATCAAATTGTTATTGTTATTTTTCGTGTACACACAGAATCTTCATCATTAAATATTGATTATTTTTTTAAAACCTTTATTTGCAAAATTAATGTAAAGTATGTTATATTTCTACAATCAGAAAGAGCTAGTCTACTTACAAGATTCTACCGAAAAACTACACTGTTACTATTTAAAAAAATCATAGATGACATCATAGCCGGAATTTGAATAGCACCACCTACGTATTTTATATATCCAAATATGCGCAAGAAAAAAGTAAAATCGACGTGTCTGAGGATATTGCTCAACAATGGGCACATTTAAAAATATTGAATTTACTTCAACCTTTTTGAGCTCACTGTATACCCAAATTATGTTCCGACAGGTATACTAGATTAAATTATACTTATAAAATGAAAAAGTTTTGCAAAAAACGAGACAAAGTACCATACCGTGCATACAATGGGAAAATTTTTAAATAAAAATATTGTCACTGGGCTGTTAATGTGACAAAATACAATTTTACTGGAAATGTATGTTTCTCAAAACTTTTTCTACTAGCTGTTCAAAGGTGAATCAAATATATAACTTGGTGCTACCTTAAACCTGGCCTAAGCTTTTTTAATATTATTTAATTTGCATAATATGTCGTGAATCTCACAAAGTGTCGTATCTCATTTTTACTTTAGAGACGTAAGTTGAGTTACTACAGTTTGTGAGACTGTCACCAGATATACATTCTGTTGCTAGCATACTATAAAGAATTGAGTTACGGCACTTTGTGAGATGAAAGCATTAAAAAATAGGCAGGTCTGTGGTCGTATCCCAAAATCATATTTTTCAGATACGCCACTTTGTGAGATTAACGACGAATAGTGTATCAAAATAATTATTTTCATTCGGTGTCAGATATATTGCACTTACCTTCGCACTAAGATTACTATTGTAGTAATTATGGCAGCAAGGAAGATGAAACCACCGAATGCTCCGAGAGCGATTATGGCTCCGAGATTTAGTTTGGCCCCATATGATTCACGCCTTTCACCGCCATCAACCAAGAGAGGCACATTTACATTTTGTGATTCTCCTTGTTGTATGTTCGAACTTCCAGATATTTCGTTGTCTTGTGGATGGCCCGCCACAATTATATGAGGTATCTACAACATCAAGAAATTTATACAGCATGTTCAAAAAGAATAACAACCAAATATTTCTCTTACGTATCACATCATTTTTGCAGAGACAAAAAATACGTGCCATAAATTGTTCTCTTAGACAACAAGGTGTGTTTAAAACATAAAAATCTTTTTAACACATTCGCTGCCGAGGCTGTCACCGGTGTCCGCTTGAAGATATCCATACAGCGCCATGGCAAACACCCGTGTCCGCTCAACTAGATTAGCTATTGCGCCGGCCGGGCACATAATAGGTTAAATATGAGTAATGGAGTGCCCGCTGCGGCGCGTACGTTAAGCCCTTTCTGTTCTGGTATGCTGATATAAACAGTTGAATAACTATGTGTCCGCTAGTTGATGCCGCTATGGCGTACTTAAAAAAATCGTTTTTTTGTCCTCTCGCTGCGCTGCAGCGGACACGTATATGTATTTTTGAATATGCAGTATAAGAATAAAAGTATGGAAATAAATATAAATGCTTCAATTCTGTAACAACTGCAAATTAAATTAACACAATTCTGTAATAAACTTAAAAATAGAAATGCAATTCAGGTACAGAAAAAAAAACAAAATGACATAACAAACTTATTATTTTCCGTGGTCCAAATTGAAGCAATCCAGACAATACCGTGGCCTCTCTGGATAGTCGTTACAATAAGTTGTCACTCTTTCTTTACTTTATTTTTGGCAACCAGAGTTTTATTTTTTTTGATAGCCTCTGCAGTATTTTCTCCCTATGCGACTGCTTCCAGGAAATTTCATAAATGCCTGATTTCTTATACTCGAACGTTTTTTACTGGAAGTGGTCGCAAAGTCATTTTCTTCATTTTTCCCTAGAAGTTCATCAATTATTTGCTCTCACAAAATCGTGTCCGCTGTCCGCTAATGTGTCCGCTATGGCGTGCACAGATTTCCTAATTTGACCGCCTAAAATGTCCGCTATGGCCTGCACAGTAATAATCGCAAGTTGGCGCCGCGGAGGACACAGATGACCGATTTGAATTTTTGATGGTAACTTCCTTAAAATTTAAATAATTGCAAAAATTCAGGTATAGAATTGCTTAATATTTAGTAAAGAACATGATGCGAGCAATGGCGCCTGGAGTAATTTTTTGAAATTTCCCTTGGCAGCGAATGTGTTAAGTTGAAAACATTTTATTTATCTGATGTGATAAATAACAGAAATATTAGGCTGTTAAAGCTTATTGTCAAAAGTAAACACTGAATTTTCAAATAAAAATTTGCGAAGTGCTCTAAGTAGTTTTCTGGCATCTTACCGATGAAGAACTTATTGGGACTTCTGCAGTTGTTGTGATAGTGGTTCTGGGGGTAGTCGTCATCCTTTTTGTTGTTAATCTGACAATATCTGTTTCAGCATGAATGGTTGTAGGGGGCGGTCTTGATGGCCTCACACGAATGCGAGTGCTAGGACTGGGGGCCTTAGTAGGTTTTGTGATAACCAGTGGTGGAGGAGTCAAAACTTCTGCAAAAGAATACAATACATTTTTCTTCAATGAGTCTGCAAAAAAATGATTTGTTGCCTACCTAGACAAGTTGGGGCAACTGCATCATACTGTCCATTAGCTGTGCAAGTAATTTGTTTAGATCCAATCATTTTAAATCCGGAATTGCATGTATAATCAATTGTTGTTCCAAAAATGGTATCGTTGTTGCTGGCTTCAAAAAATCCGTTATCAATAGATCTGGGATACGCACATCGAATAGCTAAAAATAAAAATGTTCACAAACTCTATAGGTTTAAATTTCATTCATCTATTACCTTCACAACGAGGAGGAGGACCGTTCCATCGTTCGTCTATATCACAAGCAAGCTGAGCTCTACCTACCATTTCATAGCCTTCATAACAGGTGTATATAACTCTGCTAAGGTAACCTACACTATCATTTACTAGGGTGTATTCACCATTTGCTATGTCGGCAGGATAACCACACTGGATCCCTGTAAAAATTAAAGCATTATAATGTTCTGTTTCAACTCTACACAAACATGTCAATTTTATCATAAGTTTTTCAATCTAAAGACGTTTAAATGCATGCTTCCGTTGTTTCATATCCTGAAATAACCTACGTATTATTTCCCCGAAAGTAGAACGTCTTACATCCACAACTATTTGCGAACAGTATAACCTGGGCCTAACTTTGCATCGCTTTGTTCCTAACTGGCATCTTTATCATGGTCCTGTAGTACCACTTCAAACGCTTCTATTTTTTCCTATCTGCTTCTCCTATCATTCACATTTCGTAAATGCCATGTTTCACTAGTTATTTTTTAAGAGTCTTTCTCGGTGGCTTCCAAGTTTCTAAATTTACATTTGGCGAACATTACAGTTCGTTCTTCTTGTTACACAAATAAATGGAACAACACAGTCTTGAGATAAGCAAGATTACACTCAGGATTCCGAACATATTTTGCAAATAAAAAAAAATCAATAACAGAAGATAGCTAAGCAAAGACACAAGGATTAAAATTAACGAAACTCTAATAAGACCAGTAGTAACGTATGCGATGGAAACCAGAACCCTGAAGATAACAGAGGAGGAGCAATTAAGAACTTTCAAATTTAAGATAGTAAGGAAGATTTTTGGACCAAGAAAAATAAACGAAAAAGAATTCAGGCAACTAATGATTTTTAAGCTATTAGTGGAGAGAAAAGGAAATGACATAGTGAAATTTAAAGCCGAAAGAATTGGCTGGTTGGATCACATAACTTGGAGCGATAGAACAAGAACTATAAAAATAGAATCCCAGTGAAAGCAGGGCAAAGAGAAGACCCAGAATGAGATAGTATAATGATGTAGGCAATTGGAAAGAACAGAAGGATAAGAGAAAATGGTAGAATATAGCAGATGTAGCGAAGAGCCACTGACAAATGTGAGGAGCTAGTGGAAGTGCAATATGGACCGATCCAACCCAAGAAATTGATTTAGAAAGTTCCTAGAGAACGGCCACAACCTGAACAGATTGAAGAGCCAAGCAATAATAATACATTTCTCAATTTTTGTCCTGCCCATAAGTTTCCCAAGTATTCCTTCCACCACTCTAACTTTCCTAGTCTATTTTTATATTTCTGCCTTCTCTATTAAAGTCACAATAGAAAATATCTCCAACCCCAGAAATTAAAGTGTTTTTAAGGGTGGGATTTATCAGCTGTTAAATAGTAATTCTGGACAAACATCTATAAGGTGCTGCCAGCTATCGCCCAAAAGTGTAATTAGGATGATGCAAAATATAGTCACAATCTATTATGATTGGTTTCTATCACAGCTACAACCACTCTAGACCGAACACCCCAGCTTGGAATTTTCAAGGTTTTTTGCTTTGGAGGCAACGAATAAATCTGGGAGTATTAGTCGGCGGTCCTATCTTTGAATTATTATTTAGAAATAAGAAAATGTGCCAGCGCCATCTGCATTGCAATGGCCACACAATTTTAGTTGACTATCCACCAATAAATTTCCAATTTAGTGTGCATCTCGGCTAAATGTAAACAAGATGGAGAAATTGCAGCATTATTTTTATTCCAACATGCCGATTCAACCAAGTAATGTATCAAGACGTTCTTGGTCGAAAATGGATAACGAATAATTAACTTAGACAATCCTACTTTCTAATTACGATAAATATGTGTACAAATATGTAGTAAAAAAGGTGTCGAGTTTATGACGGATTGTTTTAATAATTTGATAGAGATTTATTTAAGGCGAACGAAAAATATTACTATAAAAGTAGTGTGAGTCTCTAAGTTGATTCTATTATGGATAAATCATTTTATTTAACACCCTACCTACTTTAATTTCAGAATGATGTTGGAATAAAAATGTGTCTACATGTCCCGTTTTTAGTGGTCAAATTCTCCACCCTTAATGCAATTCTATTCTGCATCTACGTCCCTGGGATTTTTAGTAATTCGTTTGCCTTTTTCTCCAGCTTATGCTTATCTTTTAGTTTCTGAACGTTTACACATCCAAAATAACTTATTTTTAACAACTGAAAAACAATACGTAGGTAGAGGAGGGGGTGCAAATGTGGAAACATGAGGGTAATGTGGAAACGGCAAGTATTTCGACTGCAGAGAGCTTTACTCTAGCGGCGATTGCCGTAAACAGTCACTCTCGTTCCTATTCGTCACGGTGCAGCGCTAGGAATCAGTCGGGCATTGTAGTTAATGGTGCTTGAGATAAATTTCCATTGATCAAGTTTCATAGTTATAGTCATTTTCTTTTATTTCACTTACTTTTGCATACTGGGGGAAATTCATTATAGAACCCGGTGTCCAAACAAGTTCTTGCTGTAGGTCCAACCAATAGATGCCCTTCATCGCAAGAGTACTCTACTACTGCTCCCACATTGAAGTTCTGAGATACCATAGTGGAATTCGGTGGTTGTTCTGGTCGCCCACAAGCTTTTGGTTCTAGAAACAAAATTTTGCTTTAAACTGTTTTTAAAACTACTATTTTGGTTAGGTATTTTTTCGACTTTCCTCTTTAATAAACGTCTTGCGAGTATTTTTTAAATACTTTTACCTAAATGCTAAAAAGGCTGTCAACATTTACGGTATGACTATAACTTACGATGTTGGCAGATGTAATTTAGATGCATGCTACAGTCTGTATCAGACCATAACCACCCTTTGGTGCCGTCATAACGGGCGCAGTCTCCTGCTCCTATTGGTAAATTCCAGAAGGAAACGGTCAGTTCTTCTCCTCTCAGCCACTGCCAGGAGCCCATTTTTTTATCCCTAACAGCACCCATCCAATATTGTCCACTAGCATCACTGCGATGCCTTCTCCATAACTCCCAGCTTATAAATCCCTGAAGAGCTGGATTACTTTCATCTACCAGTGTCCCACCTCTGCTTCTGCAGAAAGTAAGAGCATCTCTGAATTTTAAGGGCTGCCTGTTGTAAAATATGTACCATTTTCCATTGTATGTAGCTGTACTGCCTGGAGGTTGATCTCTAAATTGTGGACATCTTTCTATCGGTAATGCTTGGTCAGTGTACACAAACGCTTCACATATTGAGAGTTGGCTAGGGGCTGGAGCTTCAAGGTGTACACTGACAAATGCACCAGGCATAGGAGGATTGCAAGGCAAGAATAGGGGTTGGCCTTCTTCAAGGAAACCCGTGAATCTGTTGCATATTGGATTTGTGCCTAAGTCTGGACGATTGTTTCCAACTCGCACCACAATTGTAGCTGGTTTACTTGCACCTATAAAAAATTAAAAGATATAAACTTTTTTAGGTCATATCTACAGGATCTTTCAATTAATAAAACACTGTTCTGAAAATTTTCAGACAAACGGACAAGAAAATATCTTCGTTCCTCCTGCACTTTCTGGTTATCACAGAGAACCTCTGTGTATAGGAGGTTGATTTTAACTCGATTTATGGGATGCCATATACGTTTTAATTTTTAATCTTGATTTTTAAGAAAAAAAATTGGATGCAGTTCTAGCAAATTATTAATATTCTAGAAACTACCTATAGATAAGTTAACGAAATTTTCATGCAAACAACTACTCACAATTGACTAAGTAAATGTGGCATAATTTCTGTTCAAACATCTACAGGGTTTGTAAAAGTTCTTGTTATATTCTGAAAAATTAATTCTAGAATTACTACTCTCATATTTTAAAAGTAACAATATTTTTATCACATTTTTGAATTCAACGTTAAGGGTTTACGGATTTTTTTCCTACTTCATTTCTTACTTGTAATGAGCTATTTCTGAAATGCAAAAATCCAGTTTTTTCTTATACAGTGTCTTCCGAAATAAATTTACCGGAAGTGCAGCACAATTTTCTTATTTCTAATTTAGTTTAAAACGAAGTTTTTTTTAGATAAGAATGAAAAACTTTCTCTAAAGTGCGCACAGGGGCCCGATGGCTCCGCACAGTCACTCCGGCAGTATAATGAAAAAGTAAAAAAAAGCGCTAAAACATTTATTTTTCAGTGAAAAATTGAATTGAAATATGAATGCATTACGCGTCGATAGAGACCCTTTATTTTCTTCTACTTCATATAAAATGTCCATCAGTTACCAACCAAAAACCAGCTCGGCGTACCCAGAGAAGCCGAATATTAAATATTAGAATAAATTTTATTCTACTAATTCCAAATATCCCATGAACGGGTGGCGTCAAATACGCGTCAAGTTGTTCGCCCGCATGCCTTAGGCTTGCGTCAAGTTTCATGACTCCAAGTCGAGGGGTAGCTGAGATACGACAACCCAAAATAAGGGGTGTTTTTTTTATCGGCGGAACGAATTGGTCTAGGACGCGCTGCAGGCCGGATTCGAATACCTCAATTCCTCGAACAACCAATGTCAAAAAATCATTCCTCCGAGGCCACAGTTACCAAGCCAAATATTTTTCCCCGAAAAGCGACGTATTTTAAGGTTAAAAAAACTTTAAAATCTGTAGATGCAACTTTTCCTGAGCAGCTCTAAAATCTAAATACGCGGTAGGTACAGTTCGAAAGGGTAGAATTTAATTTTAGAAAATTGAAAACAAAAAATTCGCACAACAGCAAACTCGACCGAATCCCAATACCCAACTATCAAAATTTCAGGGAAACTCTGGATTTTTTAATGTTCATGACGACTTTCAGAGACCACAGGAACGTGCGTTTTTTCTTTTTTTAACAAAGTTTCTAGACCCGTTCGAGATTATAATTGCGATTCACAGGTCTTCGTCACCCCAGGTCCTCATTACACAATAAGGTAAATTCGAGATTTTAAGGAAAATCATTTGAATTCAAATTTAGTTTATTTAATTTTATTTGTAGCGGGACACCAAATGACGTAAGCCCGCTAAGAGCACATCCTTGTATCATGTTACAACCTCATACAATAAAACTGAGTAAAACTGAACAAGGAATGTAAATAAGTAAGGCAGCTGAAATTAATTTTAGCTGATGGCCGTTTTGTCTCAGTAAATACGAGAGCTGTTCCTAAACAACTCTTGTACTTATTTAAGATTTTTCGTAAGTATTTTAACAGTTTTGGACATACCGAAGAATCTCGTACTGTATAAAACAGTAAATTTTTCTTATAAAAGTTATATGAACCCTTTGTAAAAAATTGTCACAGATAGTTTCATTTCTGATAAGCCTCGACAACATTACTATCTCACTTATCTTTAAAGATAGAAATACGTTTAAATGCTGGGGAAAAAGTTTTACAATTTGGAGCTCTTTAATATGCCCTCACAAAAATCTACTTTTCTCTGTTGATTTGATAAGGAAAAATAAACCTGATGATGACTGCAAGTGTATGAAACGACGGCGACGGAGACAATTTTAGAGTACTGTAAAATATGCAGGCTAAACAACCATTTAAACCTGTTCTTTATAAATCATAAAAATGTTAATATACCTATAAGGAAGTTAGTAACAAAAAACCAAATTGCTAATTTTTCCTTTTTTCAAATATCTAGGAAACCAACAGAGCGAAGTCGATTTTTATGAGGGCATATTAAAGATCTCTAAATTGTGAAACTTTTTCCCCATTTAACCGTGTTTCTATCTTTAAAGATAAGTGAGATAGCAATGTTGTCGAGGCTTATTTGGGACACCATGGTATATAAGATTTAGGTACATCTTAACCTGGCGATCTTCATGTATATTAATTAATCGCGTATTCCCACTCCAAGCTAAGAATCATCCTTAGGCATCAAGAAAAACA
Source organism: Xestobium rufovillosum (assembly GCA_963966045.1). Taxonomy (NCBI): domain Eukaryota; kingdom Metazoa; phylum Arthropoda; class Insecta; order Coleoptera; family Ptinidae; genus Xestobium; species Xestobium rufovillosum. The sequence continues at coordinate 32,053,112 of OZ014493.1, forward strand.
AGAATTTTTTAGTGCACAAAAACAAAACTAAATGTAATTTTAAAAATTAACCCCGGTATAAAACATGTACAATATTTCAAAAAACTTCACTCGAATCCCGTTTTTCCATTCTAAATACATACTAACTAAAATTTCATGCTAGGGTATAGATATTAAATTATGTTTTCTTACCAACATTTTTTCCTAGAATGAAAAATAAGGGTTATGTACTTTACTTTTGTGTTAATTTGGAACTGTTGACTTTCCCTCGTTACTACAAAACTTTAGAAGAGTTTGATGAGTGCTATTTTGGTTTAAGGGTATGCAGAAACTTTTTATTTAAGAAATTTAGAATTGGAAGATAAAAATTTTTCCCACTGTACGGCTTTCTGCTGGTTGCTGCAGTCCTGTGTTTACAGACAGAAATGAATAGTTATACCTAATATGGAAGTATAATTTCTCGAAATGTAAAAAAATAAGACTTAGGTAGTACAAATTTGGAAAATTTGTTCATTTGTTTTTATGATACGTTTTAAAGAAAAATAACGTTTTCTTTTGCTTTAAATTGTGTAGGTATTAATTTATTCGCCATATATGGTACCTAAAAATTTGTTTTTCCGTTCATCTTATTCACGGATTTTTGTGATACCTGCTCCACTCAATCATCCTCTTCTTGAAACTGTTTTAAAGTGTAGAAAGGATATGACCTATAGTGTGTAGTGATGTCATTAGTCAGCAGGTACCAGCAATCCACATTTGGGTTAATTTAATATGACTCACGTAGGCAGGTACCTACGTGTGTTTTACAAACCTACCTATTTCTTTAATTAATTACTCTCTTCATTTTGTTAGTATAATTGGACTAACTTTCTCCTATAGTTCAGCATCTAAACTACTTAAACATTTTCATTTAAGTAAAGAGATTATTAGCCTGTGACGTTTCTACTTCTCATCTCATATCTCATGCACTTTCTCTCTTTAAATACGGCCATCTAACGCACGCATTATAAAAAGCGTACACCTATCATGTTTTGATTTATTTACTGCAAAACGTGCAGCTTCGTCCTAGCCTAGCCTAAGAAACTTGGAAATCTTTTCACTACAAATAATAACAGAAATACCTAGTATTATGCGTAACCGATGTGCAAATTATATGTAATAATATTTTTCTGCTTTCCCTATCTGTCATCTTGTGAATAAATCGCAAATTATCATATAACATCTAATTATTTTTAATATATATTATTATTACTATTGTAAAATGGATTAGAAAATAGTTTATCTGGTATAAATAATAACGGTAGAGGATAAAATGCACTTTCGAATGATAATAGCTTCCTGCTACAACGCCTGTTTTAACTATAATAGCTTCCTATAATTTTTTCCAAAGGGTTCGTTTTCTAACCTAACGCTGAAATCTCCACTCCACATGACACTGCTTGACAAAAGTAACAAGTTCAAAAATTAAAATTACCATGAATGTTTCACGGGAATATTAACAAAGACACTAAAATGTAGGTTAAGTTGCATTTCCAATACTTACTTTCCTAGTTGGCTGGTATCATGTTTCAATAACAAAACACACGGAACATTTTTAATAAGTTGGCATTTAAGTGTAGATGTTAATGTTGATGGTGTAAAGTTTTTGATAGTGACAAAAGTATTGCAACAACAGAAAATATCTGGTTGAGTTTAATAGTCCTGAAACATTTAATAAGTTAACTATTAGACAAGAGGAAAAGTGTTAGGTACTGAAAGTAGGTACCTACCTATTAAAAATGTTTCACGATTACAAATTGGGGAGCTACACTGTTTCATAGATAGATTAATTGAAAGAATTAGTCAGAATAATAAATTTCCAGAATTACTTAAAGTCGAATTTGCTGGCCTAAATATTAGTTGCAGGATTATTCGAAGAAGGCTGGTTGATATGTAAATTTTTACAACAGCAGTCAGAAGACCGCACGCAAAGAAACGGTTAATTTTAGTAGGGGCCGTCCAGCTTGCCTTTTTCATGTGCTCTTATTGAACGGTGAAGGACTGGAAAAAAGTAATATTTAGTGATAAACCTCGGTATATGATTTTTAATTCCGATGGAATTCGTTGTGTCAGAGGTGTATTCCGAAGTTTGTCAAATTTTATTGATGAAATATAATTGGCGTCTCCAAAATGCCCGTTGTGATAATAACGCTATCACACACAAGTCACGTGACAAAGGGACAAGAACATGTTTGAGTTTTGAAATAACCCGCCCAGTCACCTGACCTTTTCCTAATATAGAATAAATGGGAAGCGGTTGAGAGACAAATAAGAATCAAAGTATTTAGAAATAAGTGGGCACTTGGAGGAATGTAGTGTGATATAAAAATTAATTTCGGCAATACCAAGAAGATGCGCTAAAATGATAGAGAAGAATGGATACGCGATACATTACTGAATATTGTTACTAAAGTAACCACCGAACCGACGCCCGTGGTTGCTTACGCACAGTGCGATTCAATGTTGGTAAACAAGTCACAGATGTTTTTTTTTGTAACGATGACCTTGTTTATTATGAGCCGAATTTGCTTAGATGCGCTGAGCAGACGAAATAATCGGGAAGAAATTTGTTGAGCGTAATTTGTGTCTACCAGGATGATTCGAGGCTACATTGACCGATGTCTATGAAAGTTAATTTAGAGAACTTTGGACTGTTAAATGTTAAATAATTGTTAGTGTTCATTAATTTATTGTTTATAGTTTAATTGTTTATTGCTTGCTGTTTTGCTGCTTAATTGTAAATGCTTTTCCAATGCTTTTTCCCACAATTGCTTGCTATCTAAAACAGCAAGAAATAGTATCTCCATCACAGATGTTTTTGCCTATTGAAAAAATCTCGGAAAAAATTAATCGCTAATGTAAGTTTCATTACCAGTTCCAAGTTCAAGTGTAAAAGTCGCTGATTTGCTTTTGTCCCATAGCGTAGGTTTTAGTTTGTGCCCTTGTAATATTAAAAAAAACTGAACCAAAAACCTTTAAAATTGGTGTTTTTCGTTAATTTAATAAATTCACAGATGTAGGAAGAAAATGACTTTGATGTAGTAGGTATTTTAATACTTATTTAAAGTTACCTTTTAAACTAAATGTAACAGTTCGTGTTTTAAAAACTTACCACAGCAGGGTTTTCCGAAATCCAGTCTTACAAGCTGGACCATATACGGTTCTAAAAGATTGACGTACCACCACGGAGCCCTTTCAGGTTTTGTGGCTGTGCAGGTGTCGCTGTTGAAAACAGCACTGGTGCTGCCGTCTATAGCTTTCTGAGGAATTCCACCTGCTTCGGTACTTATCTGCATGGGGGCTTTTCCAGCGGCCACATTCAGAACTGAAAAATAAAGAATATTTGAAGAACTACATAAATGTAAAACAACATTCAAAATAGGTACTTGCATACCTGTTTATAGTAATACTAGCATAGGTACTGTTGAGTGACTGTAGTTAGCATAAAAAACGAAACATTATTTTTAGTGAGATTAGGTTCTTGTTGTTCGATGCGCAATATGTACTAACTTATTGATCATATTCATAGTGCATAAGACGAATTACCAACGGCAATGATATAGAAGAATCCTCATCTAATCTAATAGGTAAATCTAATCTAATAATGTCAGAAGTCATTATTTTTCTGCAGGTAAGCAAGAACGAAATTTATAAGGGGGTATTTTATTTTAGATAATACCAACGTGAATTTATGAAAAAGCATATGCGGAAATTGTGAAACAACTTATTGGGGCAAATAACTAGATAGGTACATCTTGTCTAGATTTAAAGAACATGGGGCTTATTATAAATATATGGTCTTACAGATAAGTCTAGTATAGTCTAGTATAGCCTTTGAAAAATTTATTATTAATATTTCAAAACTTTTAAAGTTGGTCAGTAACAATATTTGTATAACCAGGTGTATAAATACGAGTATGATACTATAGGTAACACGTAACAGTAATAATGGTCCGATTCCGCATTTTGTTTTGTATTGTATTGGAACTGTCCGCGTAGTGCGAGTATAGCATTAGAACAGTGTCAGTTGTTTAACTTTTCATACTCCTGAGGATGTTACCATTGTCAGCGAAACACGCATCGCGTTTATTGCCATCCACTATTTTGGCGTGTAGGATTAAACTCATAGTGAAATACGCAGGAAATCAATTATTTTCATTGCATTTCAGTAAATTTTTCCCGATGTTTATTTCAGATAAATTCCAATGCTGAACATGACAATGAAAACCTGCAAATGCAATATATCTACAACAATAGTGCTGGCCTTTATACATTAATGTGTGAAAAGAAAATATTATTTATTATCTATCTAATACCGTATAATTATCATTCAAGTAGGTTTACTTTTATAGGAGTACCTATATTATGGGATATTCTCATGATCTAAAACAACACTTCGTTTACCCACGCGTAGCTTGTTTTTAGGGTTAAGTGGTTCACTCCTACAAATTATTTTTGAAGAACTGTTATTTGGAATAAATAACTTCCCAGTTTGTCAGCATGTAACTTTTCCTTTTGAGTTCATAGATCATACAAGACGACCTTTTAATTATAAGCTTTTTCGACCTTGACCGAGGTAGGATCTTCCCACCTCTTTTTGTTATAATTGGAACGTGTTCCCATTCAACATTTGACAGTTAACGACTTCTCGAGTTATTACATCGGCAGCAAAAGAAATTAACCCAGTTTTTATGTCGAAGAGCTTAAAAAATATTTATTTCCATTATCCCTAAGAGTTTTTCAGAATAATGAAATATTTTGAATAAATTTGGTGTATGTAAACTAAGAACAGTAAACCGAAATTAAAATAGTTTATCTTCCAGTTCCTTGCGTTACAAGACTAAATAAGAATTTTCGAAGCTTAATTTAAATGAAGATCTCGTCAAGCTTAATGATTATTTTAAAAAGTGGAGACTTCTACGTCCATAATACGGAAGTTCTATGGATCCGTCTTTCTAATCGACAAGCAATCGACATCCTGCAAGTCGAATTTAATGGTGTAATTCTTAACCACAACCCTGAGTGCCTACCTTGGCGTGACGCTTGACCAACTACTAACTTATGAACAACAACGTATTTGAAAAATGAGAATTCGGAACAGTGTCATCATATCGAAGCTTGTTAGTACAGTTTGAAATACTGATACAACTACTTAGTGGCAGGGTTTTGTGCCCCAGGCTGAATAAAAAGCGCGCATGTGCCAGGAAGATTGACTTCCAACTCTGTCCAACAATGAAATAAGCCCTATACAACATCGACTTGTGATTTGCATTACCAGAAATTTTGTTTAGAAAATATGAAAAGACCATGGGTCCATCTGCCAACAACAGATTCACCATCCGTACGAAACATATTCCAGCTATTTCGTAATGGAAGCGATTAGAGAGTTCAGCATAGAGAACCAAGTACATAGTGGACTAATACGTGGACAGAGGGGACAGTTGTTGAAGTACCAAAATTACTCGCCACATGGTACCTATCACTGCTTCTAAACAATGGCTATCTCGTTGAACTCGAAGCTCTTGCACAATGTATTTAAACCAGATGCAATTGAATTTCTGTGGACAATATTTTGATATACCAGGGTGTTTCTATTGTTAGTAACTAATAGCAGAACTTTTACACCACCAATAAAACGTTGTTCATTCTGTACTGTATTGTAAAACCTATACTCAAAATAAAAGAATTAATTTAGGTAAGTACAAGAGTTTTTCAAGCAAGATTTTGGTTACTTAAATCCATTACTTCTTCTAAATTTTGACATATATATTGGTCCGTTATTTCTAAAATGGATCCACTTGATCAATGCTCTTTGACAGTATATTTTAAAAATGAAATATTCATGTACTGTCATCTACTAGAGGGTCAGATCAGTACGTGAATCTACATTTCAGAATTTGGAATGCAAATAATCGAATTAGTATTCAAATACGGCGGCGCATCTAGAAAGTGTGGAGAACACGGAAACAATGCAGAGGTGCGTCCGAGCTTGCTTACACTGAGATTAAAAAGTTACCGGACTTCCCATAACGAAACAAACAATTGTGGTGGCGCTGCACTTGCTATGTGGGTCTTCATGTCATTGTTGGCGGTTTGTTTTGTAGGTCAGATGCGATGCGAAGAAGTTCGGCAGCTCGCTGAATTGTCACGAGGCTCCTACGCTCTACCGACTAGATTGAGGTAAGACATTAAATTTTTAAATTGTCTATATCTACTGTCTTACTCTTTCTGATTAAAAGTTTGAATTTTACTTCATTTTGCATTATTTATTTAAACAAATAATAAAAATGCTATGTTTTGAGACAATTTATTTTGATTTTATCGGTTCGTTGACTCATCTGTCGTTGAAGTCTCCTGAACAAGGGTACTGCGAACGTTTTATGTGATCCGCCCCGATCAATTTCTCATTATCTTAGATCCGCCCCGATCAGTTTTTCATTTCCCTAAACAAATTACCAAAACAAATATTTTTCATGGTTTCAAATAGTTGGTATTTACAGAATAAATTCTATTTATTAACGACTTCATAAATTTTGTTGGCGATGTTTTTTTTTAGAATTTGCATTTTATATTAAGTAGTAGGTTAGGTACAGAAGAAGTATAGAAGTATGTACATATTTCCAGAAACTAGATTTAAAAATACTTTAGAAATAGGTATTCGGAAGAACAGGACCGTATTTAAAAAATGAAGTTGATGATGATTTTTTGAGAACGAAACGTCAGGCGACAAAACTGATATTTCCTTGAGATAGTCTGCAAAAAGTTGCTGTGAGGAAGTTCTCTTTTTTCGTTCTAGCTATGACAATAACATCAGAAAAAAATGTAATAGAAAATCGAAATATTCAGTTCTTTTGAGATTTCTTGAAAACCAAAAAATTATTGAAATTTTTTCGCTTGTAAAATAATATCCTTTTACTTACGGAACTTTTTCCCCATTTAATCAAATCTGTATCTATTACCATTGTCGAAATCGCCATGATAGACATCTTTATCTTGGACACGTTGTATACAAAATTTGATTCACCCTGGTTCTTTAATAAATTGAACTGCGCATTATAGTTCAGTTTAGAGAAAAATAATTGTTGGATTCATTTAATATTCTGTAGCTCAAATAAAACAAACAAAGAAAGTTCATTATTACTATACCGATTACATTTACAGATTTGATAATATTTTGAGTGATATTTCTTTTAAAGGTGCATTCAACTGATAAAGGTGAGAATGAATGATTGCCTATAGTAAAACGATAATATTTATTGGGTTCCTATTAAAGACGTCTCTGTTCAGCAATAATGTCAACTTCATGGTAAATCAAATTTGGCACTTAAATAAAACAGGAACAAAACTGTTTCAAAAAACTTATCACAAGATTTTGTGATTTTTTTACGATGAAAAATATTTGACTAAAATATAATGTTTGGCTTATCAACGATAAACGTTTTTGGCACAATCTCATTTAATTATCGAATTGTACAAAATAGAAAAATTTTGAGTAGCAGTAAAACAGTAAAAAGAAGTAGCTAGATCAAAAAAGGTACCCAAACACAATTTGTCAATATGACTATTGTCAATATTCAGTTTCTTGACAATAAAAGAATCCCTCATACACGATCAATATACAGCATAAGTCAGTCAAGCTGCAAAGTCCGGTTACTCCTTAACAGATCATGAAATTAAAAATGTAAGTGAACGAATTATGAATAGTGCGATGATAATAAGGTATCTTTTAAAAATATTTTCTGTTATTCAGGGTGGTCCACCGAGATGTAGAAAGGTAACGTTAGATTTTTTTGTGTACAGGTGGTCAAAAAAAATTCTGAAGCCTGAGATAATTAAAAACTTAAAAAGTTGTTTATTTTAAATGGAACAACCTGTATTTTGTCACAAAATTAAATTAGTATTTCAGACCTAAACTTAAGTAGGTATACACCCTGTCCAAGATAAGGAGGGCCAGTATGGGGATATTGGAAATGACAAGAGATACAGATTTGCTTAAATGGGAAAAAAGTTGTGTAATTAAATGAACAACAAAACGGCGCCTAGAAATCCTTGATAAGATTTTCTGTTTTTGAGTTATTTTGAAAAAACTGAATTTATGGATTTTTAACTACATATATTGTTTTCTGGTTTTATTATTAAAGTTACAGCAAAACTGACAAAACTTCTTCGTAGCAACTTTTGATGAAATTAAAGATTTCATTGCCAATTTTTTATTCTACGTTTCGTCTTCGAGTAACCATCATCAACTTCAATTTTTTAAATACGGTCCTGATTTTTTGATGTCAAATTTTATGAAGCCTTTTTATTCTCAATTCAATAATGTACCACACATTATGGTTTAATTACGTTTCGATCCTTTTTTGACCATCATCAAAAAAATTTTTGAGATACGGACCTGCATTTCTCATAATTTTGTAAAAATAATAACATACAGTATAAGTGGTAAAATAAAATGTGCTGTTGATTTCGCTATTTTCTTCAGATATCAGAAACGTACAAAATTTTCCAAAACTGCAAGATGCGTTATGCTTATCGCTAGTATCACCTAACAGATTCGTAAAACTCTTGTGGTGCACTTAAAAATGCCCAACCTATACTGTATGTACCTACTTTTTATAAAATTATGAGAAATACAAGTCCGTACCTTAAAAATTTTTTAATGATGGCCAAAAAAGGGTCAAAACGTAATTAAACCATAATGTGTGGTATATTGGTGAATTCAAAATAAAAAGGGCTCATAAAATTTGATATCAGAAAATCAGGACCGTATTTAAAACAAATGAAGTTGATGATGGTTACTCGAAGAAGAAACGTAGAATAAAAAAAATTGCGATGAAATCTTTAATTTCATCAAAAGTTGCTACGAAGAAGTTTTGTCAGTTTCGTTCTAACTTTAATAATAAAGCCAGAAAAAAATATAGTTAAAAATCCATAAATTCAATTTTTTCAAAATAACTCAAAAACAGAAAATCTTATCAAGGATCTCCAGGAGCCATTTTGTTGGTCATTTAATTACACAACTTTTTTCCCATTTAAACAAATCCGTATCTCTTGTCATTTCCAATATCCCCATACTGGCCCTCCTTATCTTGGACAGGGTGTATACTATGCCTAGTTTCAATATTTTAAGAAATATTTGATATTGTTACATATATACAACGTGTCCAAGATAAGGAGGGCCAGTATGGGGATATTGGAAATGACAAGCGATACGGATTTGGTTAAATGGAAAAAAAGTTGTGTAATTAAAGGACCAACAAAATGGCGCATAGAAATCCTTGATAAGATTGTCTGTTTTTGAGTTATTTTGAAAAAACTGAATTTATGGATTTTTAACTATACTTTTTTCTGACTTTAATATGTATTAAAGTTAGAGCGAAACTGACAAAACTTCTTCGTAGCAACTTTTGATGAAATTTAAGATTTCGTTGCCAATTTTTTTATTCTACGTTTCGTCTTCGAGCAACCATCATCAACTTCATTTTTTAAATACGGTCCTGATTTTCTGATGTCAAATTTAATGAGCCCTTTCTATTCTGAATTCAACCATGTACCACACATTATGGTTCAATTACGTTTCGACCCGTTTTTGACCATCATCAATAAATTCTTAAGATGCGGACCTGCATTTCTCTCAATTCTCTAAAAATTATGAGAAATACAGTTAGTTGGGCTTTTTTCTGATATCAGAAACGAACAAGATTTCCCAAAACTGCAAGATGCGCTATGCTTAGAGTAGGGTAGGTGCTTATCGCTAGTATCATCTAACAGATTCGTAAAACTCTTGTGGTGCACTTAAAAATTGCCCAACTTATACTGTATGTACATATTTTTTACAAAATTATGAGAAATACAGGTCCGTATCTTAAAAATTCTTTGATGATTTTCAAAAAAGGGTCGAAACGTAATTAAACCATAATGTGTGATAGATGGTTGAATTCAGAATAAAAGGGGCTCATAACATTTGACATCAGAAAACAGGACCGTATTTAAAAAAATGAAGTTGATGATGGTTGCTCGAAGACGAAACGAAGAATAAAAAAATGGGCACTGAAATCTTAAATTTCATTGAAAGTTGCTACGAAGAGGTTTTGTCAGTTTCGCTCTAACTTTAATATTAAAGTCAGAAAAAATACAGTTAAAAATCCATAAATTCAGTTTTTTCGAAATAACTCAAAAAACAGAAAATCTTATCAAGGATTTCTAGGCGCCATTTTATTGGTCCTTTAATTACACAACTTTTTTCCCATTTAACCAAATCCGTATCTCTTGTCATTTCCAATATCCCCATACTAGCCCTCCTTATCTTGGACACGTTGTATATTAGATAGGTAAATAACGAATATGGCATTTTCACCAAAACATGCAAGAGCCATGAAAAAATATAAGCATTGTATTATCTAAATAGACTATACTTGGGCCGCCGAACAGACGGAGTGATCACCCTGCAAAAACGTGCTCTAGCGGGGCCAATATTAATTTATGACGACCGAATTGGAGTGATGCGACTTCGTTGGGTCTAAAGAAAGCGCATCACTGCGATTCGGTCGTCCTAAATTGATAGTGGTCCTGCCTAGAGCTCATGTTTGCAGGGTGATCACTCCGTCTGTTGGGCGGCCCAAGTATAGCTAATATTTGCAAACGAAACTGTATATAATGTTGCAAAAATTTGATAAATTACTTTTTCCTTAGTATTGTACTTATATAGCTTTACATGGCTATATTGCCTTATTTAACACTGTTCTTGATGCCGTGCACCTAAAAAACATCAAATGTGTTAAAAGTTTCAACTACAATTATGCAAAGGAGGATGAAGAAATTGAATGAAAAGTATTGGGGGAAGACTAATTCGGGTGCAGACAAAATAAAGGGACTAGGCCGCCATTGTCTCTTTAGTGGCCAATAGATAAAACAATCGAAAAACAATAGAAAACGGAAAAAGTCTCTTTATATAGAATTTGTAGATTTAGAAAAGGCCTTCGACAATGCAAAATGGAAAAAGATGTTCGAAACACCCAAGAATGTAGGGATGAGATATAGGACAGAGAAGTAATGCACAGTTTGTATAAGGAGTAAACGATGGTTATAGAAATTGAAGAGCAAGTAAAGTAGATATTCTAAAGGAAGTGGGACAGGGATGCGCCAGTATTCACTTTATTCTTATCGAGGAGATAATTTTTTGAACTCACCGCTCTCAAAATGACATTTGGCGAACCCGACAGACAAACTCAAACATAGTGTTCGCGCACTAGTGCGCGAAATCTAGCAAAAAGCTTTCTAGAAATAATTTGACTTGATAGTAAAAAAGTTTGGTTAACAAAACGCCATTTCTCCAATTTGGATGTTGAAAATAGTGAAAGAATAAAGATAAATCGCTATTAATTCGATTGACACTTTGACAACTCAATTCAATATAAATTAAACCAAATGCCATTTTCTACAATTGTCAAATGGAAATCTGTCAATGCAACCACTTGATTTATTGAAATTTTAAATTGGAAACGTATTAGATAATAATTATTAAAAAATTATAATGTTCATTTCAAAAAATATTATACGAACCTCGATGCACGAAGACGTCTTCGGCGCATTCGCGCAAATGAAGCACTCGCTCCTTCGTCGCTCGTGCTTCAAACATTGCGCTCATGCGCGAAAAATGTCTTCTCGCACTCGTTATTTAAATAACTATAATAGCACTGACTGAAGATAGAATATACTCCCCGAAATTATTAGGGTATTGGGTCAAACGATCAGTACTTAAGCTCAGATTCGTAGATCTTATAGCAGTACTGGTATTCACCAAAGAAGAATTAGAAGTACTTTGGACGAAATGAAAGTCGTTTTGACGGTATGAAAATTAATAAAAATATAACCAACATTAAATTAAAGTACAAGTTCGAAGCGAAAAATGAGATGTCTCGTACTTCTGCTATTTGGCACATAAGACAAAGAATAGCGCAATGCCCAATCGCGTTTAACAAATATAATAGTATAGTATAGTAATAATAATAGTAATATGTAATCGTCTAGTGGCATTTTCGCATTTTTCTAGAGTACTTCCATAAAAAATCTTTGTTCCCATATTCAAAAGAGAGAATCGTGTAGGAACTTAATTTTGTATAATAGAATAACAACGGAACTTCTGAACAGAGAAGTAGAAATTTATAAGTATGTACTCGCATTTATCAGGTATTGCTTCGCACTTCATTAGGATTCTGCAGTCGCTACAGCAACATTTAAGTTCTTTATGTCTACAAATGCCCTATTAGTATTTTTCTCTTACCACCGACGTTCAAATAAAGATGTGTTAGCATGAGAAAGACATAATTGTTGATAGAATACCTTGCACATGTCGCCCAAGACCATTACTGTTAACCCATAAACTCACTGGTACCGTTGGTTGTTAGATATCTAGTTAATAATAGTATATGTGCACTGGCTTAACTTTTGCAAATTAAAATGCCACTTGTCACTTTTGCAATTAGGTGTAAGCTGTGCAGTATTATAATAAAAAAGAACACTACGGTTTAGCGAATTTAATGTGTTATTAGATCTTTAATGTTTGTTTTATATGTTTTATCTTCATTAGACTTTGTTTAAATACTTGATTTAATTGTATTTATTTAGTGATAATTTTATGGTAATTCCAAATAGCGATGATAACTGGCACGTATATTAATCCAAGTGGGATGCTGATGTGAATGTCAGAAGTCTTATTCTGATTCCAGGAAGAATAGACCATAAGCAGGAACTGTAGAAAACAGAGAAATTTTGCGATTTCAGGAGGAACAGCAGCATTAGTGGTGAAAAGAAAAAAAATATTTTATTTCCTTACTGTAAAATTTAGCAAATAATAAGTGCATTCGACAAACACTAGCATTATACCATCACAAAACACTGAAAATATAACGGGATATGCGTAGGTAGTCAACGAAAGCTAATGGCATGAACAAATGGTAAATTATGGTACATGAACATCTGGTAGACGCTTGTCTTTTAATTATACGGTATATATAACAAACAAATATTTTTATAAGTATAATGTGCAACTTGCATCCTCATTTAAAAAATCAAACATAGGCAGGTGGAACCAAAATAAATTATGTACTCCTTTTCTTCCAACAAGAAAACCATAACATTTTTCTTATGAAGAGGTAGTAATGTAAGTATAAAAATGAAACTTGAATATATTTAGTTTCGAAAAAGAAAAAAAAGGAAATACATTTCTTTATTATTATTATTATTTAAAACGTAGGTATGCGATGTAGCAGCACCAACAGCTTAAAAATTGCTGAAAACGTAGTTCAACATTAAACCCCTAAATATCGCCCTCATGCATCAAGGAACCCAAATACCAACCCATACTATGTGCTCTGGTTCGTCCTCTTTCCAACCAGCCCAATATTAAATTTGGATGTTACAGAAATAACGAGTAACAATGTCGAACATTTAAAGTTTGCTAAAAACGTACCTCAACTTTACACCCCTATAAACTCGCCCTAGTGCATCGCAAACCCCAAAAGCGAACCCTTACGATGTTGGCTGGTTTATCCTCTTTCCAACTAGCCCAAAACCGCAATGTTGGATGTTTCACAAAGTATGCGATGTAGCAGCACCGAACGCTTCCGTGTCCAAAAAATCGTTTTAACCTCCGTATTTTCGCTCCCTCGCATTTTATATTTTCTATCCCTCCCACCGAAGTTCGCATTTGACGAGATCTTCAAAATGCCACCAAAAACATTGACCTGGCAAAAATTCGCAAAAACTGGGAAATTTCATTTAACAAAAATAAACCACTGCTATGCGCTGTAAGGATAAATACAGAAACTCGGAAGAGACTTTTAAAAAGGTATGTATGGAGTACGGCATTATAAGAGGGCGAAACTTGAACGATAAGAGAAGCGCATCGAAAATCTAGAAGCGTTTGAAATGCGATGAAATGAAAAATAGTCGACAATTTCTTAACTTAAGAAATTTTAGTCTTAACTATTCACTTTCAAAGCCACGCTGGCTATGTGGGTTGGCAAGGGAAGTTGAACTCATCGCAGCATATTGAGAGGGCGCTTGATTTTAATAGCAGCCACCTATCCAAACCAAACACTATTAATGTACCGACGTAGCACAGTTTGAGGCGAGATATACATGTCAAATTATTTCAAATTATACCAAATCTCAGTGAGGTACACAGCCTAAACATAACTATACTCATGGACAAAAATATGGAATATTTTTAAATTTTCATAATAACAGATTACGAAGATAGAATACTAAAGAATCAAGTTATCTTTGTCTATTTTAAGAGTAATCTAATAACAACGGTTCAAGTAACTCCTCAATAAACACCAAATAACAAAAACTTAAATAGTTGAACATGTATAGAATGGATAAATTACGGTCTGACAAACATTAACACAAAAAGAACGAAACCAGTTACAAAATATGTGCTGCTCAATATTGAGTATTGCCTCCCCGAGCGGGGACTACGGCGTCCATTCTTCTAGGCATGCTGGAGATTAAATTTTGTATACATTCTTGCGGAATTGCGTCCCACTCCTGATGTGCGGCAAATCTTAGTTGATTTAGCATCATTGGCACAGGATTCCGGGCTCGAATACGAATTCTTAGTTGATCCCATAAGTGCTCTATTGGGTTTAAGTCTGGTGGCCAGTCCAAACTTTGGATTCCCACATCATTAAGATACCGGTTTACAATTGCAGCAGCATGTGTCGAGCATTGTCATGCATTAGGATGAATCTGTTATAACCAATGAAGTCAACGTATGGCACAACATGTTCTGACAAGATGTTTTCAACGTAATTGTCAGCTGTCATCCTTCCACGCACTTGTACAAGTTCTATACGACCCTCCCAACTAATGCCTGCCCAAAACATTATCCCAACTCCTCCAAAACTGACGTTTGGAGTTAGTGCACAGTTGGAATATCTTTCTCCAATTCTTCTGTACACATGGTTACGTCCATCTGGCTTCCACAGTACGATTCTTGTTTCGTCGGTAAACATAACATTCTTCCATTGGCCAATCGCCCAGTCACCATATGCTCTAGCAAATTGTACTCGTAGTCTGCGAACCCTAGCATTCTGAGTGAGTCGAGGGACTTTAGCAGGCCGTCTCGCTTTCAAATTTGCTTCCTTCAACCTTCGCCGAACTGTTTTGGAGCTAACATTAACTTCGCATTTAAAACTTGGTTTTTTAAATGAGTTGATGTTAAGGTACGATCTCATAGTGCTTGCAACATTAAAAATCTATCATCCCGGCGAGTTGTACACTGTCTCCGTCCTTGGCCAGGCCTCTTCTTGAAATTTCCAGTTTGTCTGTGCCTGTTTAAAATTTTTAAACCGCAGACTGAGTTATTCCAACAAATCCTGCAATATGGCTTTGTCTCCAACCAACATTTGACAAATTTACAACCTTTGCTACTTCAACTTCAGTGCAACATCGAACTGCTGGCATTATCGAAGACAGTAATGCTACAGAATAATCAACAAATGTTAAATTTTACCTCTGCACACCTAGGTTGACGAGTAAACTTACCTACTTGGAAAAGTTAAAAGTCAGGTGTGAACACGAGGTTTGCTTAATTCGATTTTTAGAACACAATGACAGTTTCTGATACTTGATTGTTATTGCCAGGCTTACTAGATGCCTTAGTATCTAATATAAAATGCTGCCGCAGCTGTTCGTAACAAAGTTTCCCGAGAAATAAATAAAATCAAAAATATTCCATATTTTTGTCAATGAGTGTATAAACCCAGGTATGAAAAGGTGAGTCAACAATACTCAAAGCGGACTAAGATTAGAAAATTGGAATCCGACGAAGCATGAAGGAAACTTATAATAGATTTTACGAGGACTAATGCAAAGGAAAATATCCAGAAGAGAAGTTCAGTGCGTCGTATCTTGTCATGCCTCATTAACCTCAGACACAGTGCTGCAGAGAAATGTCGTTATACCTAATTTTTAGAAAAGGTAACTAGAATGAGATTTATACAGCCACAGTAGCACAGTAGCAGTCAGTGCCCGAATTGCAACAGGATACGAGTAGGTATGTGCTGACACATAGGTTGCACAAATTATGATATTACAACTAATATGTTTTCTGGTTAAGAAAATTGTTGCCCAGTGCAAAAATAAAACTGAAAATTGGTTTCTTAATTGGTCATTTGCACAACTAATCTTTCCGTAACTTGCACTCTCGCGGGCAATCGTACGTTTATTTTTATTTCGGCAAATTGCAGTATAAAAGTGAAACTTAATCAAGTGTAATTACTGAGATTATTTTAAGAATTAAGTGTTTTCAAATCAATTTACGTTTAAAGTATTTTGGCCTTATTATTCATAATTAAATTTAATAAGCGTGAGCACCCTTGTTTGCTAATTAGAAGCAACAAAAGTTCGAAAAAATTGCAGTGCAATCATTTTAATAGCAACGAAAAAAGATGAGGAATTTGTGGAATGTCTAAAGTACGTGCCTATATCAACGATCATCCAATTAACATCATTCGATTTTTTCATTTTCTAAGCAGTGCTCATGTCCTTCTGCAATTAATTTATCTTTGAATTGATTTCTTCATTTTACATACTTTTACATACTTTGTTATCAATATTAAACTACCTGTCCATCATGGTAATCCATACCCTACCGACTACAGCTCAGAGAAGACACGCTGTTGACATATTGAATCACATTCATGCTTCTTCTCCTGGTGGTCCTTCTACCTACCAAGTTACCTTAAGACTAACAAACAAATTTGTATCCTTGACTATTCTAGATAATGTGGACAAAGTATTTTTATTTCCTTCTCTTAACAGTTTTGAGGATTTCAATTTCTTTCAATTGATCCTTAAAAGTTTGTCACCTTTATAAATTGTACTATGGACTTTTCTTTACGACTAGTTACCAAGAAGAAATACCATCGTCCATTAATTGTAGTGCCAAAGTAAATTTCCTTGGTATTACCCAGCTTTCGTAATTAAAGTCAGTCAAGGAAAGCAAAAATATGAGATATGTTCATATATAAGATGTTCCATTTGAAAAACCTAGTTGGATGCAAAACAGAAATATTGGAACACTCTATAATAAAAGGAAAATAATTTTACAATATAAAGAACTTAAGAAAATGCGAATCGACCGTATTCAAGAAACACTATCTATCTATATAAATAAAAATCAATTGCCGCATGTATGTAAGCTCATCACTTGAGAACGGCTCGACCGATTTGGCTGATTTCTTTTTTGTTGTGTTCGTAATTTTCAGGACAAGGTTTGTATGAAAGAAAATTTTGGAAAATCCACCGGGAAAGTAGAAAATTTGGAAGGTAAAAGTTTGTATGAAAATCTGTTTGACAAACAAAAATGTGACGTTCAGTTTGACAGTTCTAAAAATTGAATTGTCAGTGTGTTATCGGTGGTGATCATGTATGTATTTGGTGGTTCTTTCGAAAAAATGCCACCAGTGAGGCGTCGAAATATCGGTCGGCGTACGCGAAGAGCGTAGACAGCGTTTGGAGCCAAGTCGAATAAGAATTTCTCAAGCCTCAAGCGCGATCCATTATAACTCCGGAACAACGGATACAGTCGAGTTCGACGCGCTCAGTTGGAGCTTACGCACAAAATGATTTGGAACGTCGACAAAACAGAGGCCGAACGTGGCATTAGGGAACGAGAAATTGGAAAAGTTGCCCGGAAAATTGGAAAATTCGGGAAAAACTGAAAGTGCTTTTTTCTATGGGATTTTTGTATGATA